>VXAU01003119.1:332310-355261 GCA_013399695.1 Formicarius rufipectus | reverse complement strand
TGCTTGAAAATTTATTAAAAAAAAAAAAAAAAAAGAAAGCAAGAAAAAAAAAAAAAAAGTGGTGAGAAAGGAAGGAGCGTGCCAGGGGCCTCTCCACACCCTTCCAGTAAGCGAGTCCGCACAGAGCGGGGGCCACAGGCCCTTCTGAGAATCCCGGAGTGCTGGGGGAGGTGGAGGGGCACTGGAGCTGGGGGCTTTCTGTGAAAGCAGCCCGTGGTGGGGAAATGGAGTGACGGAGGTGGGGGCAGACGTGCTTCCCCCTGCACAGGAGTCTCCTCCCATCGCTGTTTCTTCTTGTGAAGCACCGTGCACAGGAAACGTAATCTTTGAACGTGACCCTGGTGCCATCAGACAGCCCTTCAGAGGGACCCCCAGACCCTCACAGTGACCTTCGGACCATTCTGGGGCCCATCAGCCCTCCCCGTGGTGTGGATGCAAAGCCCTGTGTCTTGTGGGATCAGGCTGACACAGGAAAGGGCTGGGGTGTTGTCACCTCTGCTCACATTCTGGAGTAGAAGCAGGGAATTGTTAAGATTGGAAAAGCCCTCTGAGATCAAGTCCAAGCATTAACCAGCACTACAAGGCCATCACTAAACCATGTCCCCAGATGCCACACGCAATTTAAGTGCTAAACCTTCCTGTCTCTGGCTACAGTGAGATGCTCACAATAATAACCACAATTTGAACTATGAAGTAATTTATGTACATTTTCAGAGGGTGAAATTTTGCAGAATTTGTCAGGCAGTGGCAAAGTGACCCCGTCCTGCTGTGAACAGGTCTCTGCTCCTGATATTGCCGTGTCCTGGCTCCTCCCTGGCAGGGATACCCCTGGCTCTGGGCAGATTCCTTGGGCTGGAACAAGCTGACCAAATTCCCAGTGCCCCAGCACCCACCAGTGACTTCACCCACTGCAGTTCCTGCTCTACTTCCAGCCCTCCACTCCCTCCCTGCCACATCCCAGGAGCTGTGATCAGTCCTTCCATTTGTCTACCCTCTTCTGCACTGTCAGTGGGAGATTAAGTGCAGATTTGCTGCAGATGTGATCAAGAGAAACAGCTGCCTGTGAGGGGGGAAAAGGAGGACAAAATAAAAAGGAGAAAAAGGAAGGAACAGAGGCAATGTTGTTTAGTTTAGCAAAAGGGGCGTTGTGTGAATGGGAACAGAACACCACACATTGAATCCTTTAAAATCCATCCCTGATCTTTAAGCCATTAGTTCTTCTGGTTTGGATCTCTTCCTACTGGAGGAAAGAAGTAGCTTGGTAGCAATCCTAATAAAGATTTTTGTCTCTGAAATAAAATATGAAACTTGCAATATGAAGGCTATAGAGAATCAGTGACCAGCTGGTAATGAATTAGGTGCATTATTGGCATTACAGTAGCTCTTACCTCCATCCAGGAGGAATCAGGGTCCTTTCCTATACCTGGCAGAGCCAGTTGCTCTGTTGGAGGCTCATGTTGGCATTTCAGAGCTGTTCATGGTCAAACCCACTTGGGAATCAGGGCTTTGACCCCTCCCATTCCCCATCCATTCTGGCTTTCAGGGGTGTTTCTGCAGGGTGGATTTGAAGGGGATTTTGTTTCTGGGAGCAGATGCCCGAGGTCATGGCTGGGCTGGGTGTCAGGTCCCAGTTTCTGGAATCCCCATCCACCACCCCACCCTAGTTTGCTGCACCACTGGTCCTTTTGAAGCAGGACAGAGGAAAATGTCAAGAAACACAGATTTTTGCCTTAAAGCAGAGACCACCTCACTCTTGATCAGGACCTTAAAGGACTTTCCTGGCCTGTGGCTCTGTGCAGCAACTCTGGCTGTGCTTTCACTCCTTGACATCTCTGGGTCAAGCACTATTTTAGAAGGCAAAACAATATCAATATCTGGTTAACAGCTCCTTTGATGAGCCAAAAATAAGATGTGCGAGTCAGAACCAAAATGACCATTGTGGCATAGCCCAAGAAGCTCTCCTAACATGCGTGTGTCCTGTACTGGTATTACTGGTCTTGGAAGAGAAACCCTGAGACAACTTAAACTAAGACAATGCCAAATCCATTTGGATTGTCATGTTGGGTGTCTTAAAGACAAAAATAACTTCAGTTTTCAGTTTAAAGGTGAAACTTTCTATTTAAAAGTGAAAAAAATGGGTGGGAAAAATGAGGTTTTTGTGGAAAAAACCCCAAATCTCAGCCAAGCTACAACTTGGGCTTTTTTTTTTAAATGAGCCAAAGTTTTTAACGAAAAATTATGTGAATCTTCTTGATGGAGACACTTTCATTGTGAAATGTTAAATGTTCTATAAATTGCAGGTAACAATTCAACTGTATCAGTTACAAATTCTGTGGAAATACAAATATATGTATGTATGTGCATGCTCGTACACTTTCAGAAGGGGCTGGGTGACTCGTGAGGGCACTGGGAAGAAATACTTGTGTTCAGCAGTTGCAATTTCCACCTTGCCTCTGAAATCCAGACTAATTATTTTTGTTTTATGCAAATCCTCCCCTCTCCAAGTAGTGCAGGGTGTGAGGGAGGGTTTCTGTCACCCATGGATGGATGATCAGCACCCACCTGCTCAGCTGAGCTCCCATGGGTGGTGGTGTCTCCACATCTTGATTTGCCCTTTCTTTTCCTTGATTTTTTTAAAAAAAATATTTTTTCTCTTCAAGGTAGAAAATGTCTCCAAATCTACCTCTGCCCACAGGCTGTGGGGATAATACTCATGTTTCTAACCACTTCAAAAACTCCCTGACAACGAGCTGCAGCCTACACATGCTTTCGTGTGCTGCTGCTCTCCAGCACAGCAAACCCAACATGTCCTTCCAATAGCAGCAGGTCCTTTATGGGGGAAAAGCTGGGATCCTGGCCCTCCTGAAATCATCATTGCCCCAAAACCTGCCCTGGCTGAGCCCCACCCTCCCTGCATGCTCCCAGCCTTGGCCCTCCTGCTTGGCAGGTGCCCTTTGAAATTGCACCCCTTGCGATGGTCTCGGTTCCCTTGACTTCTGCAGGAAACTCTTGGAGAATGCATGCTCTGACACCACAGGCCAGACACAAAAATTCACTTTCTTTGCCTTAAATTGTTGTTTGGCTTTGCCACTCGATTTGCAAGAGCAGTGGTTGAAAGGGGTGGGTGGTCATTGAATGATCCTTGGGGCATTTCAGAATGGACAACTGTATTTAAACCCAAAAAGGGAAGCAAATTTCCTCATGCTCTGTAGATTAATTGAGGTTTGGGGGATTTTTAGACTTTCTCTCCCTTTGTGGGACTGGAAGCAAAGTGGCTTTGGTCCCATGGGGACCTGCGGGCCCCACTGCTGTTATGCTCATCCTTCTTGGAAATGCAACAAATGCCCTTAATGCTGGTGGCAGAAGGATGGGGGATAGTGGTGGTCATACCCCAGGTCACTGCCAGCCCTCCCTGCTCCTGCCTGTGACTCTGGGGTCAGGCAAAGGGCACTGGTGTGACCGCACTCAACCAGCATGTGACTGTGGCGTGACCCGGCCACGGTGTAACCACAGCCCGTGGGGCTTCTCCCTTCGAGTGCTCCCGGGTGAAATGTCCCTGCTTGGCTGTGGCTTCCAGAGGCTGCGTGGCTCTCACCCCGTCGCACACCCCAGGACCTTCCAGAGGCCTGCAGGGCACTTGGATGGCTGTTGCAAACTGCTCCAAGGAGCTGCTCATCATCCCACAGGGCTGCTGGCATCACACCCCATCCGTGGCTCTCAGCTCACTCCCAAGGAGCAGGAAGGAGCATGGCCAGCCCATCCCCTTGCTCTGCCAACACCTCTGTTCCAGGTTCTGGAGGTGTCCAGGCAAGTGCTGTGTCTGTGCCCAAAGGCATCACGAAGCATCTTGAATGCTTTGTCCCCTCCTGAACTTTATTTCTTTGAATTTATATCTTTTTTTCTCCCCTTGCCCCGGGGCTGTGGTTACTTCTGTGGACAATTCCCTAGACCCACTCCAGAGTCCCTCTGCTGGCAGATCCCTGGCCACTCCTGCAGGCACCGGATGGCAACTCCACCAGAGTGCCGGTTCCATCACACCAACACCCACGGCTCCCTGGCTCCGGCACCAGCACCAGCGCCCTGGATCACACAGAGGCACCCGCAGCTCCCAGCCTTGGGTGCTTTCCCTTCCCTGGGCTGCACGGGGAGGGCAAGGCAGCTGTGATCCCGTGGGTCAGGAGGCCCAGCAGGGCCACAACGCCGCATTGTGCCACTGCCCGCGCACACGTGCCCGCACGGCTCCGCACGGCCGGGCACCGGCCGCGGCCACGGGCATTCCCAGGGCACCCTGGCGCCGGCCAGGCAGGGCTGGGCTGAGGCTTGGACACAGCCAGGAGTTGTTCCTGGGTCGTGGCCGTTCTCAGGGAGCGGGTCACATGCCTCCTTTCCCACGGCTTCGGGCAGAGCTGCCGTGGGTTGGGTGCTGGGATGAGCCGCTGTGGCCTCGTGGCTCAGGCAAGAGACTCCTACCCCAGTCAGCCTGGACTGCACTGCCGGGCTCTGGGTCTCAGATTGCCCTAGAGCCTCTTGGGGCTTTGGGCAGTAATTTTGGATCTTGAGAATGTTGGGGATGTCCATGACGCTCACCTAGTTGCAATTAGTCTGTGTAATAAGCACATTGCCTATGTTCATCTTCCTGATGTGCTGACAGTGCCACGGATGTACACACACGTATGTGTGCCCATATAATGGAATGCAGAATATTCCATTATCTGGATATGGAATACCCAGCAGGTTGGAGCCCCGTAACACTCCTTATACTTGACTGCAGGAGTGATTTGGAACATTTTGATTTAAACCCTCATGTGAGGAAAAAACACACTACACGAATGGGCAGAAGGAGGGATTTTATGATAGAGCTTGATTTGCTGGCTTACATGAGGATGATGACTAGGATCAGAAGCCCTGTCTGTACCAAAGGGGCTCAGGACTGTGTCCATGAGGTGGTACAGCCAAGAAAAGGGATACTGGGAGACTGATGGGGAAAAAAAGCCCCATCCAAAGCCACCCCATCCAAACCTCCCCATCTAGTACTGGTGAAGGATGTTTGGCAGATCTGTAAATAAGCCCAGCTGAATCAGAGCTCCCACTTGGCAGCTAACAATGTGAGGAGTGGAAGATACCTTAAAAGCACCTTCCCTTCCTCTTCCTTCTCATCTCCATCCTGACTTTTCTTATCAAACCCCATGAGACCCAAACCAGGTGAGGTCTAAAACTCCCACCATTTTTTCTGCAGGGAAGGAGCCATGAAATCCAAAACTAGACTGAAAAACCTGAATATCACCCAGGTTTGTAATGCTGAAGCAGGCAGGGGTGGTCAGCAGGGTGCTCTTTTTGGGACCACGATGGGGACAGAGGAGCATATTTCCTCCTGGGTAGAGCAGGAGGGGAGCAACGCCACTGCTGTGGCAGAAACAATTTTTCTGCCCATAGCCTCCTAGCCCAGGGCTGGGGCTGTGGTTATGGTGGGTGTCTGGCAGGCCAGACAAGGCAATGCTATTCTGTGCCACAGACCCTGCTCTGTGCAGCTCGGTGTGTTTTCCAGGCTGGGTTGCTTTTCCCTTTCCTTTTGTGCCAGCATTTGCACAACCTCTGCCCCCTTCATTGCTTTGAAACCATTTTTCCTCCCCTTCTTTGCTTAAAAGCAGCAAACAAGGAGTTTTCAGCTGCAGTAAATATGAGCAGCTCTTTTTTTAACCCAGTCTCCAATAACTCTGCAGGAATCTGTAATGTCTTGGCCAATAACATCTTGATGCATCCAAGCACCAAAATTTATCAGATGAAAACTCAACAAAGAACAGCAGTTATGACCACCAAACTCTCTAAATACCTTGTAATCATATTCGTGTACCCCAATGTCCAGTGTCTTCTGCCTTGGGTCCTATTTGCCTGTGGCTTTGAGTTGCTCAAGTTTAGTTTGTGCCTGTTTTATCCCGTTGGAGAGCTCCCTTTGCTCCTTCTTACAAGGAGAAAAAAAGAAAAAGAAAAATATCATCTCATGTTTCAATTCTACATTTCTTCCTATTTAGGGAAAATTCATCTCTAAGAGAGATAACACCAATTTTCTATGACAAAACCCACCAGGCTTAGGCAAGGCAGTGCCCAATGGCAGCTCCTATTCCTGATGTGAGCACCCACTGGGTGCCAGCAGAAAGAGCATTTTTAGGTGCTCCTGGAAATTTTCTATGCCATTACTCTATTACTTTATTACAGAATGGATTTACTACTTTAAAAAAAAATACAGAAAAGTTATCTTCTGTCATTTTGGCAGGAGGTCAGTTGTACCTGTTGCCTTCCTCCTTCTCCTCTCCAGCCCTCTCCACCTTCCCTGGTCCCCTCTCCACAGCCAGAGCTGTTTATTCTGCTGCATGTGCTTCATATTTTTGCTTAACACTAATTCACATAAAGCCCTTGTGAAGAACCACCCATCCACACATATGGAAGCAGTCTCGGCACACAGTCCCCCTGCCTGGCTGGGAGGCAGAAAGCCATGTACAGCTCAAAATTAGGATCCAGACAAGTGGTGAATGTGGGAGAAAAGGCAGTTAAAAGGAGAAAACCACGGCATGTAAGTGGGTTATTACTTCAATCACCCAATTAGGGATCTATGGGCTCTCTTCTCCATTCGATCTAAGGCAACAATATAATTAATTAGAGAAGAATGTCTCCTCTGCTCCCGTCTGTCACTCAGCCATGAGTCTGAGGGAGCCTCCAAATACATAAAATTGTTAGTAAAAAAAAAAAAAATCATATACAGGAAAAAGAAGCCCAAGCCCCAGCACCCCAAAGCCACAGCAATATCATCGGCCCATTGACGCCACGGATCAGGTGACGCCGCTCGCCCACCCAGCGGATGCCGAGCCAGCGGCTCTGCCGTGCCGACCACAGAACCACCAGCCAGCCAGAGGCCACCTGTGCCACCAGAGGGGTTTTCCTCTTCCTTTTCCTCACCGCTGCCTCTCCCACCCCTTCTCTTCCTGCTCCAGGGGCGCTGGGATACGGGACGAGCAGGATGGGATCCAACAGCATCCTCGACTCCTTCGCTCCATACGCCTCCACTTTCCTGCGCGGTGAGTACAGAGTGAGTACAGAGTGAGTACAGACTCTTTCGTTCCTCAGCAGCAGAAAACACCATTGGGGTTTGTATTTATTTAATTTATTTTTATTGTGAAGCACCAAGCCAGAAGTGGCTCTGAAGCAGCTTTGCTGGCACCTCACTCCTGGCCACTGCCCACTGGGGTTTCTGCTGGCTCTGCGCTGCTCCACATTGTCACCGTGTTTGTCCAGGTTTGATGTGGTTTGCTCCTGTCTAATTTTTCCCTTTTCCTGTGCAATTGCAGCATTGGAAAGGGTCAGGGCTGAACTGTGATGGGATGCATTTGATGTGTTTGGCCAGGTTCTTAATTGGATGCTGGTTGTTGCATCATGCTGGCAAAAGTGGTTTGGAAGGGAAGAAGAGCTTGGGGAGATGAGGGCTGCCTTCAAGCTTACTATTTTATATATTTCTTTATATATATCACTCTAAATATGAAAACTGTGTAATTTTGCTGAATTTATAACTCCACTGGGTGATGAATCTGTTCAACCTGTTCTTCCTGGCGTCTCTGCACACCCCAGGAGTGATGCTCTCCCCCTCAGCCCTCCCGGCTGCCTCGGGATGGGCAAACTGCCTGTCAGAATGGTTTGCTTCTGCCCAAATTTCTCCTTTGCTTGGCCCCAGCTCTCAGCAGGATCTCACATGCCCAAAATTGAACCTGCCTTCATTTCACCACAGCCGTTCTCTTGTGGAATTGCTCCACAGCCAGGTGGCTCAGGGGAACCCAGTGGGCTGGTGTGGGCTGAGGGGCTGGGACCACAGCGTGTGCCGAGACCTCTTTGGGGAGTAGCTGGGCACTTTCCAAATCATTGGGCAGAGCTCCTCAAACCTCTGCCTTTTCCCTTCTTGTTGCAGTTCAGGAGCAAAAGCTTGAGCTGATCGTGGTCGTGAGGACCCAGGGGCTGAGTGGCAGCTTGGAATGTCACACTGAACCCTGGCAGATTAGGGTGGTAATAAACCCCCCAAAGAGCAAAGTGTGCAGCAGATCATCCGAAAATTGGACATCGAAGACCATATTTTGGCCTATTTTTGAGAATGCAAAAGATTATGCATCCTTTTGAGGTGGCTTGTTGGTGTCAACCATTATCACAACACTTCTCTTGAGTTTTCCCCTGAGTAGAAGATGTTAGAGAGGCAGCAGAAAGGGGACAGGGATACAATGAGACCAAAAAATCCCAGAATGGTTCGAGTTGAAAGGGACCTTAAAGATTATCTAATTCCAAACCCCTGTCATGGGCAGGGACACCTTCCACTAGAACAGGTTGCTCCAAGACCCAACCAACCTGGCCTTGAACACTTCCAGGGATGAGGAACAGGGATGTGGATGAGATGGATATTAGATGGGAGTAAATCTAGGCTGGTTTTCCCCACCCCATCCTGGACATCCCACACCAGAGCACAGGGCAAAAAGGCAGAATAACCACGTTCATCTTCCTGCCTTCTGCTCAGAGATGGTGGCATTACAAATGCGTCCTTTGTACTCCATGCAACTAATTAAAGGCAGTCCCATGGCAAGGAAAGAAGAGAAGCTTATAAAAAACATTTGCATGGTTCTTTTTAATCTACACTTCTCCCTCCACAAGCCAGATGAAGAAATGTCGAGGTTTAACTTGCTTGTTTAAAAATAAAGAGCAAGGGAGCAACAGAAATATCACGTCTGGTGTGCAATTTCCATACAAATAGGAACTCATACAAGCAATAAACATCTTTGTTTCAGACATAATTTTTTATTAAATGGAGAGAATTAAATGATTGCACCAAGGATGGAATATAGCCAAGTGGTGAAACATTTGTTTAGAATTAGGATAAGAAATCCTTGTTTTCTTTAAGGACCTCAGTGTGTCTTCTCCTGCCCGGCTGGATTTGGGTGAGTACTGCAAAACATTCAAGGATGTTCATTTAAATTCCTCATGGCTTTAGGGGGATATAACTGCATTCATAGTTTTACTTTGCCTTCCTGGGCACATTCATGAAAATAACTGCTTGTTTGTGCAAATATTTAAGGAATGAAATGAAAAATCCCAAAGGCATTCCTTAATTAGTCCGGAAAAGTGAATTTTTTTAATATAGAAAAGTGATTTTTCAGCTTTTCAATGGGGAGGGTGAAGGAGTGAGAGAGCAACACCAGTCCCTGGTTGCACACATTAGATTCACATATGAGCAAAATTTTTGCTGGAGGCAGAAATCAATTTTCCTCCTGTCAATGATTTTGGGGATATGACTCCATTTTTGGGGCTGGTGCCTGTGTCTTTTTCTGCTTCATCTGAGCACCCCGTGGCTTCTGTCCAAGGACCATCCATGCTCTTCTGGGAGCTGCAGAGATGCTGTTCCAGTGGCAGTTGGTTGTCTTTAAGTGTCCAAACCACAAATGTCACACCCATGAGTCAGTTCTTCGTTGCCCATGGCTGTCGGGACAGGGAGGCCTCAGCAAAGGGCTGTTTCTCCACAACCATCACTGTGACTTCAGTGGAAACCTGCAGAGACATCCATGAGATGGGATGCTCCATGGGCCCACCAAGGGAGGAGCAGGGTGCTGGTGGCTTGGATGCTCCCTGACCCTGGGAGGTATTTTGGGAGTTATTTTGCCTTGGGGTGAGCCCTGTGGAGATGTGCTGGTGGCACAGCCTGGCTCCTCTGCTTGGGGTGTCCATGCTGGCCTTGTCCAACTTTTCCTAGCTTAGGCTGCCAATGTTAAGCACTTTCCCTTGGTTTTCATGAACCTAAAGCACTTGGGAACAGCTCATGAACTGTCCCTGTCCATCCACAATCCTCAGTGAAAACGAAACAGTGCTACATCACCCTGGATATCACTTTTCTCTCCACCACGTTGGTGTCTGTGGGCAGCTGCCC
Organism: Formicarius rufipectus; assembly: GCA_013399695.1. Classification (NCBI taxonomy): domain Eukaryota; kingdom Metazoa; phylum Chordata; class Aves; order Passeriformes; family Formicariidae; genus Formicarius; species Formicarius rufipectus. The sequence continues at coordinate 345,315 of VXAU01003119.1, read as the reverse complement.
TGACAACATCACCCGTCCTAGGTGGCTTCATGCCCTTGCATGGGAGTCCAAGGGCACCAGCCTCAGTCCTGGCATGCAAGGAGGGAATGTTACTGTTTGCTCTTTGGCCGGTTTGACTGGGATGGTCAGAGTTGCTCTGAAGAAATTGGGACTGGTCCTGGGGTTCAGTCCCTGCTTTGCTGCTTCTCCAGGACTCCCCTGGTCCTTGTCTCCAGTTGAAGGCGACAAATTTCCTCCTGACTCTGGACTTTCTGCTCTGTTTTGCTAAAGGGAGCAGGAAGTTTGTGAGGATGCACAGAGCCTGAAAGCCTCTCCTTGGCCTTCATTAGCTGAATTAATAGGCAGGATTCTGCTTAATTTGGGCAGTCGGGGGGCTCAAAAAGTCCCTGCAGAGCTGCTCTGCCCCCAGGGAAAGCAGTGGGGTTGTGGGTCTGTGTGGGGCAGCCTTGCTGGGGGTTCTGAGATCTCCCTGAGAAAATGGTTCACTCCATAGGGGAAGGAATGAGTCATTATCCCATGGCCCACTCCATCCCCAAATGTGCCACTGCAGATGGGCAAACTGATTTGCAGATGCTGGGAAAAGTTGGGGAGGAAACAGTGTGGTGCCTCTGGCTGCTGGGAGTGGGCACTGCTGAGTGCCCTGGTGTGGCAGGTACCCGCCAGTTCTCTGGAAAGCTGCTGTGTCCGTGTGGTGCCCCACTTGCCACGAGCAGGGATTAGTCAGAGTTCTGCAGGGATTGTCATCTCACACCATCACTGCACGCTGGGGCTGCCACATCCCAGGGAGCCACCCTGGCACCCCAGCCGTGCCTGGCACGCTGCCTCTCCTCGCTGCACCCCAAATCACCAGCAGCTTTCCTCACCTCCTGGAGGGGAGGTGATGGCCCCAGCTCACCCCAAGCGGAGGGTTTTCCTCCCCCCTCTTCCTGTAACTGGTCACCACAGGATTCCCGCTCAGCAAACTGCCTTTTAATGGATTTCTGTGTTTCTTCCTGACCACAGAAAACTGTAACCCTGACAGTACTTTGAGCAATTTTTAAATCCTCCTGCCATGCTGTGCCCTGGGCAGTGCCTCTGTTCTGAGCGGGCACTGGGGCACCCACATGTGACAGTGTCCCTGAGCTTTGCTCTTCTGTTTCCCTAAAGGCAGGTGTTGTGTTTCATCCTCTACCACCCAAAATGAGTTTTATTTTATCTTTGTTATATATGGGTAACCATGCTCCCCACCAGCACAGCAACAGTACCTTGCACTAGGGGTCTGTGGTGGGGACATGAGCACATGGATAGGACAAGGGGAAATGGCTTTAAACTGGAAGAGGTCAGGGTTTGAGTAGATATTAAGAACTAATTCTTCCCTGTGAGGGTGGTCAGGCCCTGGCACATGTTGCCCAGAGAAGCTGTGGCTGCCCCAGCCCTGGAAGTGTTCAAGATCAGGTTGGATGGGGCTTGGAGCAACCTGGGATAGTGGAAGGTGTCCCTGAACTGGAGTGACATGAGCTTTAAGATCCCTTCCAACTCGAACCAGTCTGTGACTCTGTGACCATGCCTGCCTGCAGATGGATAGTTACCTGTGCCTCCCAGTGGAAGAAGCAAGGCAGAGCCCACAGGCGGGGGAGGATGGATGAGCATCACACTCTTCATGGATGTTTTGCATCCCCAGGAGCTCCCCTGCAGTCCCAGCTCAGCCACAGCTCCCACCCAGCAACTGGGTCTCCTCACCCCCCTACCCTGCACAAACCCTGGCTCTGCCCCACAGCTCCCTGGGGGTGGGGGACACAGGGAGCCCCATCCCCGCACACACATGCTCCCCCTCACGCCAGGAGCCTGGCACACAGACCTACATGGCCACAAAATCTGGTTTGCCTCCTCCCCTCCTCCCCTCCCGGGGAAGGCTGATGTACTCCAAGCTCCTGACTGACTGTCAGTGGCTTTGCCTTTTCCAAGGGAGCCCTGCTGATTGGTGGCATGCTTTTTTTATTATTTTTTTTTCTTTAAATATATTTCTGTGTGTGGGAACAAGTATAAATCCATTGTCTCTCAACACCTTGTTATGATCTAATAGGGGTAGAGAGGCAGTGGTGTTCCTCTGTGCTAAGCACTGTAATTCATGATGATTTCTCAGACTCGATCTCCTCTGATACGTCGGCAGTGGTTGTGGTCCACTGTTTTGGCCGCATACGGTTTGGGAAACAAACAATGAGCTGTGTGTTTGTGGGCTCAGATCCACACATGGGCAGCATTAGCAGCAAAAATGTGACTTCCCATCTGAAGTGATGAGCCCAAGCCACAGGCCATGCTGTTAAATACTCCCTGAGCAAGACTGAGCACCAGAGGGGAGGACACGGAAAAACCTGCCAGGAGGTCTCCAGTGGGTCTGGGGTGCTGGTGAGAAGACTCAAGGCTCAGCAGAAACTGAGAGTAGGTTTAGGTGAGGGTGGGCAGGCACTGGCACAGGGTGGGCAGAGAAGCTGTGGCTGCCCCTGGATCCCTGGGGGTGTCCCAGGCCAGGTTGGATGGGACTTGGAGCCCTCTGGGCTGGGGGGAGGTGTCCCTGCCCATGGCAGGGGGTGGGAATGAGACAGGTCCCTTTCACCCAAGCCAGTCTGTGATTCTCTGAGTTGCTGCAGCACAGGAAGCATCCCCTGCACCAGTGCCAGCTGAAACCACAGACACAGTGAGGTTCCTCGCAGGGACATGCCCACGGTGCAGCTCCCTCCTGGCCACCCCAGCAGAGAAGGCTGCAGGGGAAAGGGAGGATGGAGCCCACAGACCTCCCTCACAGGGCACCAGCATCCCACCTCGGGCACTTCTGAGAGGGCAGGATGGTGTATGGACCAGACCAAAGCATCTCCAAAACTCACAAACATGGTGTGTGGGGTGCCAGGCACAGCCTTCAGCCACAGCTTGATCCTCTTCCTCCTCCACTCTTGTCTTGCTAAAAACATTTATAATCATTATTTTCAAGAAAGTGGGATAGCCGATGTGTCTGCAATCTGGGGGTATTTTCCGCAACATAAATATATCAAAAAGAAAAAGAAAATGGAAAATAAAAAAGAAACAACAATTTTCCATTCCCATTGGAAGCCGGGAGTGCATTTGGAACATGAGGAACATATTACTCAAGCTATTGTAAAATAAAATATCAAAACAACCAAAATAGGAGGAGAAGGAATAGATTAAAGAAAAAAAAAATTTAAAAGTGCCTCTATTGGGAAGGAAAATGCTGAAAAGTGGGCTTTTTTTTCAACAATCTCAGTTGTGCAGGAGAGTCCAGTAAAGACGTCTGGGACTGTTGAGTTCTGGATGGAGGGATAAAAGGCTCCAGACTGTGTATTTCCACCTGGGGAGGTGCAGTGCTTCCTGTGACTCTTGGAAGGACCTTCTGCCATCCTGGATGGTCCCATCATCCTAGCAAGGAGCATCCCATGAGCGATTTGTGCCCCCTCAGGGAGGAGATACCTTCTAAGAGTGTTTTCTCCTGGTAAGGATGGGATTTAGGGCTCCAGGGCTGCTTTTTTTTTGCCCCAGCCACTGTGTGTGTGTTTATGGCAGCTATATTGGGATGTGACTTCACAGGGCAGCATGGTTTTTGTTAAAATAACTTCTAAAAAATAGATGCAAACAAAATGGTAGAAATTATATTAGAGGCACAGCCCTGGCCCAAAGTCTACCCTGCCTTCATACATCCTCTGAGCCTCCTGGGTCCTGGCCAGGGCTCAGCCTGGCACAGGGACAGACAGACAGACAAAGGGCGTCACAAATGCTCGATGTGCCAATGGAGAGCACGTCCCTGACGGGGTGAGCTGGTCCTCAAATGGTACTTATTGTGTTAATGAACCTTGCTTGGGGCTTTGCAGGAGGTTTTCTGCATGGCCTCAGGTGCAGCACCAGCACCCCAGAGTGGAGCCACCAGCTCAGGGTCCATGTGTCTGTCCGAGTGTTGGTTACATAGCGGTTCTCTTGCAGCTGGAGGGAGTTTTCTTGGAGGAAAACCCCAGCCAGCAGCTGGAGCTGTTGGTTTCTGATCTCTGGAGTGAGCACATGGGTTATTCCCAGGAGCAGCACGTTTTCTAACCACCACATGCCTCCCATCCAGCCACTGGCAGGGCTGTTACAGGAATATCCCAGCTGTAGCTCAGTTTCTCTCCCAATGAGAAGCCAAAAAGCCATGGAGGAAGCTACACTCAATTACAAATACTAGGAACTCCAGTGAAAATTGCCTATTTCTATTCCTTATGGTATTGCTTATGAAATATTTAAGGGAATATTGCTGCCTACATCCCTTACTCAGTGAGTGGCAAGAAGATGCTCCAGCTGGGAGCACATCGATGGGTGCATGGAAAAGCCAGGGAGGCTGTTTCTTCACAGCCTGGCAGGGATTAAATGCCAGACATGGGCTGCACCATTTCCCTTTAAACTGGAAGCATGTGCATGGAGATAACCTAAGGACAGAGCACGGTTATTTCAGCGACTTCAAGTCAGGGGTAAACTACTTAGGGGGAATTTAGGAAAGGCTGTGCTGTTTTCCTTCATTAGGGGAGAGAAAGTGCTGACCAGGGAAGCTAAACACTAAATCAGATGTGCCGTTCAAAAATTCAGTCCTCGTTCTGCCACTCCTTTGCACCCAATTACCTTGAACTCTGTAATTAAACACCTTCGTTTACTGGCCCAGGGTCAGTTTGGAAAGTCTCCCTGACTGAGCAAGCCTAGCATTTTTTTTCTATAAAATTTGTCCAAATTGCCAGGTTGGGAGGAGCAGCCTCAGTCCTGACTCCTCATCCCTGAGTGGGCTCGGGGGACACCCACTGGTGACTCAGTCCTGTTCCCGTGGGGACGGGGGTCTATCCATCCCACTCTGTGTCAGAGCAGGTGAGATACTCTCATCCCTGCCCACAAGATCAGGGCACTGGCAAGTTCCCAAGGGGTGGGAGATGGAGGAACAAACACATTTTCTGGGAAACCCCTACGTGGCACATCCAGGGATCTTAAAAAAGGCTGGGGCAGAGCTGTGGATTGAACCCAGTGTTCAAGGCCAGGCTGGACAGGGCTTGAAGAAACCTGGTCTAGTGGAATGTGTTGTCCCTGCCCATGGCAGGGGGAAGGACTAGGTGAATGTTAAGGTCTCCTCCAACTCAAGCCATTCTGTGATTCTGTGATCTTGCCTACCCTGCCAATGCCTTCTCAGAGCCCACCCTTCCTGCCAGCAAGGGCCTGTGCTTGTTTGGAGGAGAATGTACACAAACTCTCTCCAAATTCACCAGTTTTGGAAGAACAGTCAGACACAGGGTGGCTCAGACCCCAGGACATGCCGAGGTTGCACTTCATAGATCAGATCCCCTCTCTACCCACGGAACTGGCTCCTCCTGTGAGACTGAAAACTGCTATCATTCTGTCTGGGCAAGTTCTCCATTTCTTTGGTTTCCAGCCCCAACCTGCTGCTGAGCCTCTCCAACTTCCCGGGCTGCCGTCTGGGCTGGCTGAGGAGCCTGCTCGTGGTGTCAGCCAGCTGACCCAGGCAGACAGGCACCTCCTGCTTGCGTAGGAACTTTTATAAGAAACTTCTGCAAAAAACAAAATGAGCTCATGTTGGTGAGCACAGGGTTGGAGTTCGATGGAGGAGAACTGGTGCAGTTCCCCTTCCAAGCTGCCGGAGATGGATGAGGAGCAGTGACTTAACAGCGGTCCCTAAATAACATTGTGTTTGGGTTGTCTGAGTTCATAGCCAGAAACCAGAAAAGTACCTTCTGCCTCGTTTTTAGCCTGTGACTAATTCCCCCAAGTTGGGGATTTGTTCTGTGCTTAAAGGGATGTGTCAATGTTGGGTGAATTCACAGGCTGAGCCCTCTCAAGGGATTGATTTTCAGAGCTACTCTACAACCTCCAGACTCATTGGTGAGGGATGTTGGGCAAACTCACATCAGTGAGAGTCTTTACAGAAGAGCAGATATGAAACAAACAAACAAAAAAATGTTTGCACCAGAGAAACAATCTGAGGAAGGAGCAGGAGCCACACAGCCTGGAGTCCACCTAGTCAGAGCAGCCCAGAGGCAAACTTGCATTGCCCTAGGTTACTCTTAGAGTGAAAGTAGTGAATAATGGCAAAAAGTAAATGAACCTGGAAAAAATGGTGCAGACTTGAGGGGCAATTTATAACTGGAACAGAGGTTGGTGTTCTCAGAATTACTTTGCTGTAGGCGAGTAGTTGACGACAGAGTTTGAGGTGACTCCACGTTGCTGCTGGAGGAGTTTCACTGTTTCCCCTGTGGGTTGCCTGATGCAGGTGACAGAAACCAGGGATTGACCTCATAGGGATGATAAACACCTTACAAGGGAAGAGCTGGTCCTTGCCTAGGATCTTATTTTTTGTGGAAAAGGGCCAATGTGTTGCACTGATAGAAGTGTTTGAGGTGTGATCCCAACCACCCCAGACTCAGCTGTACCTTCAGCCGTGAGCTCTAAGGCAGAGTCAAGGAGCTCTGTGTGCTGGTGATTTCATAGACAGGCTGCCTGAGGAGCAACCCAAGGTTACCCTGGGGAGTTGGCTGAATGTGGAGATGCAGGATGATGATGCCTGCAGGATCATGCTCCACACCAAGCACCATCATAATGAGCTGGAGAGACACTCTGCCAGCCTCCAATTTTCCTTTCTCCAGCTGCATGTGATGCTGCTTTGTGTAGAGCTGACAGTTTGTTTGGGCTCTGTTGCTTCAGTTTGTCCTGCTCTTCTCATTCCTGGCTCCTCCCCTTAAATATCTTAGTTTTAGGGGGTTTTCTGAACTGGACTCTTGCTGGAGAACAACTCTTAGCCACCCTGCACAAGCACTGCTCTGCAAAGCTCATCTACCTGCAGACAAGTGGGGAAAACTCTCATGTGAATGAAAGATGATGGATGAAGCACATTTGTAAACCACAGACTTATAAAGCAGGTCCTCTGATCTGCCTCCCTCCCATCCCCTTAGCTCTGCCTCTATCACAGTTTGTCCCAACCCAGGCAAGAGAAATGGAGTGACCACCTTGGGGGGACAGTGGGGAAAGCATGAGGGCTGAGGCAGGAGGGGAGGAGATGCTCATCTGAGCATGACAGTGGCTCTCCTGGTGAGGTGTCACAGGCTGTTTGGGAGAGGGAGAAACTCTCCACCTCCAGCAAGAGGATATTTCAGGAAAGGCTTTGAAAATTTCATGAAAAGATATCGCCACTGGCCCATGGTCAGCCAGTGTGAGACAGCACGACCACATTATCCTCTTCAGAGCAGGATGCAAATGAGTCTCAAGGCCGCTGCACATCTGTGGGCTGCCTGGCCAAGGGGGTGGCCAGAGCTCTTGGTTTTGTTTGCACTTGCCTGTGAAGCTGCTTTTGCTGAGACGTGACCTCAGTCAGACCTGAACCAAAAGGGAAACGGGAGTTCCCTGTCTGACACCAGTGCCTGTCGCAGGCAGCTGGCAGTGCCTTCCTGCTACCTGGGCAGTGAGCACCCGCCTCTGGCCCCACATCTCAGGGGGACAGACATTGCAGCCCTGGACCGGGGAAACATTTGGCCCAAGCTTGCCAAGAGCTGCCCTTCACAGGGATGGGGGTGAGCCTGTGGGATTGCGTTTCCCAAGGTTCATTTTGTCTCTTCACATTTTGACTTCCCCAATGGGATCACGGAGAGCACAGTCCAGCACAGCCTCGTTCCACCCCACTGGGGCTCAAGCTCTTGCCCTGGCCACCATTTCCACATGTGGATGCAAGACCCTTCCCAAGGTTCCCACAGGATCCTGCTGCCTCACAAACCTTGGCGCAGCCCAGGAGCACTGAGCATCTGCTTGACACTCAACACTATCCCAAATTTTGGGCCAGGCTGAAAAATGTGTTTTGGGAAACACCACTGCATGTTCGGCCAATGCATGAGGGCAGGAGGTTGGATTTCCCATTCCACTGGAATAGCGACAAGTGATGGGTCCTGTTTTGCCAATGCAGGATGATTTTTCAAGGCAAGAAACAATTTTCTGCAGCATTTTCCTGTTGCAATAGTGCTTTGCTTAGCACGTGCAGGAGGCTTTCCCTGTGCCTTGGAGCTCTGCCTGGGAGCCCTTCCGTGACAGAGCTCCTCCGAGCACCTCCCTTCCAATTAGAAATCAGATCATGTTTTTCTGCGTCCGTTGTGCTTTTCTCGTCGTCATGTGCCTTTCAGTTCCTCTTTTCACCATCCAGACATTTCCCTTTTTTCTTTCCTTTGGAATTTTTTTTCATTTCTCCCCCGGTTGAATTTGGGGTTTTGAAGGTTCGACACTGCTCCAGGCTCTGGCAGCACAACCATGGGACAGGTACTACCCAGGATCCCAGCACTGTGTGATTTTGGCTGTGTGGAGTTCTAGGGAAGGTCTGTCCAGGGGTCCCAGGAGCCCCATGAAACACTCAACACAACTTCATCCATCTGCCTTCCATCATGAGGAATGAACATGTTGGAGATGTCTCCAGCAAGAAGAGTCCTTGTTCCCTGTAGGGTCTAGCAGGCGGCATCACACCTCCCTAAAACTCCTCCAAAACCTCCAGAGAGAAACTCCCATGAACTCAAGCAGCTCTGTACAAAGCCCAGTGTTTCCAGTTGTGCTATCCACCTTTGGGCATTTTTGGAGGCAATGGGATGTCCTTAGGTGCTCCATAACCTTTGCATGAATAGTTCCTTTTCTCTGCATAAGCACATTCTTAAAGGAGCATTGGGCTTGCATTCTCCACTTACTCCAACCATTGGACTTCTCTGTTCACTTGTTTAAATCAAGCATAAAGCTCTAACTGTTCTTTGAATATTTATGACTAGTTTTTATCTCATGCCATGCATACAAAACATACTTGATTTCTTTCCTAAAAGTTTTTTCAAGTGCAAAGTTTTAAAAACATGTGGCTTTTATTGCAGGCAGGAATGAATAACAGCATTCCACCCGTAACCACATTAAATGGAACAGTAATATTCATATGCGTAAGGGCAAAAGCTGCCTTGTTTCCTATTTGCAGTTGAGCTCTGAAATTAATTAAGAACTAAAAGGATCCGACAGTCATTAGGATCTTTTAAAAAGGAGTGGAAGTGGCAGATGGGACCCACGCTCCAAAAAGCGCAGCCGTGCTATCAATAGCACAGAGGATGTGAGCCCTGAACATGCTCCTCATCGTCAGGCTCTTGTGTGGAGAGGAGAATCGCGGTCCCGAACGATGAGGAATGGCACTTTCGTGACTTCAGAACCGCAGGATTCACGTCAATCGTACTCGTGCTCCCAAGTCACTTTGCAGCTTTTGGAAATCCCATCCCGTTCCGTGGTTGTTGCACACACCCAAGTCTTTTGTGCTGCACCTGGAGCACAGGACACCCGTCCAAGGCTGGTGCTGGGCAACTGGGAGGTCCTGGATCCCCTTGGGAGATGATAAATCCCCCATTGGCAGCAGCATCACTCCCAGTTCTACATGGTGTGTGTGCTTGGCGCTTGTCACCCTGAGTGGCCAAGGATGCAGGTGTGGGTGTGCACATGTGTGGAGGGTATCCCTGGGGATGCTGTTTGAAATGAGGACTGGTAATAAAAAAATACTGGTGTATATATAAAATGTGGAGAGCTGGGAGGACAGGCAAGTCCCAAAACTGTAAGGAGTGTCAACAGTTACAGCCATAGCCTTTTCTAGTCATTCAAACGGTGGTGAATGAGACCTGGCCCCAGGCAACCAGGTGGGAAACTCAAACTGATTTTCCCTGATGACAGCATTTAGTGCCAGGATCGGAAACTCTTGATAAAGCCCTCTTCTTCCCCCTCCTCCTCCTCCTTCTCCTCCTCTTGCTGCACCAGGAAAGAATCTTGGATACTAGGTGCCAGGGATGGCCACACAGACTGTCAGGGGAATAACTTCAGCTTGCATAGGGTTAATGGATGTCCCAGCTAGGGATCTGATCTCAACCTGCAGCTGTGCCCTTGGAAATGGGTGCTGAGCAGGGCCCCCCACTGCAGGTATTGCCCGACCTTGGGGCACAGCAGCCTCATGCAGAGCCCCATGCAGCCTTGATGGAGTTGTCATCAGGCCAGTCTGGCAACTGGTCCCTTGTCCAAGCAAAGAATTCTGCAGGTTTATGTCTGGGGCAGCCATTGCCTTTTCTCCCCCTAGTTTCCCCTAATTTCTTCCCCTGAGCTCCATAGCTTCCTCCTGCAGGAACCTCTGCCTCCAGCACCCAACACTGCCCCATGGGAGCCTGTTTCAGCAGTGACACTGAAGGGTTAAAAATTGTCACCATCGTGCACCCCATTGGCCCCAGCATCTGTTGTTTGATTTATGAATGAATAGCACGCTCCCTCCCTGCATGCTGCTCTCAGATCCCCTTCCCTGAACTACAAAACGGATCCAGACACCCGCATGGCCCTACTGAGTGCTGAGCTCCTGAGAGTTTGCGATGAATTTTTAATAGAAAGCTTCCTATAAACCTCTGCGCTCACTGCTCTGCTGCCGAAACGAGTGACTCTGCTGCTAAAGAGCAGCTCAAATGAATTAAAAACTACAGAGGAGCCTGTAGGGGAAGTAATCCCAGTGAGTAATGATTTAAAGAGCTGCTGACCTCCCCGCCACGTGAACAGTAGCTTTTAAGTATTTGTAAAGAGGCCCATACAAATCCTGGGTCTGATACTCTATTAACCTCCTTGGGAGTGCAGGGAGGGTGGCAGAGGAATAACCCCCACGTGTAGACATCTCCTGCTTTGTGGAGGATCAGAGCAGCGGGAGTTTTGCTGTTTGAGACTCTGAAACCGGCTGTGCTGGAAAAAGGATAAGTCAAAAGAAAACTCCTTCCTGTTTGGGCATGATGCTGTGGGTCTCTTTAGCTCTGGGATGGCTTTGCTCACCTGAACACCTCTTGCAGAAGTATCTACTGGGTTGCTTTGCAGGACTCTGCATCTCCAGGCAGTTTGGGATTGTGAAGAGCCTGGTTTGTCACTGTTCTGTGGTTTGGGTCTCATCTTACATTGCTGCAAGTCAGCAGCTCGCTTTGCACCTACATGCAGGACCATACTGTGGGTTATGGGGGTGAGTCTGCATCCCATAACCGTGAAGTTGAGAATGAGTCAGGGTGGGAGGCCAGAAGGTGATGAAGTAAGTGGATTTTGGGGAGGGAGCAGGAAGTGGTACCCAGCACACCTGTGACTACAGTGGTGAGTGACTCAGGGTACTTAGGGAGGCATTTAGATAGCGCTTTGAGGAATCAAGGTAATGTATTCCATGCCCGTTCCAACAGGCTGCTCCTAGTATAAAAAGGATTAGAGAAATTTGTGGGTGGCAGGGCTGTAATATACAGTCACTGGATACATCAGTGAAGGCAGGGAATGATAATCATCCTCCTTCAGGGAGGCAGCTCTGTCCTGCTGGGACCCAACCTGGTCCTGCGGGGACTCAGCCTAAAATCATCCCATGGGTCTTGCAGGGCTCTACCTGCCCGTGCGATAATACCTGTCCTGAGCAGCACCAGGGCTGCGGCTCCCGGCACTGGAGTGACACTCTGACAGGTGACACTCTCAGGGCTGTGCAGGGCGGCGGCGGGGACAGAGGTGGGGTAACTGCGGGGTCGGTTCAGCAGCGGGAAGGGGCAGGAGAGGCACCGAGGTCAGCATGCCCGAGGGGTCAGCACGCCGGTCCGGTGCGGGGATGTCAGCGGGACGAGGGATGTCAGCATCCCGTTCCTCCCCGTCCCGCCCCGTCGCGGGGCCGCCCCGGCGGAGCCCCGGCGCCAACCAGCGGCCCCTCCGCCGCACTGCAGCGCTGCCCCGCACACACCCGGTGCCCCCGGTCATCCCTCCGTGACACCCCCACCGGCGGCACCGGGCGGCACTGGGATGGGACGTGCCCGACCCCCGGCAAAGCCCGGCCCCGCTCGCAGCTCTTCCCCCTGCTCCGGGATTTCTGCGGGTCACCCCGCGCTGCTGAATGGGGGTGAAAAGTAGAACCAAATTCGCGGCCGCCTTCACCTAAAAAGGGCAGAATCGGAGCGCCAGTAACGGTGGGGGAAGGCCCGACCCGCGGTGCTGAGGGCCGCCCCCCCGGGTCCCGCCGCCCTTCGGGGCTGGCTGAGCTCGGAGCCCCGGCGGCGGCTCGACGGCTCCGGTTCGGCCGGCGCGGATTGCGAGGGGGCCCCAGTGTAACGGGGTGCTGCGGGACCGCCGCTCTTCATAACTAAGAAAAAAGGGGAAAAAAAAGGGGGGGAAAAAAAAAGCATATGTGTATATATTTTTCTCTTATTCTTTTGGACAAACACTGAGTTTTTCTGGGTCTTGCAGAGCCCGGCGCGGGCTCACTTCTCCGGACACCGCAGCTTGAGGGAGAAAATGGTTCATTATTTCGTGGAGGGGGTTCAGGAAAAAGAAGGTTGGTTTAGGTGTTGGGGTTTATTTCTGTTTTAAGGAAATTCACGTTTTGTATCGTGCAGCGCGGAGCCGGGAACGTTGCGGCCCGGCCAGCTCCGCTCCGACGGGCCGTCCCGGTCCGCAAACACCATCAGACCGAGCTGAACCCAAAGTAACGGGCAGGCAGGATGGGCAGAGAAACCTTCTTTCCTGCCCCGGTGGTTCGGGCAGCTGCGGAGCGCAGCGAGCTGCCGCCTTCGTTGTATTCCCGTAGAACCGGTGCCTTCGCCACGAATTTTTTGGCCAACGATTCCGGCCGGAGCCGCCGGCCCCGCCTGCAGCCGCAACGCCGGGGGAGCTGCCCCGGGACCGCCGGGCATCGAGGTGGCTGTCAGGGTTGGGGAAGGCGACGGGCGGAGGTTGCGGGGCCGCGGTTCGCAGCGCAGGCCGTGGGACACACCGTCCCCCGTGGGGGACTCGTGTGCCGGTGGTCCCGGCGGCCGCCGCTGCCCCCGTCCCGTCACGGAGCACCCCACGGGCGGTGGCGGTGGCCTTGCGAGGCGCGTAGCCCTCCGCACACCGCGACCCCAAAGCTGTCCCACCGCGCCCCGACCCCACCGGGGCCCGACGTGCGGGGCCGGGCGGGGGGCGCGGCCGCCA
>VXAU01003119.1:319469-332237 GCA_013399695.1 Formicarius rufipectus | reverse complement strand
AGCGCCGGGACGGAGCGAGGCAGCGCGGGGCTCGGCCGCCGCTGCCCCCGCCGCTCTCCGAGCCCCGCCGGGTTCCTCTTCGTCCCCCCCGGCCGCGGCGGCTCCCTGACGCCCGCCGTTGTGATGCGTATTCCCGTAGATCCGAGCACCAGCAGGCGCTTCACACCCCCCTCCACGGCCTTCCCCTGCGGTAAGATGGGCGAGAACAGCGGGGCGCTGGGAGCCCCCGCACCGGGCACCCGGGCTCGGCCCGAGGTCCGCTCCGTCGTGGATGTACTGGCCGACCACGCCGGAGAGCTGGTGCGCACCGACAGCCCCAACTTCTTGTGCTCGGTGCTGCCGTCCCACTGGAGATGCAACAAGACGCTGCCCGTCGCCTTCAAGGTAAGTCGGGAGCACCGGGAAGCATCGCGGCCGGGCGAGGAGCCCCGACGGCTCCGGGCTCCCGACCCACTCGCCCCTTTCCCTCCGCCCTTTTCGCTTTAAATCGCACCTGACATCACCGCCGAGGGAGCCCGGGTTATTATTTTTAATCAAATAGCCCGGTTTATTATTTTTAATCAAGTCTCCGCGTTGCCCCGCGGTCACAGCATCTTAGATATTCCGTACAGTTAGGAGCTCTCGGGCAACTTTGAAGTTTAATGAGATGGAGGTTAATTACTTTCCGGGGAGAGAGAGCGAGGCAAGGAGAGGAGATCTAATCTGCAAAAAAGTGAAGAGCTGAAGCCCTAGCACCGGGTTGCGCTGCCCGGGCTCCCCGCGGCTCCGCTCCCGCGGGATGGGGCAACCCAGCGGGACAGCCCCGGGCCGGGCATCCCCGCTCAGCCCCGGGGGGAACGGCGCTGGCGGAGGGAAACCGAAAACGAGCCGGAGTAGAGGCGAGGGGAGCCGGGCAGGACGGCAGCGGAGTCCCGGGAAGCCCGGCGGGGGCGAGGGAGGGATCTGAACCGGGTTTCCTCGGCCGTGCCGGCACCGGGAGCTCGGGACGCTGCTCCCCGGGCAGGGGAGCCCCTTCTCCGCCGGCGCTTCCCTGGGCCGGGCGCGGAGCTCCGGGGCCTCGGGCGCGGCCGCCCCGCGCTCGGCAGCGCTTTATTTAATCCCCCGAATGAAACAAAATAAAACCACAAACCCCTCCGGCGGTGCCGAGGGTGGCCTGACCCCCTCCCTTTGCCCCTTCCCCGCCGAACCCCTTTCTGCTTTTACCCTCTTTTAGATCATTTCCCCCTTCTCTCTCCGATTTTTCTGTCCTCCTCGGGGGCTCGAAGTGCTTTTGGTTTTGCTTTGGGGTTTTTTATGGGGATTTAGGGGGAAAGCCGTAGGACCGGTTGGCTTCGATTTTTAGGTTAATTTTAGCCTAAAATCCTCTGGCCTTCCCCTAGGTCGTAGCCCTCGGAGATGTTCCCGATGGGACCGTGGTTACGGTGATGGCGGGGAACGACGAAAATTACTCGGCGGAGCTGCGGAACGCCTCCGCCGTGATGAAAAACCAAGTAGCAAGATTTAACGACCTCAGATTTGTTGGGAGAAGCGGCAGGGGTAGGTACCGGCCGGGAAATGGTTGGCCTTTTTATTTGGCTTTTTAGAAAAAAAAATAAGAATAAGAAAAAAGAGAAGAAAAATGTTGATTTGGCTTTATTTTATTATTTTATTATTTTTATTTTACTCTTTCATTTTATTAGGTATTATATTTGTTTATAACGGTGGTTTCGTTGCCGCAGGTTAGGCAGGAGAATCCCCCCAGCCGCAAATGGTTCTCAAGCAATGGGAGGGATGCGGGAGGGATGCGGGAGCAGCCTCAGCCCCACCGGCAGCTCTGCCTCGCTCCTCCCGGGGGTCCTCCTCTGTCGAGGTATCGGGTATGAGCGGGAAGGGGGGAAAAATTTAAAATACACACATCTAAACAAATATGCATATATATCTATGTAAAAATAAGGCAGCTCGAGCCCAAATCCTCCCCGATGTCTCTCAGCAGCAGGATGCAGGAGGCAGCTCTGTGTGCTCCGTGTGTCCCCTCCGCAGGGAAATGTGCTCAGGGGAAAATCGCACCTGGCAGTTCGTTTTGAAATAGTGAAAATCAAGGGTTTAAAAATAGTCCAGGGCTCGGCCTGTCAGGCTGGCAGCGGGTGGAGTACAGCAGGCTCTGCTCCACGGGGAGCTGCGGGCACAGGGCAGAGCTGGGGTTGCTTTGGGGGAATTTTGCTCATTTTCTCTGCACTTGTTGCATGGAAAAGCAATGTAGCTTTCTGGGTGTTTCAAAACAAATCACGCTGTACCATCGCAGCAGAGGGAAATAAATCCCCCGGAAATATTAGACTCAGAGCCTTGCTTACCCTTCCTCCATGCATCACCCCCCATACCTGAATTTTAAAGTGTATAAATAGAATGTCAGCATCTCATCACCAATAAATGTTGCAGATCAAAGCACTTAATTCTTCATTTAAAGAAAAATAAGTATACTATATTTTAATGGCCATATGGCAGTATTTTCTCAAGGGTTTCAAATGTATACACATAGTGTCAGATATATTTTGACTTCTTTGCATTAATTAAAAGCAGTGATGTTAGGAATTATTTGCATGTAATAGCTGTTTACTTGTTCCTCTTTATGAAACTTGAATAGTTTACATTCTTTCATACATTTCCTTTTTCCTGTTGGCTCCTTCTCCATGTTGCAGTTTCTTTAAAACTCTCCACTTAACTGGTTGCAGGTTGATGGATGGAAAATGTTTTTCTTTTATGAATTAAGCTTTCATTTCTGTAATCAATTATTCTCTTAGACTCTTTTCTTTCTGGTTGGGCTTTTTTTTCATCCTTGAACAAATTTCCAAACTGAGTGCAACCCAATCTCAGCCTGACTCTTGAATTCATTATTAACTTGCTTCCTCTGCACTCTCAAGCTCTGAATTAACAGTAGTTGAGTCTCAGAAAACCCTTGGGTGAATAATCTCCTTCCTCAGGCAGAGTCCTGACAAATGCTCATTATAGCAGTGAAAACACCTCCACTGCTTCTAACGGCTGTAACTCAAGTGCTTATTATTTTAATTTTTTTTTTTTTACATATGCTTGTGGGATGAGACTTTGTAATATTCACAGAGAAACAAGCCCATCAGGGCTCCCTGGGGCTGGTGTGAAGGCGGCACAGTGGGGTTTTCTTGCAGCGTGGAGCATGGATTTAGTTCCCTGTGTCCAGCCGTGCTTTCCCGGCACGGGGCTCTTTCAAACCAATTTAGTGTGAAAAGTCGTTTCTAGTGAATTTTTATTCTAGGTGTCACACTTGCCTTCCATTGTTTGGCTCAATCTCTGACAGCCCATTGCTGGTTTCATTTATTCTGGCAGCAGTCTGGATTCACTACAAAATATTTTGCTGGAGCAGAGCTGCGTGTGTACAAATGTTTGTGTAAATGTGAAGGGAGGACGTGTGCACCCATAAACATGCACCATCCAGCCTGTCCGTGTCCTGAGCCACAGGAGCCTGGAAACCCAAAGGCTCTTGTTTTGAAAACGTTACTTGAAACGGATCAGAATTGGGTATTTTTAGTATAACGTGTCTGGGATTACTCCCGGCATTGTGAGCTTGGAAGAGCCGGTCCTAACCCCCCTAAAAAATAAATTCCTATCTCCATGACAAAGTTGGGAGAAAGACCAGTTTTTATGCTTTGCTCTAAAAAAAATGAACCCAACCTTTTCTGCTGAGATTGCACTGTATGAAACGAAAGCCGAGGCCAGCGCGGTGCTGCGATCCCTGCCCGCACCTCCCCTCTGCCCCGGCTCTCCCAGCTGGAATATCCACACGGAGCCGGGGGTGCCCCCAAACCCACCCCAGCAACAACGCTGGGGCCCAGCGTCCTGAGAAGGCGGGAAATGAGTAAAAATGAAGCTAAGTAGTAATTGTCATTTTCGATTCATGGGAGTATTTCTGAGAGCTGGTAAGATGCAAAACTGGCTTTGGCTGGCCCGTGCTCCGTCCTCCCTGGAGAGGTGTTTGTGTCTGCAGTGAGGAACTGTAAAGCAGGGAGGTTGTTTCACATGGAGAATAAAAAAAAATTAAAATCAAAATAATAATAAATTAAATAAACCAGCTGGAGTAGTGAGCAGGGGAGCTGGGCACAGAGCTACTGGGCTCAGCCCTGCGGTATTTTGTATCTCACCAGCTGGATTTGCCCATGCTGCCTGCAAACCCTTCCTCTCCTCCCGCAGAATTTCCTACATAATTCCTCCTCATACTCCTCATGCTGCACTCTGGTTCTGCAAATGTTTTGCCAACAAATCCTCGGTGCTGGTTGTTTTTTACGTGGCTGTGCAGGCGCTGGGAGGCTCCGTGCTCTGCAGGCTGCGGCAGCTCGGCTCGTCTGTGCAGGTTGGCAGCACAACTCTATCCTTGGGGATTAAAATTATATCTTTTTTTTTTAACCCTCCCAAATGCTTCTTTTGGTGCAGAAAATGAGCAGATTTTTGCATTGTTTAGTCCTAGTTTGAAAGCTCAGGTGAGGCATGGGTTGATGCTTGCTGTCGGCTTTGCCCCCTCTTCCATGCTCCCATAGAGGAACTCTTCTGCCTGGGATAATTGTGGGATATTCTCCAGGGGAGATTTCTTTTTTTTTTTTTTTCAGTTTATTCTCTTTTTTCTTCTAGCTGTATAAATACTGTTTTATTAGGAGTGCTCTCAGGTTCAGCTCTGTAGATAGATGATGGTCAGGATCTGAAAATCCATGTATCTCTTTAGGGGAAAGGGGAAAGGGAGTGGCTTAATACTGGATTTATTTGTGGAATAAAGGCTGGAGAAACAGAAACCCATCACATGGCGGTTTAGAGCTTATGTCCTGCTGGGGTTTAGCTTTCTGAAATACTTGATACTTTTGCCGAAGGGGTTGTTGGTTAGAGTGGTTTGTGCAGTCTCCCTCCCATATGGCCAAGACCCAGCTCAGCTCCCCTGCAGACTTCCCTGTGGAGGTGCATCAGTAGGGCCAATGCCATGGATTCCTCTGCAGACACCAGCACCCATCACCTGCAGACAGATGCCACCTCGGCAGACTTGTTCCCACATGAGCATCCCATGGATACCACGACCCAAATCCATCCTTCACGGAGGGGATTCTGCATCCAGTGCTGTGTTTCAGGACTGGATTCCCACAGGAAAAGGGGAAGCATCTGAGCAGGAAAGCACCAGGAAGTTGTTGTGGGTGGAGGGGTCAATATGGGGACAGGGCAGGGGAGGTGGGGACAAGTGACTTTTCCATCCAGGAAGGTCCTGGCTCCTGTTCTGACCCGAGTCCGAGCCTCTCCCTGCTGAACCTCAGCGGGAACCGGCCGAGCTTTGTGCCTCAGCAATGATGTCTCATAAAATTAAATTATGTGTGTGTTGGAGTTCAGTGGATGTGGATATTTGTGTCTGAGCTTGCTCCCGCAGAAGCCTTTCTCTCCTGAAAGATCTGAACCCATGTGAACGTCCTCATTTCTCCTGTTTTTTTTTTTTTCTCCCCTCTGCCCTCCGTAGGAAAAAGCTTCACTCTGACCATCACAGTGTTTACCAACCCCACCCAAGTTGCCACCTATCACCGAGCCATTAAAGTGACTGTAGACGGACCCCGGGAGCCACGAAGTAAGTGATGTGTTTTATTTGGCAGCGCTGAGGAGCACGGGGAGGGGGGATGCAGGGGCTGAGCTCTCCATGGCCGAAGGATGCAGGACACAGAGCCGGGTGGGGCAGCACCGCTGGCAGCACGTGGAGCTCAGCAGTGTTAGTGTGGCCGAGTGAGCCCAAAGCAGCAGGCACAGCTTGGTTGCTCCGACACAGCGTGATGTGTGTCCCTCCCTGCCCCTTGCTCTCTCCATGCCCGAGATCCCACCTTGGATGGATGGGTTTGTAACTCCTCATTTTGCTCCGTGTCCTATCTTGGAGGGATGGTTTTATAGCTCCAGCTTGGGATGTTGGGAAAATGCTTTGGGCCTCAACAGGAAAAACACAAAGGACTCCAACCTGGCAGCACGTGGTGTTCTGGGGGCTGTGAAGCCAGAGGTGGCTTGGCTTCACTGGTTGATTGCTGGCTTTTAAACTAAAACTGGTTGCAGGTTGCCCCTGTGCTGAGCTCGTGTTTGCCCGTGTGTCGGAGAGCACCTTCCCCTTTGGTTGGCGGTGGTTTCGCTTTCAGGCTCTCAGAGGTTGGGACCGGCAGCACCCGCAGCCGGCGCTGAGAGCTGCAGACAACCAAAGACACCGTGCGACCGCAGGAGCGTCTCTGGTTTGATCAAGGAGGCTCTCCCGGGTGCAGGATGGTGCCTTGTGGCTGAGGGAGGCTCTGCGAGTTGCCCTGGCTGGGGTGGTTCTCGGTGTCGGGCTGGTTTGAGCTCACCTGGGCATTTCCAGCGATCAGAGCGCGAGCAAACGCTCCAGAGCTGTCAGCTGGAGGAGTTTCCTCTTGCAATGAGTATTATTTGTTCTGTGGGACCCCCTGTGTGGTGGGATCTCCTCCCATGGGCTTCATCTCCAGCTTCTAGCTCTGGCTTTGCCTTCCTGCTTGCTCAGCACCACCCCGGGGACTATAAAGCCGAGTTTGTTCCCTTTGCGTGTGAAGCTGTCGTGGCCCACATTGAAGGGAAACGGTTTGATCCTTCTAAATATGCCTCAGAAAATATTTTCTGTTGATGCTGTCGTTGGGCCATCAGTGTGCCTTGATGTCAGGCCAGGGGGAGGCTGTTACCTCAGTGAGGGGGTTTTATTTGCAGTGGGGTTTGTTGGATTTTCTTCCCTCTTCGTTTTTGTTTTGGAGTGCGAGAGACTTTATGGGAGTCTGTCAAGCTGCTGGCTGGATTTACAAAGCCAGATTTTTTTAATTTTTTTCTTTTTAGAGCTGGAAACACAAGGCAGGTCCCTGGTGTGGGTCTGCAGTGATAAAGCACCCGTGGGTCATGGTGGGTGCTCGGGCTCAGCCCGGGTGTGGGAGGGGAAAGCAGGTAGGGGTTGGGCAGGGAATTTCACAACTCTTCTAGGTCAGGAATAGAAACCAGGTCTCCTGACTCCTGGCTCAGCCCCTTATCAGCTGCATCAGACTGCCTTTCTAATAATAATAATCATCATCAGGAATACATAAATAATAATACAAGGTGAGATAGTTACTACTCTTAGCAGTCGGTTTGACTTCACCGACAGGCAGCACTCGCCAAAGCCCTGTGAGTCAGCCCCACTCCTCCCGAATTTCAACACCCTCCCCATCGATCCCCATCTCTAATTTCAGTTCTCTGATACGGAGGAGGCGGCTCTGCAGCCCGGGGGGCAGAGCTGGGGGCTGAGCCAGGGGCACAGCCCCCTGCACTCCTTGGCTTGGGGCCGTGCCTTTCCTGAGCAGAACTGGGCTAAAGCAGAGGATGGAGTGGCTTGTGCCCAAGGGATGCCTTCCCTGGAGCACCGGCCTGGGTGCAAGGTCAGCAGTTTTCTTCCTTTTTTTTTTTTTTTTAAGTGATTTGTGGCCCTCAGAATGTGCTGGGAGTGTTGGCTCCTGAAGGAAAGCTGCGTGGTGTTTAGTTACTGCTTATGCCCTTCTCCTGTGGACCCCAAAGGTTGATCTCCCCCATCCCTGCACCCCCTCCCAGCCTATAAATTGCTGATTAAAGACATCTAGACCCAAGTCGTGGGTTTTTTTGAATTTGTTTCAGATGATCATAGGTTTGTTAGCAGTAAAGGTCGTATTTTGACTCCCAGTTTGACCCTAAGGCTTAAATTCATGGTTGATGAAAATCCAGTGTCTTGAACTGGAATAATAATAATAATAATAATTTTTTTTTCCACACTTTGGTTTTCATTTTCTAATGAACATAAAATTTTAAAAAATATTTTTAAAATGCCCTTTGCCCTTCCCTCCTTGCAGTCCAGTGCACAAACCCTTTGTGTGGAAACACGAGCTGTAAAATGATCCAGAGTCACTCCTGGAAAGCCAGTGTGGTTTTCCTGGTTCCCCTACCACTGGGTGGCTCCCTGGCACAGCACCCACCTGGCTCTCCAGCGGGCATTTGGAGCTGGTACAGCCCTGGTAATGCCCACCTTTGGCCAAACACCATGGCTTGTGCTGCTCTCCCGTCTTTGTAAGGAGAGAGGTAGCATGAAAAATTCCAATTTTTATGCATAAATATATTATATATACACTTTTAAACATATATATGTATGCATATATATTTTTATATGTGTGTGTACAAAAATATAGTTTTTTTTCTCTTTTTTGGCTGCAAACAAGTGGGACATGGTGTGTGTCGGCTCCTGGTGTGTGGGATTAGCACTGCCTGGATGTGGAGCTGGGGGAGCAGGCAAAAAGCACCCTTAATGTGGAAAGAATTGGCCATTTGTCTTGGTATCCTGGGAAAGCCCTGGGCATCATCTTCTCAGATGCAGCAAAATTCCTCCAGCAAACGTTCTTGTGGGGTTTCTGGGCCAGAAACACGGCTGAGCTCCACGCCCCACCTCCAAGCATCCCATTCATCTCTCCACCCTTGTCCCATCACTTCATCTCAGCCCTTGAGCAAGTCTTTGAACTCAAGCTGTGCCCAGAAAAACTTCTGAGGAGTTTGAAATGGGGTTGAGATGGGTGAGAAATCACAGGGGGGTGGGTGACAGGCAGAGCCCCACAAGGGGCCAGGGGTGAAGCTGGGATGGGGGGACCAGGAGAGCTGGACCAGAGAGGGGAAGATACTTCTGTGAGGGACCCACAGCCAGGGAGGAGGTGGTAACAGCGATAGCTTTGGCTGAGTGTTCTCTCCAAGCCGTCTCAGTCTCCTTCCCAGTGCCCTGCTCACTCTGAGATCTTTTCCCCTTGTGCTCAGGCTCTTTCTGGGTTAGATCTGGAGGGGAAGAAAGGACGTTCTGTCAAGTTGGCACCTCAGCTCTAAACAAATATTTCAGGGGGTGCCAAGTGTTGACATACTTTGTACAAACAGGAAGTAATAAAATATTTGAACTTCCTGTGGAATTTCCTTCTTTTCCCCCCTCTGCAGCTCTGTTTTTAGCAAGAGCCCTGCTCTGAAGAGCTGCAGCCCTGGTGCAAAGCCCTCTCACATCCACAGCTGCTTGCAGAATAATCCACAACAGGCAGGACTTGGATGAATGAATAGCTGGAAGCTATACAGGGATGTTTAGTCTGTTCCTGGGTAAATGGGAGCATCTCCAGGGCCTCCCCCATCACACCCACCTGCTGGCTGCCTTCCCTTCCCCTTCCCTTTTCCTTCCTTTCCTTCTCACCACTCTCAGCTCCTCTGCTGTCACTTTTCCTCTCCTCCTTCCAGCTACCCCTTGCAACTGCAGCCCCTTTCTGCCCATCTCCAGGGAACTCTTTTGCAAAGTCTTTTCTTCCCTTTACATGTTTTTTTTTCCCCCCTCTTTGACTTTTTTTTTCCCCTGCTGCAAGTCAGCCTTCCTTAACCTCTCCCTCCTCTTTCTAAATCTCTTTTGTCTTTAAGCCCTTCTGGTTTCCACCCCATCCCTGCTGTCCTGGTCACTGTGTTGAGAAGGAAAGGGAGACCAAGAGGATCTGATCCCCAGAGGGTCCCTGTGCCCCTCCTCGTTGCCTGCTCAGCCACAGCAGCTCTGGGGAGGTGCTGATTGTTGGTGTCTTCTGCCCTGTTCGTTTTTGGTGTGTGCATCACAGTTTTGGTGCTTCAGTCATGTTCCTGCTTGGTGTGACCCCAGTAAGTGCCAGGAGTGTGTCCCCATCCTGCAGCAGCTGCTGGCTCGGAGCAGGAGGGGGGAGCCTGTGGCAGGGGCGTTTCACATCCCCTCTCCCACCGCGCTGTCCCTGCAAGGATTCCCTGCCTGGGCTCCATCCTGCCCCTCCACGGTCACTTTTCCCTCCCCAAAGGCTCCTTGCCCCAAAAGGCTCGGGCTGTCCCCTCGCAGGGCACGCAGCTGGTGGCTGGAAAGGCTTCTCACCTCCCACAGCGATGAGTTGTTTCCAAAAACTGCCAGTTTCTTTGCTTTAATGCTTTTGGGAGCCTCAGCTGGGTGAGGGTTTCCCTCTCTGTTGCCTCCCGTGAGAGGTGTCAGCCCAAACCACAGCCTGGGTCTGCACTCTGAGCTGGGAAATGAGGAGTTTGGGATGTGCAGAGGGTGGAAACCCCCTTGCCCTGCTGCTGGGGGTGTCTGTGGCACCTGTGTCCCCGGGGTGCTGGAGGTGGCTGTGCACAAGGCCATGTTTAGGAGGCTGGTTTCCCCTGAGCACCAGATGCACTGGGCATCGTGGCTTCAAGTGTGTAAAAACAAGCAAAAGAAAAAAAAGGGAGAAAGATTGACTGTCAAGGGAAAAACCTGGTCTGTAGATTCAGCCTGGAGAGGGCTTGGGCCCTGCTAATCACAGTGTGCTGGGGTGACTGCAGGGGGAGGGTGCCCATGGCCCCAGGTGCCCCCAGCCCTGTGCTGGGACATCGCTTCCAGCAGTGCTGGCACTGCCCAGCTGGGAGCCCAGGAGGAGGAAGGATTGTGTCAGCACTTCAGACCTCACTGGGGCTCCTCTCTCCAGCTCGAAGCTGTGGTGACAAAAGCAGCACCCCAAACCACCCCATCCAGCCCGGACACACCTTGACACAGCTGCCCACACCCCCTATCTCACCACCTTCATCGCTGTTCTCATCCCACACCCAGCACCTCGCTGGCCCCAGCTCCCCAAATCATGGTGTGTCTTCAAACCACCCTGAAAAAGCCTTTCTCTAGTTATTTATTTAAGGTGCTTCTGAATCCATCTCTCGGGGGTTCAGAGGAGTCTGAGCCATGAGGTATTTTGTAGAATCACAGAATGGTTTGGGTTGGAAGGGACCTTAAAAATCGTTTAGTTCCTACTCCCTGCCATAGACAGAGACACCTTCCATTAGAAGGTGTTTTTTTCCCTTTTATTCCTAGTGGGTGCTCCAGTGTGAGGCTGGAGAGAAAAAGGAAACACAGGGCCAAGACAAGTGACCCCCCTTCACCTTCCCCATCCCCTGTGGCTGTAGATGAATCTGAGATTTAGTACCAGAAATAGCAAAACTGAAACCCCATTTTACTCAGGGAAGGGAAAAGAGGTGCAATATTGCACCCTGTTAATCCAGATTAGCTCTACAACCACCCTGATGTGATGCTAACAAGTAGAAATCCCAGGTATCCCCTATAAGAGGGTGTTCCCCAATTCCAGCCTCTCCTTTGACCCGCAGACCCGGGCAGGGGGTGTGAGGCTGAGCACGCAGGTTTTCCATTTACTGTGGGCTGCACTGGGGGGACTCAGTGCTTTAATCTTGGGGTGATGGCATGCTTGGAGGTGGGCTGTGCATCCCCCCCTGTGAGCACCACCTCCCCACCACCATCTCTGCTTGTTGCCAGGCTGGACCCCCGAGCGGGACCCACTCCCTGCAGCCCCAGTGTGGGGAGGATGTTGGTTTGTAGGCAGCAGCAGCTTTGCCCAGACCTGAGCTCGAGTTGCTGTGCCAGCCCCTCCTCACTTGTTGGCACACGGCTCGGATTTGGGGTTTATGGTGGTGGGGCTTCCCTGTGGTGCAGCCTGACAGGATCCTGTTTGTTTTTCCAAGGATACAGCAGCCCTGGGCAAACTCAATTCCTTTAGCACCATCATATTTTCATGCCTTAATGACTTAAATGCCATCAAACCTACAAAATGTTGTGTTTAGTATTTCACAGAGTTGGTTATTTCCATGCTAAGTTTTGGGTTGCGATGTCCTAAAACCAGTGATGATTTCTGGAGGGATTTCTGACTCTTTGGGAATTGCTTGTGAGGGCTTCTCTAATTTGTACCATTTGGGGATGGGAAGAGAAAAAATATGAAACAGAAACATTCCTGTTATGTTTTAGAAAAGGGGCTGATCCATTAATTCACCTGTCATGCTCTGGCAGGGCTGGGAACCCCATGGCAAAGCTGCTCCCCAGCCCAGTGGGGCTTGTGCTGCCCCATTTCTGGGTGTTCTGTCCCGTAGATCTGTGCTCGGGGGGGATTTGTGTAAATCCACACTGTCCCTCCTCAAAGGGGGAAAAAAGTTGTCTTAGTTTTGTTGATTTGAAGCAATTTTGAGAGGAGACAGAGGGTTGGAGGAGCTCTGCAGGACTCCCAAGTGCTGCGGGGAGGCTTGGGATGGTGGACTGTGGCCCTCTGGAATGCCAGCTCCATGAATCTGGAGAGGGGGAAATAAAATCTGTAGCTCTTGCATTCCGGGGATGCAGGGAAATCAGGATCTACCAAGTGGCTAAAATACGTGAGGATGAGGAAGAGGGAGTAGGGTACTGTTGGGGTTATGGGGTGGGAGCCAAAGAGGAGCAAGGACAAAATGATTCCCTGTTCCTGTATTCCTGCAATTCTGGGACCTCGAGGCAGAGATGTCCTGTGTTTTCTGTGCCTTTTAGCCTTGGAGATTTGATATGGTTTTGGTAAGTGCTTGGAGAAGACAGGATAAATTATTGGAGGGTCTTGAGTGTCTCAGAAGCTCAAATGGAGACTCAGGACAGGGCTGCATCATGCCAGTATTGTACAACTTCAGATCTTTATCTTGGCAAAAAGGCTTCTCATGGGGATGTGTAAAACTTGAGTTTGAGATGTTTCTGTAATTAAAAGCAGACCCAGTGCTGAAGTGCTCCCATGGGGTGATAGTTTTGGGTATTATTCTGGTCTTTTGTTTTATTCCCCTGCTTGTCCTTAGCTAGAAATAAATACACAGACAGTTCTCAGAGCGTCCGGGAATTAGGGGGAAAAAAAAAAAAAAAAAAAAAAAAAAAAGAAATGGGGAAAAAAAAAAAAAAAAAAAAAAAAAAGG
>VXAU01003119.1:291108-319450 GCA_013399695.1 Formicarius rufipectus | reverse complement strand
AAGGGGGAAAAAAAGAAAAAAAAAGATACAACTAAATCAATCAAAGGTCATTTAAATAGATAAATGACCTCACCACTTCCCGGTCACTTATTTGTCAGTGCAAAATTGCTATAATCTCTTTTCATTTAATATTTGGTGCTTAAAATACACTGATTTCCAACTTCTCAAAACCCGTCCCCTTCCCTGGGGAGCAAGAGGAGGAAATCCTGAGTGGCACTTTCTCACTTCCCTATTAATTCCGCTCTGGATGCGCCATGGCCACTGGGGATGGGGACTTGAGGAAACTCCCCGGGCTCTGTACACCCCCCCAGCAGCTTCAGCAGGGCAGGGACCAGCCGTGGTGCTTCCCCAGGCTGGTCCTTGGGTGGAGCTGCCTGGAGACACGGGGCTCGCTCCAGGTTTGGGGGGACAGAGCCCCCTCGGCGCTCCGGAGTCCCCGCTTCTCCCTGCGCTGGTCCAGCCCTGCCCAGGGCCCTCCCTGGAGGAGCAGAAGGGCTTTGGATGAGCTGTAGGCTCTTTGACGTGTCCTGCAACAATGCAGGCGTGGGAGATCCTCACTGGGAATGTAAGGTATTGTATTTTAGCTTTACTGGTGTTTTCTGTCCCTCCGGCTGCTGTTGGAGCTGTCGGTGCCGGGGATGGGGCACGTCCCTGGATGGTGTCTGAGAGCTGTAGCCACCCTGTGCCTTCTGCACAGAGACTGTTCAGCTCCACACCACCCTTCCCTCATCCCATTTGCCCTTTGGATGGTGACCAGAGGAAAGCAGATGCAGGCTGGGGTGAAGCAGCCAGCCCAGGGTGGGAGCAGTGAGGGGCGAGCAGCTCCCCAGTTCATGCAGATCGACACTTGCTGCTCTGGGGGGTTTCTCTGTGTTCCCATCACTGATGTGTTTTCATCCCAGCAGGGAGATGTGCAGCCCTCGGTGTCTGTCAGGGCTGCCCAGGACACTGCTCTCCTGCCGAGGGATGCTGTTGGTACATGCATGGGAGGCAGTTAGGTTAAACCACCTCCTCCTCTGATTCCTTACAGTCACCACTCTCCAGTTAACCCCTTTGGGGGCCAACCCTGCCAAGACACAGCAAGGGGGCATTGGGGCTCAGCTCCTGGAGGGTGGATAAAAACCCCTCAGGGAGAAAAGCAGCCCAGCACTGGGTCCTGGCAGGGGGGGACCCATTCGCCCCTCAGCAGGTGATGGGGATGTCCCGAGGGACACCCGGGTGCCAGGGCCACGGGGAGCATTCCCTGGGGAGAGCAGAGCAGGGATAAAGGTTGCCCGACTGTGCTCCAAGCAATGGGTTTGCACTGCCAGGGCCTTTGGTGCTACAACTCGAGGCTGTAATCCTGCCTCAAAAGAAATAATAGAGGAACTAAAATTGTATGGGCTCCTGTAAATTCACTCCTCTAATTATTTTATTTGCCACATATGGTAAATTCCACCTCTCCTTTATAATCACCTGGTGCATAATAACTTCAAAATTATTTCACTTAAAAATTACCAGTATTTTCTAAGTGAAGTAATACTGGGAGTCAGAACAGGGAAATTATTTTTGCTTGCATTCTACAAAGGAATCATTGTTGGAATTGGTTGCAAAACCTCCTGCTTTTGAAAGCTTCAGGAAAACTCCAGGGCATGATTCCCAGCTGGGGTGGAAGACCCATACCTGTCCTGACTTTGGAAATAAATCAGAATTGGAGAAGTGGGCATTGATGGTATATTTGTAAGAGATTAAACCAAAGAAAAGGGTTGTCAGGTGTATGGGGGTATTTGGAGAATTAAGTTTCATTGAAGGTGTCTTCCAGGGGGGTGTTGGTGGTGTTCTGCACTGGGTTGTGCCAGGGGCTGTTCAAATAAACAGCAAAAGAAATTCCATCTGGGTCCAAAGGGAGGGGGTTGGGATGGGATGCAGGTGGCAGGACACAGTGGTACCAAGAGGAATCTTTGAGTGTTGCAGCAAGGACACTGGTGAGTGTTGCTCCCTTGCAAAGGAGCAGCGTTTTGCCCCGTGCCTCAGTTTACCTGTTGGTAAGGCACATCTAATACCTGGTGGGCAGCAGGTACAGTGCAGGAGGTTGTTGGTGAGGATTTATCTGCAGCAGCAGGAACTGCGTGTTGCAGGGTTATTAATACACCGTGGCCCCACTTCCCACAGGCAGGATTTGGGAGCTCAGGAGGACGGAGCGAAGGGTCACGGACTGGAAGAGAGAGAGGAAGAAAAGCAGTCAGCGACAAAGGGCCAGTTTCATTTCAGGGAAGACAACAGCTAAAGAACCAGAACTATCAAACAAAACCACAAGATCACATCAGATGTCAGGGCAGGACACATCTCGTTCCTCCCTCCTGAAAGGGCTTATCAGTGCAACCAATCACTTTAATGATGTGGCAGAGGGAGGAAGAGGATTTGACTCAGAGGGAGATGAAATTTAGTTCCTAAGACCCTTCTCTTCCGCTGCCAGAGACCAGTCACCTGTTCTGCAGTCAGCCAGAGGGAAATCATATCTTGCAGCAGAAGGTGCTTAGACATGATTTTGCATTATTTTCTCTTTCCAGTCACACTGTAGTGGAAGGGGGGTGAGAGGGGAGGACAGAGAGGGACCCAGCGACTGGACACATCCCCA
Organism: Formicarius rufipectus; assembly: GCA_013399695.1. Classification (NCBI taxonomy): domain Eukaryota; kingdom Metazoa; phylum Chordata; class Aves; order Passeriformes; family Formicariidae; genus Formicarius; species Formicarius rufipectus. The sequence continues at coordinate 316,833 of VXAU01003119.1, read as the reverse complement.
GCGCCCTTCTCACCTCTGAGGGCGATGGCAGAGGGACAGTGAACTCCCAATCCCAAACCACATGTGGGAGCAGGGAGCCCTCTTGCCCAGGGTTAGTGCCTGCTCAGCTCTTGGCTTCAGGGGCGCAGCATTGCAGGGAGGATGAGGGTGCCCTGCAGGGAGGATGAGGGTGCCCTGCAGGTGGTTGTTGCTCTGGGGTTCCTCCTCAGTTTTGTGCTGTGCATGTTGCCAAAGCCTGTCGGGAGCTGTAATTATCCAACATACCAGTCAGTATCTGGAGATGGAGCTTGGAACTCAGTCCTGGGATTGGGGATATTATTATTCAAACATCAGGGCTCGGCTCCAACTCTGTGCTGGGGCAAAGGGGAAAGCAGCACTCAGCATCCTCAAACCTTGGGAAAGTTTGGGTCTGGTCTGGGTTGTGCTGTTACCAAGGACTGGCTGGCAGGATGCTGCTTCCTCCAGTCAGCTGCCTCGGGGCCTCTCAGGGTCAGGTTCATCTCACCTTCATCAGCTGAACCACGGCACATTCCTTGCACAGGTCTGAACCCAGAAGCTGGTCCTCCCCATCCTGGGCAGAGTATCCTTAACCAGTGTCACCCAAAGGAATTCGATGTGCTTGCCCTAATGGAACAGGTTATGAACTGGGAAAAACCAGCTATACTGGTAGCACATAGTCCAAGTTGTTAGATAGCAGCATTAACTCACTCCAACTGGCATCTCTCCACTGATCTACAGAGAGACAGCTTCTGAAAATCTGATCTCAGGCATGGCTGAGGCAATACCAGCTGGATGGCCTTGAGAGCTGTCTGCTTCCTCCCCAGCACCCGGCTTGGAAATCTTTGAATCAGGGGTTTTGCCTAATTCCATGAAAACCAGATCGGAGCCCATAAATGAATTTTGCCTTCCTGGAAATGGGAGCAGTTGCAGAGCAGCCATAGGGGCCGGTGGTTTTTGCACCCTGTGTTGTGAAAGCTGCTGAGTTTCCCACAGATGTGCACCCACCTGCTGGTTTATGACACGTGAGCTGAATTTCTCAGATCTGTAAATCACAACTTTTAAAACTCACCTACTTCACTCTGCAGTCTCAGATGAAGATCTTCAGAGGTCTTTAAGGACAAAAAAAATGCAGGAAAACACTGGTGGGATTTTCAGTAAGGCACAAGTGGGCTAAATGCTTAAACCTTACGAATTTTACCCATTGCTGAGAATGTCCCCAGCTTTCCCTGCACTGTGAAGTGCTTTAAATATCTTGCAAATTCAGAAAGACTCTGAACTCCACACTGAAACCCTGGGAATGGGGAGCCTGTGTCCTTCAGGCATTTGTGCTGAAGTTGCGTGGAAATTTGGGTGTGATGTTCCCTTTGATTTGAACATGGGCCACATCCCCAGAGATTCTAAAAGTGCTATCCTAGATTTCTGTTTAAATATCTGAATTAATGCCTTGCTTTTTTTGCCTTTCAGAGGGCTTAGTTTTGGCATCTCCCCGTGTAATAAAAGGCCTCAGCAGGATTTCTCAGATGCTGCCCCACTTGCCAGGGCTCCCATTGCAGAGTGGGCAGGGAGAGAGGCAGAGGCAAAGTTGAGGGACTGAGCCGTGAGTGAGAGGAGATCAGGGGCTCGCAGAGCCTCTAATCAATACCAGCCTGCCTAGAATGAACATCTCTCCCGCTGCTGGAGCTTCAGACACTAAAAAACCTACTGTAAATGCAACATATCTCTGTGCTTCCTGCCAGCTGGCCTGGAGCCAGCCTATTTCCTTGAAAAAGAGGGATATTTATTTTCATCCTTTTAGAGGCAGCCAATTCATCTCAGACCACCACCAGCTAAAAGAGCTTTATAAATTAGGAGCCTATTTTTTCTTTTTTTCCCCCTAATTCTCTCCTCCACCCCCTTAAATATTGTTTTGCTTTCGTTGTTCCAGCTGGTGTAGGTGCTGTGCTGGGGATGCCCTCCCTGTGGCCAGGCTGCAGACACACAGTGGCTGCTGTGTCTCCTGAAGGCCAGAGGGAACCAAAGCCAAGTCTGGCCACGACTGATGCTCTTTCCAAGTGGCGTAAGCAGCCAACTTCAAACATAGGAATAATGAGTTATCTGTGTTCCACTTTGTTCATCACCAGAAGAGACGGTCCCTTCTCACATTTCCCTCCTGCTCCCTTCTGTGACCTCCTGGGCTCCCACTTTGAGAGGTGGGCTGGAGCTGCTGCTGCCCCCGGGAGCTCGGTGCACATCTCTGTTACTCATGTTTGTCCCTTCCAGCTGCCAGCACTGTGGGCAGTGGGGTTCCCACCTCCACACTGTCCTCCCCTCCCTCTTTCACTGGCCGTGGGGTTGCACCGTGTTCTTCTTGGCTGGGAATTTCCCATGGTGAGTCCAGAGCTGGAGGTGGGATTCCAGGGAAAACCGGAGGGAAGTTCATGTCTCGGGTTATAGGTGTGCAAAGATGAAACCACCCCAACATCTGCTCTAAGGGACAGGCTTGCTGTTCCCATAACACAGGCGTTTCACTTGTGGCTTCTTTCTGAAGCACATGCTGGGACTTGATAGCCTGGTGGAGGTGCAGACTGGGAAAGAATTCAACCCCCTGTAGAGGATTGGTGTGTCTCTCTGAAGTACCTATTTTGAGGGCTGTAAGGAGGATTTGGAAGGTGTTTTGCACATCGAGACGGAGCTTCATCCACTGCTGATTGCTTTCTTGTGGTCCATTCTCCTGGACATGTAGAGACTAAGCCACAGGGTTGTGTGCAGGGACTGCTCCTGGTGAGCTCCTGCTTGGCTGAGCCCTGGCGTTTGGCTGTGAATGTTTGAGCAGAGTCTTGGGTGGAGGATGGTAGGACCTTGCTGGTGGGATGCTCGGAGCCTTACTTTGAAGGTGGATGAGTGGGGGCCTCTGTGGCTGCTGATGGCTCAAGCTGATGTCCCAGCCCGTGTTCCTCTCCTGGTTCCTGTTTCCTCCTTACTGGAGCTGAGGAAATGATCTGCAAATGTGTGTGTTAATGAACATCTCCCATTGCTGAGCAGCTCTGCGTTTCCTTTGCTGCATCTTGCTGCCAGCATTTCGCAGCAAGACTCCTGGGGAGGGCCAAGCCACTTCCCACCATCTGCTCTCCTGTCCTTTAGTAGCAAAGGGCTGTGGCAGGGGACGGGGCCAAATGTGACACCCAAATCTGAACCCACCACGGGGGGAGAGGAGCCTGTGCAGCTCCTTTCTCTCATGACTGAACAACTCAACACAGATGAATCAGGGACCATGACTCTTAGGCACTCTGGAGAGCGTTTTTTCAAATCAAATCTGTCTCTCAGATTTTGGAGCCACTCAGTTTCCTGAAGCCCCTTTCTACCTTTGATCAACTTTATATTCTGCATCTCAGTGATCTGGGGAAATAAGCTGCTTTTGCTGAACACTGTGGAACTCCCCCTTCCACGCCTGGAAACCCCATCCAGGTCCCAGCTTGAGAAGCCACATCAGGTTGCACACTTCTGGAAGGAAGAGTGGGGTCTGTTTGGCCTTTGAAATGTTTTAATGCAGAAAGCATGTCTTTAAATCATTGCTCTGAGCGGCAGAGCTGCAGTGTGGCACACACTGTTTCAGTGTCTGCATTCCAAGGAAACACCCAAAACTTCCAGTATGCTTCTTATTACTGGCCTAAAGTGTCAAATTCACATTGGCTCTTCCAGCTGGGAAGTGTTCAATGGGATCGTTTGTTTGATATGCTGATACAGATCTTGTTATTACATCAGGATCATAGGTGATCTGTCAATGTTTACATCATGTCATGTTCAATATCAGAGTTAACTGATTCAGAAACCTGATCCAGCGTTAAAACCCTTGTGCTGTTGACAAGAAGTGCCCAAGGTCAGTAGCTGCCATCATTTGATCGTTCTAAGCTCTGTTGTTTCCATAAATATTGACCTGCAAGCCACTGCTAGCCCAGCTGGAAATGCAGGGCAAAATCTCCAGCTCCAGTGGCAGGTTTTGTGACCCAAAATTCACAGGTAGGAGTGACTAAGACTTCTCAGAAGGATTTATTGGGACGAGGTCTAGAGCTGTTTGAAGTTGAGTGAAAATTTGCCCACTGGCTTCAGGAGGCTTTGAGTCAGTCCTTGGGTTAAGCCAGAAAACCACCTTCCTCTTCTCTAAGGTATGAGCTATTGTTCACTTGACAGCACTGGTTTCCTCTCCGTGACAGCTGTGGGTATATGGGGAAGGGCTTTTAATGAAGTCAACCGCTGCAGAAATTAAAAAACTCAGGTTGTTCTGATGAAAGAAACCCATTAATAGCGATTCTCTCTTGCGTGACAAAGTCTGACGTCCCCAGCTCTAAAGTGACAAGTGGCAGGAAGTCCCGGGGAGACAGCCTGAGCTAAAGAGGGTTGGCAGTCCAAGTTGGTGGTTTTTAACTCATTCACTGCCTTGTTTCATATGGTTTGGTGCTGCCAGGTTCCACATGTGGAGACAGGGTGGGATACAGACCACAGAGGGACTAGGAGAGCTGGGAAGGGTCCTGGTCCCACCACAACATCCTTTGGTTTTTCACTCCTAAATGAGCTCCTGTGTTTGCATCAACTGACACTGGCATCCAGTTTTCTACTTCCTTTTTATCAGGATAGTTTTAAGGATCTGGTGTTTTCACTGGTAATTGCTGTGTCTCCTCACAAACCAGCCCCTTCTCGAGGGTGTCAGTTCAAAACCCCCACGGGGCTGTGCCCATGTTCAGACAGTGTGGGGACCAGAGCAACCACAGTGCAGCATGACACAGCCACATGAAGCCCTGGGTTAAGTTGTACAGCTGAATAATTTTTAAAAACTTTATCAGCACAGCGATCACTTGATACATGTTTCAGAATTTTCCCTGTCACATGCCAGATGCCACCACAGGATAGAATTTGTGCTGAGACAGAGGCAGGGAATTTAATTTTCATTACATTTCTGGGGAACTTGATCTTTGAAGTCCTTTTGGCTTCTCTGCTATGGTCTACCCAAGTGGTTAAAGGTGAAACATAACCCAGTTCTTCTTCTGTGCTCAAATGTATACTGAAATCACAAAATGTGGACCAAAACAAGCCACCTCACTGCACACACTTTTCCCCTGGGGAAAGCACAAACACCATGTGACAGATGCTGCTCATGGCTCCAAAGGCCTCGGATAAATGCAGAGGTGCCTGAGCTCTGGGGACACACAGAGATCAGAAGAGATCGTCTGTGGTGTTGCTCTGAGGTTTCTTTGGTTTACTTCATACAGCAAGGAAAATACATTTTAAAAATGCTGCTGGGTTTTGCTGTCTGCTGGGGTTTGTCCTCGTCAAGTTTTGCTCTCTGGCATCAGTCTGTTTTCCATTGGTTTGGACTTTTACACACCTGGAAGCCTGGGGATTGTAGAGTTTGAGGGGATGGTGGGGCTCAGCCGGGTGTGGAGCTCGCAGAGGAGCATCAGATCCCTCTGAAACTGGCTGGGGGTGGTTTGCTGTTGGGACATCCAAGGAGCAATGCCATGGCAGGGAGCTCAGCTGCAAATGCGAGATCCCCTCTGGAGATCAGAAGATATAAGACATTACTGAAGAGGGGGAAGTCTGGGGACTTTCTGTTGCTTTGCTGTACACTGGCACGAGGCTCACGCTCCACAGTTGTGAGGGGGTAGGGAAGGAGGGTGTGAGCAAGAGGTGGCTGCATTTATCTCCTCTTACCTGCCACTCTTCTTAAAAGCCACCAAGAACTGAGCTTGGCTCAGTGGATACTGGGCCATAGGCTCTGATAAGGCCCAGCATTCTGAAGTGCTGCAGGAGGGTTTCTCCCCAGCTCCTCTCTGTCTCCCCAGCGTGCCTGCACACCCCCAGTGCCCCCGAGCTCTGCGCTTGGATGATGCTGGGATAAGGGATTTGCCACCTTGGGAAGGTCCTTTCATGGCAGGTGCGAAGAGCTGGGGGTGTTGCTTGGCCATCTGGCTGTGGCAGGTAAAGAACAAGGACAACCCAAGGTCTGAACCCAGCACTGATGTAAAACTGAGGCAACTACAGCTTCTCTGGAGCCCCTCCAGCTTTGTGCGGGTGTAACTGAGACTGGAATCGGGCCCAGAGAGAGTGAAGCCGTTTGGTGATGATTAATGTAGTAAAATGGGAAAGTTATGTATCAAGTGTATTTCATGCACCTCTTGCCTCGGGACAATTAGCATAAATTTAATAATTATTGCCCTGTGCCAGCAGCTGCTACCTAAGGAGCTGGGAGTGCTTTACAAATGCACATTAGTTGCTGCCCTGCCTGGGGGAGGGGGGTGATTAGACTCCCCATTTGATGGGTAGGAAAAAAGGAACAGAAAGAAGCAAAGTGAGATGGCCAATGTGTGGTACCAAGGCTGCTCCCATCCCTCCTCCTGTGCCGTCTTCAGCTCCACTTGACTCTGACCTTGTTGGGTGGGCAGAGTTGGGAGTGGGCTGGAGTAAGATGAGAGTTCATTCTATGCCCACTAAGCAAACGCTGGAGAAAATACTTAAAAGTCAGTGTTTCCTACGCTGGTTCCCCATTTACCACTTTGCCAGGAGGTGGGGTTTCTCCTGCCTTGCACATGTCTCCCCTCCAAGTTCAGAGAGAGTGAGGGCTGGTGAAGGCTGGTCACTCTGACACAGCACAGGGCATCCTAGTCCAGGCTTCTTGATCAAAGGCTGACTTGCTGGATGACTTGCTGGCTGATCTGGGGCCTCTCACATGGATCAGTCCGTGTCCCTTCTGTGGTGGGCCTTGTTTTTCTGAGCCGTGAGGTCTCCCCGCCGTGTGTGTGATGTGCAACCCCCTGTGCCGAGGCTGCCACCCCTTACCCACGTGAACAGCAGCAAACTGCACGGGCAGAGCCTGTGCTGACTCTGTGTGCATCCAGGGTGCTGGAGCCAGAGGGTAACTGATCAGATATCAGACTCTTTTATCATGTTCCAGGGCACAGACAAAAGCTGGAAGACCAAGCCAAGCCCTTCACGGACCGCTACGGGGAGCTGGAGCGGCTGCGCCAGTCCATGAGAGTCACCCCCACAACGCCCAACGCCCGCGGGTCCCTCAGCACCCCCGGCCACTTCGGCTCCCAGGCTCAAACTCCAATACAAGGTAACTGCCCCAGCCTGGTGTTACACCCCAAATCCTCACACTCCCAGCACGGCTGAGCAGGGAGTGGGGCCGCCCTGGCTGAACGAGCTTCCCTTCTGGTGGCATTTTAGGGCTGGAGTCCAGCTATCCCCTGGGTAAGGAGCCAGGGAGACAAGCCCGGGAGGGGGTTGCTTGGATTTCTTGGCCTTGGAAGCCTTTTTGCACCCATGGAATCACTCTTTGCACCATTAGATTGGGGCTCTTAGGAAAAACTGAGCACTTCAGGAGGAATGTGAGGGAGATCAGAGCAACACACTTTGAACCCAGCAGCTTCTTTGACATGAAGGCACCCACGTTATGGTTATGCATCAACTAGAAAGGGTGTTTCATACTTTACATGCTAATCCAAATGGTTTCTTATCTTGTTGCATTGTGTTTATGCCAAGTCTGGTGATCCATTGCCCAACTCCAGCATAATTCCCCACATGTGTGCACACCTGCACGGGCGCACGCGTGCACACACACACACACACAGGCTTTGCTCTTCCCACATTTGCCATCAGCAAGGAGTGCCCTGAGTCCTTGGGCGTTCCCCAGGAATCCACAGTGCTGCCAGGACAGAGACAGGAATTGCCACTGGAGTTGCCCAAGAGAGGTCAGTCTGTTAATCCCTGTACACCTGAATTTCAGCCCCAAATAGACACTGCATTTGGAATTATCCAGCTGCCTTGCTGCTCCCGTCTTTCTGCACAGCCAGATGCCACCAGAATGGATTAAGACAGATCATACTCCTGTCTGCATGTGAGACATGCTCCTTTTCCATGCATTTTTAGTCTTAGTGGTGTTTTCCTTTGGACATCAGCAGAGATATTAACAGGGATTTCAGGAATAGTATTGAAGCTGTTTGCATATTGAGATTTGATGAGAGGTGACCCTCCTCGGAAAGTCTCATGCAAAAAGTTACAAAAGCCTTTGTGTTGCATTTTCAGAAGTAATATAGATGTTTGAAAACCTCAGTGTCATAGGCAAAGAGGGTGTCTCAGGTGCAAAAACATGTTTGAAAATGCTACCTGAGCTGAAAAGGCTGCCCTGCTCCTCCCAACCCAAAATTACAGTGAAAATTTAATTTATTTCTCATTGAAATGCAAATCTCCATGGTTGGAATTTTCATTGATATTAGCACAGTTTATGAGAAGAACACAGGCATTTTGTGTAGGATTATCATTTGATTTTTGTTTGAAAAGGAAAAAGGGGGAGAAAGAGTTTTCTAGGCTAGTCCCATTGGCTGCGTCATAAAGAAAGAGATTCTTGGGGGAAGAAAAGAAGATTTGTGTTTTAAGATAGCACAGCCCCATGTAGTGCCAGAAACCCAAAGAGTGTCGTTTGGGGCGAAGGATCAGGTGGTGACACAAATTCAAGGAGAAAAAAAACCTTGAAATTGGCCACAAGCTACTGTTCATGCCAAATTCCCAAATGCCAAGTGACAGCAGGAGTGGAGACACACAAAATTAGCCATCTAAAATAATTTCTGCGGAGTGAATCCAAACTACCAGGAATGCTGCAAAAGGCAGTTCATGCACGCTCTGCTCTTGGCTCCCTTGTTCCCCAGTTGAGGAACTGTCTTAAAATGCCTGTGGGTTCTTACCAGCGTAGCTGGGAGCAGGATCAGCTCAGTAAGCTTAATCTCAGCCCTGTCCTTTTGACACAATGCTGGCTATAACCAATCATAAGCATAATATATTAAAAAAAACACACCTCTTTCTCTCTCACACACACAGCTTATTCACAAAGATCGTAATTTTTACCCAAGCAAGTGGAGCCTGGCCTGTGCCAAGAATAACACAGGAGTTAACAGGCCTGTAATTCTCACGACTTGGCACGTTCTTGGGTAACACACATGAGAAGGTGATTAGTGAAAAGCATAATGAGATACTGGTTAGGAGGGATGGATAGGGCAGGCTGGAGTTCATCTGGTCCCCGCTGTCCCTTATGTGGGTGCTTCCCAACCATAATGTTTTTAGCATCCCTGTGCAGGGATTAAAAGGGGGCCAGAGAGGCAGGTTTTCCCTCCACCAGTGCCCAGCAGCCCTCTGCTCATGTGCTGGAGAAGGCTGGCCTCCCAGTTCTGCTGACCAAGCAGTTTGCACAAATGCTTCCTAATCTCCTTCTGGCAAAACCAGGCTGGGAGCTGAGATGCTCAGAAACAGCCTTGGCTACTGAGGGAGGATTCCGACACCTCAAATCCCTGAACACAGCATGTGGAGCTGGAGTTCAGAGGCAGAAAGTCACGTAGGAGACTGTGTATCTTTGGGAGGAATTGGGGTTCTTTGGAGATGTGTTTGCTCTGGCTTGGTCCCATCTCTCCCCCTCACGAGTGAAGGCTGTGGCCAGCAGAGAGCATGGCAAGGACATTGATGGAAGGAGGAGAAGAGTCTGGCCCTCGGCCATTCGCAGACGCTTTCAGTAAAGCAGCCCCTGCAGGTTATAAATAGTCCCCATGTAAAATGATCATCCTGAGGTTAAATGGTCTCAAACCAAAAACCTCCTTGTAAGAGAAAACTGATTGTTTCTGAAGGACACACCAGGAAACATGGGAGGAGAGTGTGTACTGCTCCGTGGCCAAGCAGATCACATCCTGCTCTCGTGCTGGTTCCCTGTGCCCACTGTCAGGTACCTCAGGGGCTTCAGCCTTGCCTTGCCCCACTCAGATGAGCAGAGAATCCATCTGTTCCCATGCTCATCCCCAGACGGGTTGGACATTTGCAACCCTCCACACACCAGATTTCATTCCCACTTGCGCTGCTTTGGTGGATAAATAGGGTCATTCCTGGTTCACCCCGGTGCAGCTGTGATGACAATCTGGCCCAGTAGCTGGGTTGGTCAGACGGGCAGACCCTCATCACCATCCAGCGCTGCCTCCCTGGCTTCAGCCCAGCAGAGCCCTTTGCCTCTGGTGAGGATTTGGCCCAATGCCGCTCCAGCGAGGTCTGGAAAATCTGAGGTTTGGAAATCCCAGATCTGCTATCTCCTCAGCAAGACACCACGCTGTCATTAGGATGGCTTGAAATGGTTCCTTATTATGGGGCACGCGAAGCCAGAGCCTTGCGTGCTTTCTTTATTCTGAGTTCTGCCTTCCAGCTTAAAAAAATCAAGTTGCTCTCAAAAACAAAGCAAGATGTTAAAGGAACTCGCTTCTGTCTGCCCTCAGCTGCTTCTCGGGGCCCCCTTTCTCTGGGGAGGTGGGCTGGTGACAGACACACGTCCTCCCAGGGAGAAGCCCCCGGTGTTCTACGCGGGGCTTTGCCCCTGCCCGAGTTTGAGCAGCGGGTCCTGCTGAAGGATTTTGTTCCACTGCAGCAGAGCAGGACCGCCCACAGAGCCCAGCCTGGGTTCTCGCTTGGTGGTGGGAACATCTTCAACCACTCAACAGCAATTGTGTGCATTGTCCAGCAGCAGGGAGGGGCCTCACATTCACGAGGACAATTGGAAAGTGATTTTTAATTTGATTACCTGGTACCAAAGCGAGCTGTTTTGATTAATGCACTTAATGTCCCCCTGCACACATATTGCTCCAGCAAAATCAAACTCCCATGACTTCACAGAGAACAGTAAATGCTGGATGCTTTTGCAAGCTCCATCCTGCCTCTTCTAGCCTTAGTGTCTGCTGAATGGTTTTCGGGAGACATTGTGTTTGCTGGTGAAGAGCTTCAGATCTCCTGATCTGGCAAATGCTCAGCTTTAACCAGCTTCATCCCCAATCCATTATTAAGGCCAGCGCAACATTTTTAACACAGGCCAGTCATCAGCAGAATGCTTCACCATATGCATTTAAAGTCAAATCTCTCTCTTTTCTTTTTAAATATACATTTTTAAAGTATTACATTACTTCTAAGAAGCCTCTTGGCATAGGCAGCAAGTGCCCTATTGTTTCCGAAATGCAACGTGGCTGCTCTGAGGTTAAGTCCTGAATTATGGGCCCAGCAAATACACTGAATTGCTGCTTCCTAATCCCTGTCCAGATTGACTTATGGTTTCTTTAAAATATCCGTTTCTTAATGGATAAAAACATTCTACCATGGGCAGAGGCTAAATTGTTTCCAAAGGAAGCTAGGCAAGCATTAGTGGGAAGAAAACATATTGTGGGATTCAGCTTCAGCCTCAAAGGAAGGAACATGCTCAAGATGGGTTTCCTGCCTGCCTTCAGGCTTCTGTGTCTATCTTTAAACTGCTTTTCTGCTCCTCTCACTGACGTTTGCGATGTCCCTGAGATGGGTTTGGTGTGTAACTGTCAGAGATGAACCACATCAGTGCTGGATGGGAGCTCCCCCCACGAGACAGTCCCGCCACTGCTGCCTTTGCTCACCTCCATCTCCCGGTCACAGCTCAGGGGGCTCAAGTGCTGCAGCTCCTACAAAACAGCAGATGAGCTTGCCAGGAGCCCAGCTGAGTTTTCCTCAGGCTCCAGGTGCGCCATCCTGCCTTTGACATGGGATTTTCCAACGTGCTGGGATGCCCAGGGTGCGGGAGGGGAGCCCCCGGCCGGGGTCCTGCTGCAGGAGGGCAGTGCCCACATCCCGGGGGTGCTGCTGCGGGGCAGCCCAGCAGGCACAGGGCTGGAACCCCCTCTCCCAACACCCCTCAGCCTCCCCATCAGTGGGTTTCCCATGGCAGACTTGGCCTGGTCCAAACCTGCTCGGCAGGCAAGGTGGTCTAGCTGCAGGCTGGGTTGTAAATTCAGCAGCTTCCTTTTATGTAGTCAGGGCTTGTTAATGTTGTTTTAATACCCTTTGAATGCAGGTGAAGAGCAAAGCAGAGGCAGGCTGGAGGGAGTGCCTGAGATGAGCCCACCCAGCCGCTCCAGCACCACCAGGTCACTGCTCAGCCTGGCAGGAGCTGAGCCTGGTGCAGGACAGGGGCGTGAGGGCACAGGGCTCTGGGATGGTGAAAGGAAGAGAGAGGCTGTAGAGGGAGAGGAAGCCGGGAGAGCTGGGCTTGTTTAGTCTAGCAAAGGGCAGGCCGGGAGCAGAGCTCATTGCTCTGTGTAAATACATCGAGGGGGTCAGCATCGGGGAGGGAGCGGAGCTCATGTAAGCGATGGAGGACAGTGCTGGCACAGGGGAGGGGGCTGAACTGGCCCTGGATAAATCCAGACTGGAAGTTAGAAGCAGAGTCCTCCTCAGCAGGGCAGGATGGGTGCAGCAAACAGCTGGGAGCATCCCAATGGATCTGGAAGGGTTTGCAGAGGAGCCTGAGATGCGGTGCATGACTCACTGAGTTGGGAATACCTGGGAATTTCCCTGCCCTGCCTGCAGAGACCAGGAGGCTGCTGCCCAACATATGTGGGATCAGTCTGAAAATGCTGGGAGGACACGGGAGCAGAGCTTTGTGCTACTCACTGGGGTAGGTTTGGGGGCTGCGTGTGTGTCTGCATGACAGCACATGGAGAACTGAGCAGCAAACGTGCTTGGCAATCTTGAGGTGGTGCCTGGTAATGCTGTGATAAGGACGTGTATGTTGTTGTGTTTTGGTTTGGGGTTTGGCTTGTCTTTTTTCAAACTCTGCAGAGGAAGTCCTTGCACCCAGTTCGTGAGCTGGTTCTATCAGATACAGAACAGTGCTCCATGGGTGTGTAACAACGGATGCTGTTCACACCCTCATTTTTTTTCGACACCCCCCTCCTCCCCCAAAATATATTTTGCTCTGTTTTACATGAGGTGGGAGGAAGGGGCCGTTTTCTTTTTTAGTTGGCTCTGACTTGGAACCAAGTGAACTTGTTAGCATACGTGACAGAGGCGTGAGAGCGCGCCTGCTTGCGTGGGTGGGGAGGAGAGTGCTGCCTTCTCTGGAGATGAGCTGAGGCTTCACACATCAAATGCATCTCAGGCACCTTCCCGTACAGATTGTCTCCTTCTTTGGCCACCTGCCTCTCCAGGTTCCCGGATGGAGCCATTGTGACAAGGGAAGGAAGCAGAGAGGAAGAGGTCAGAAAAATGCTGAAAGATGACTTAGAGGTCCAAATATCACCGAAATTAGTAGAGAAAAAACAGGTAAAGGTGTATACAGAGCTAGAATGTCTGTCCCCTATCTGTCTCACACGTGCATGCCTGTGGTACACAGAAGCATAAAGGATCATTAGTGTTTGCACTGGTGTCAGTCACAGTAGCATAAGACAGCAGAGGAAGGGTTTTTCCCCAGGCTAGATTTTTCATTACAATTTTGCAAGGTACATATATGCATAGAATTCAAATGGTGATATATGGCCATGCTGAAGGTATTTTCTAAACTGTCCACTTGGAGAGTGCCACACTATCAAGTTCCCTTTGAATGTTCTTTATTCTTTGTATGTTTCATGCACAATGTGTGTGTGTTTTGTGTAATACACACACAAGGTTAAGTTTATTGCTGACTGGATTCATCAGCCACTGCATTTTCACCACATCTCTAAGATGGGGACCAGAGAGTGATCCCTTGGGTGCCATGGAGCTGCTCAGGTTCCACATGTTGCTGCCCAGCCCCAGATGATCTGATAATCTGTTCCTGTACATCAGCCCCAGTGCTGTGCTCTGACACAGGCCCTGGGTGAGCTGGTTGTTTAAGGGTCGCTCAAAACCCTTCCCATGTGTTGCACTGAAGAGGTCCTGATGTTGCCTTTGCTGCCCTTTCCTCTCTCCAGGCAGAACAGATGTTTTCCTGGGTTAGGAGGTAGTGGAAGCTCCCCCTGTTCTGCTGGGAAGGATGCACACACATCCATCCCTAAAACGTTTTGCAGGGCCTCATCTCCTCAAAGGCTTCCAGGGAACTATGAGGAGATCCACCAGTCCTGACCCAGCAAGGGTCCAGGGACCAGTTCCACTCCATCCAGGCAGCTCCCAAACCCAGTATGGTCTTAAGGGAGGAGGCTGAACACACCCAGAGAAACCTCTGTGGTCGGCAGTCTGGTGAACCAGCCTCTCCACCTCCACGCTCATGACCAGCTCTTACCACCATGACCCCGCTGAGGTTTGGCCCCATCGCCACGCAGGCTCCGGGGCATCTCTTCACATTGATCTCCTCACCATCCACCCAAGAGAAGACCCCTGTTATCTCCGAGGTGGAGAGAAAGCTGCTGTGTCACTGGAGCGCTGTTGTTTTATCTGGAAAGAGACTTTCAAAGTCTATTTCTATCCGGCTCCACGTGCAGGAGGACTTAGGGGTCCTCCAAAGGTGCAAATTGCAGCTGCACAATTAAAGCACAGGGTGTGTCCGGGCCTCCAAGGTCCCCTGGGCAGCTCAGCCCTAAGGAGGACACAGTGGCATTACTAATCAGGGCTTTGACCCTTACATGGCTTTTATTTAATACACATTCCACACTTCCCCAAACTCCCATCCAAAACATTGACATTTCCGCTGATAGATTGGGTCAGATTTTGGAGTAGTTGAGGGACTCAATTCACTCTTACAATGGTTAAATTCTTACAGCTAAATGGGCTTATTCAGTTAGTGCAGCAGCTGGTGTGATTTTGAGAAGAAAATAAACATTTCCTTCAAATATTTTGATTGGCAACTGGACAACTGAAATACTCAAGCTCAGATTGCCGGGATCCAAAAAAGCAAATGGGGGCTGGATGGTGAGTAAGCGAGGGAAGCCGTAGTAAATCCTGGGAGGCAGCACTGTGGAGCAGATGTGTGCGAGATGCACCAGGGAAGGGGGCAAGGAGTTAGGGTTTTAAAGCCCATTTTTGTCTGTGATTCCTAAGGGAATGTGGGGTCCGAGGGTGCAACTTCAGCCACTCCTCCCCCATTTGGTCAGCACTCCGCTTGCTCCAGGCTGCTGTTTGAAGCTGGCCGAGTGCCCCGGAGGGTGGCTTGTTGTGGAGTTAGGTGGTTACGGAGGGTGTTCGTGGGGGTGTTTTGCGTGGCCCTTGCTGGGGCTGTGTCAGTGGGGAACTCTTGGGATGCGGGGCAGGAGGGACGATGGCCGGGGCAGGAGGGACGATGGCCGGGGCAGGGGAGCGGCGCTGTGGCCGCAGCGTGTCCGTGGCATCCCCGGGGCGATGGAGCCGGGCTGGAGGGGCATGGTGAGGGGCACGAGGAGGGAGGGAGGCGAGACCCTCAGCCAGGGCCGAGCTAGAGGCCGAGGTCTGAGGTGAGGACGCTGAGGTGGAGGAGCGGTCCTGAGACAAGGGCTGCGATAAGGCAGCGGCCCTGAGGTGAGGGAGCCAGGGCGGAGGGGCGGCTCTGAAGCGGAGACGGGTTGGAGGGAGAACCTTGAGCAAGGAGTAGGAGCGGGGGGAAACTGCGGTGAGAACGGAGGTGGAAGGGGCGGGCGTGGGGTGATGGAGGGGGAGCCCCGCGGTGCAGGGCAGAGATGGAGGGGCGCTTGTGCGGTGGCAGGAGCGAGGGAGCGAGGTGGTGGCTGGAGCGAGGTGGTGGCGGCACCCGCCGGGCACGGGGCCGGTGTGGGGCCGGTGCGGGGTCTGTGCGGGCCGTGCCCCCTCTGGCGGTCGCCGCCCTCCCGCCCGGCCCGGCCCGGTCCCCGCCGCCCCCTGCCGGCCCCGCGCCGGGAACGGGGAGGCCCCGGGGCCGCTGTCCCGCCGGGCCGGCTCCGCCCCGGGAACGGGGAGGCCCCGGGGCCGCTGTCCCGCCGGGCCGGCTCCGCCCCGGGAACGGGGAGGCCCCGGGGCCGCTGTCCCGCCGGGCCGGCTCCGCCCCGGGAACGGGGAGGCCCCGGGGCCGCTGTCCCGCCGGGCCGGCTCCGCACCGGGAACGGGGAGGCCCCGGGGCCGCTGTCCCGCCGGGCCGGCGCGGTGTGGACGGGCCGAGCACAGGCCGGCGTTCTGCACAGCCCCGGTGTGTGCGGGGCTGGACCCCCCAGACAACACAGCGGCAAAAATACACGAGTGGGGTTCTGTGATTGAGGTGGTTTGGGGGAGTTCGTTTTAGCCTCGGGTCGTCCGGGCAGAGCTGGATCTTTGTGCTGGGCCGGAGATGGAAGCGAGCCGGTCCGTCCGCCGATACCCGCGGCTGTGCCGGGCCGGACCCGCCGGGAGGGCTCGCACTGAGGGATTCCTGCCCCAGGGATTCCTCCCCAGTGATTCCTGCCCCAGGGATTTCTGCCCCAGGGATTCCTCCCCCAGGGATTCCTGCCCCAGGGATTCCTGCCCGAGGGATTCAAGCCCCACATCCGTGGATCCCAGCCCTGCAGGGTGCTCGCTGCCCAGGATCTGACCCTGTCAGAGCTCGCTCACTGCCCACTCGGGTTCTTTGGGCAACAGCCGAGTGTCTCCACAGCATCGCTGTGCTTTGCTCCTCGCACACACAGCATGTAGTTCACACTCTTACACACTCCTATCTGAATTAGTAGCGAGGACCCATTGCCAAAAGGTGCAAGGTGAGGCCAATAAAACGCAACCTCTAAAAGAAAAGGATTCTGTGTGTGTTACAGAGGACAAGGGAAATGTGCCCTGAGCACTTAGGTTTGATTTCAATTTGCATTTTATGGAATATTATTTATAGGCCTGTTAAAGCTAATGAAGGAGCACAGCCTGGGCGCTGGAGACTCATCTGGGAAGGCAGCAAATGCCAGCCTGGGTTTTCTGGGAGCTTGGAGGGTTTGGAGGCTGTTTTTTCACAGTGTATGGCAAACCAGCAGTGGCGAGGCTGCTGCATGGAAGGGGAGGCATTTGGAAAACAGCACTTTTTCTTTCCATCCAAGTTCAGCCAGGATTTTTGTCCCATGGTCCTATTTCACACTGTGACACTGATGGGTTGCTAAAGCTACAGACTCTGGTCAAGCTGTTTATTGCAAAGCTGGACTCCAAACCTCAGCTTCCAATACCTGACAGTATTTTGGTGCTGCTGTTGCTTTTCCAGCCAGCTTGAGCACGCTACCACTGCACACAGTATAGAACAAGGACAGCCCTGTGGCCAGGCAGCCACTTCCACACTCAGCCTTTGCAGCCCTGGGTGTGTGCAGAGCAGTGTGGTTCACGGCTTTGGGCTGCTCCTCTCTTATCTCGTGCTGGAGCCACAGCCACGTTCACAAAGCAGGTGCTCCCCCGCCTCTCCCCTCCGTGTGGGAAGGCAGGTACTGCCGATCGCCTGCCAAAGGGCTGCAGGGGAGGGAGGAACCTGCTCCCCTCTCCTTCCAGCAGCCGCTGGCTGGAGGACTCACCTGGGATTAGAAAGAGGGTTCAGATCAGATCCCCTCCCTACCTGCTCCTCCAGAGCATGCCCTTGTCACTGGGGAGCTGGAAGGCATTAAGTGAAGTGTTTTTTTCTTGGGGGAATGCTTCAGGGCCTGGAATACCAGCCCTCAGAAGTTAAAAATGCTTCATTTTAATAAATATAAAACACACATCCCTGTGTATGCAGAGCAGATACCCAATCCTATGAATGTTTGTAAGTATATGCATATCTAAACCCAACAAGCATGTTTAGAATATTCACCTCACATTCTCTTACTCTGAGTGATTCAAAATCCAGCTGATGTGACCATAAAAATTCACTGGGGCCAGATTCCACTACCAAAGCAGAAAAGCCCGGCTTTTAACAAGGGAAGACTAGGGGTCTTGTGAATAATGAGAAAGGATGGTGAGCCACCTCCAGCAGGGCAAGGCTTTGAGCTCAGTGGATCAGCTTTGGGGTAGAATTGCTCTTTCAATAGATTGTCATCTCACAAGGGGTGTTGCAGGGCTGAGGAAGGTGCAGTCCCAGTGTTTCTAGACATGCCCTCTGCAGAGCCAGTGCTGGAGCTTGGCCTGGGCTGTGGAGGTCTCAAGTACAGAGGTTTTGCTTCTGTCCTTGGAGAGCAAATCTTACTACTCTCTGTCTCGATGCACAAAGGCCAGAGGTTTCTGGGCTTTGTAAGGAATGGCACCAGTCTTGGGACAGCTGAGAGAATCATGGGAACACCTTGAGATCCTCAAAGGATCTACTGGTGTGGACTGCCACTTCTAGCCTGGGTTTCCCACGGGAGGACACGATCCAAGAGCACTGAGCAAAGGTCCCTCTCCAGTTCCAAGCTGACTGTGATCTCCTTTCTGTTTAGATCCCCCAAGAAAAGAGGGTAACATCCCCACTGGGCTGCTCCAAGTCTCCCCTCCCCCAGCAGAAGAAAGCCTGAATTTCTCACTCTCTTTATCCTGTTGGAAGGAGAAAAATACACAGATAACTCAAGCATAGGGATATTGTGGCTCCTAGCTTGGGAGTTTTCAGCTGTGTGTTTATCAGCTCCATGCTCTGATGGTATCAGCACGAACAGGCCACCCACAAGAAGGCTTAGCAGGCTGGTCTGGGCTCCAGCTTTTCCTCCCCGTCTCCGTGTGTGTGTATATACACCATGGAGGATCCCAGGGACCAGCCGTCTGGGGCCTGCATCCGTTTATTTACTACACAGCTGATGTAATGGCTAAACATTTTTTTTCTGTGTTTATGGGGTGTGTTTTTTTAATGTGCTGGAGATGAATAGACCCCTAGAGAAGTCAGCTTAGTTGTGTCCCTTTTTGGATAGGAAACAACAAATTGTAGGACAGGAAATGGGAACAATTTAAACAAATGGTGTAGGGGTTTCTTTTTTTTAAGTTCCCCAGCTCTCTTCCCTGCCAGATCCAAGAGGTGCTTTTCCTTCTGACTTTAATTCCTTGGGAAGAGGATGACCTGGCTGGGCTGCAGGACTAATTCTGCGAGCCTCAAGGACAGCGCTCTAACCACCCACTTTCTTGCTCCCCCCCAACAGGTACGTCAGACCTGAGCCCCTTCTCGGACCCCCGGCAGTTCGATCGCTCCTTCCCGGCGCTGCCGGCGCTCACCGAGAGCAGGTTCTCCGACCCCCGGATGCATTACCCCGGTGCCATGTCCGCCGCCTTCCCCTACACCGCCACCCCCTCGGCCACGGGCATCGGGGGCATCAGCATGACCAGCATGCCCACCGCCACCCGCTTCCACCACACGTACCTGCCGCCCCCCTACCCCGGCTCCACGCAAAACCAGAGCGGACCCTTCCAGGCCAACCCCTCTCCCTACCACTTGTACTACGGCACGTCTTCGGGCTCCTACCAGTTCTCCATGGTGGCAGGCGGCGAGCGCTCACCCACCCGGATGCTCTCCTCCTGCACGAGTGCCTCGGCAGGGAACAACCTAATGAATCCCAGCCTGGGCAGTCAGAACGACGGGGTGGATGCGGACGGGAGCCACAGTAACTCACCGACGACCATGACGACTACTGGGAGGATGGATGAGTCGGTCTGGAGACCCTACTAGGACAACTCAGCCGTGCACCAATGTCTTGAATTCGATCAGCCACTGTTACACTGCTCCTTTTGGTAGTGAACAACGTGATGCCTAGGGAAAAGGTGAACCATAGTCTCCCAATCAAATGCAAACCAGGATCCTCTGCATGCAAGCATGGGCAAACATCAAGCAAAGATGGACCAGGACCTACGTTACATTTCAAGATGAACATCCACAAGGCTTGAATTTGTTGCTTGATGTGGTTCCTTTTGTATGTTTGAAGCATGTGGATTGTACATAGGGAAAAAAAAAAGGACTTGTGGAATCAGATGTTTGTTTCTTGCAGAACACTTCTCAGTCATGTCACTCACAACTCTTCACCACACAAAGAGTGAGGAAAATCTTACCTTCCTCTGCAAAATGGTTCAGAGAAGAGAAGAGACCAGGGAGTTGCCCAAACCATCTCTCTGCCAGTGCAGGAGGACTGAACTGAAAAAAAAAAATAAAAAAAGGGGGAAAAAAAAAATCCCATTGTCTCTTCTCCTTCCTTCCCCACTGGTGTAGGGTCCCTGACCACCAAAGAGCTCCAAACGATGCCAGAGCAGTCAGGTTTACAGCACAACCGCGGGGATTGGGCACAGCGGGGCTGTGCCGGCATCAGCCACGTGAACAAGAGCTGTGATGTGATTATTATTATTATTAATATTATTATTTGCTGTTGATGACAGAGGTTGTATAGTTCATTTTCTGTCATTGTCGTCATTTTTAAAACAGTAACGTGGCTGATCCCGTGCCTGACCGCCCCCTTTTCTCTATGTTTACATACAAGATGTACTTTTATGCGATGTGTTTTGTTTTGTTTTGTTTGCTCTTTTGTGCTTACCTCACCACTCAGTTCTTTGCTCCTCTTAGCAAATCTCAGTGATGGTGGCTGAAGTGAAGGTGGCATTCAGGACAATCCAAGGTGGATGAGATGCTCTTCCAAGCACTTCAGTTGCAAAAGGGATTTGGGAGCCTTTGGCATGACCTTGCCACAACTCTCTGGGGCTTCTTTCATCCTCTCTAACTGGCAACACATGCAGCTGGTGGCAAAGTATCCTCATTCTGTTAGGATTCTTTCCCACATTTTCACCCAGACTGGTTTAACATGATTTTTTTATTTTGACTTACACTTGTCAGTTCATACTGAAAGCTCCAACTGAGATTTGGAGAAAAGAGCGATTTCTACTCTTGGTGGTGGGAATGTTGTGAAGGGATGTTATCTAGTCTTTTCCAGCCCCTCACCCTTCTTTCCTTCCCTATAAGTGACCCAGAGCATGGGTATCTTGCTGTAGATGAATAAACTGGAGAAGGGGCACTAAAGGTCCATTGACCCATCAATAACTGGTTTCATCTTGTGGCATTTGGAGGAACCAGGTCTCCTGGGCACCATCATATCTGATAGCAAAGCATTGCAACCAAACAGGGCCGTGATGGGAGTCATAGACAGCCTGAGAGGCTGCATGGGCTCCTCCAAGGCCAGGTCAGTGGTTTGGCTGTGATGCACAATGCAGGGTTTGTCACCTCCTGCAAGCCAGCTGGGCTTTCTGCTGGCATGGGAATTAGGGTTGGATTCATGGTTCCCCATCCTGGCAGGGCTAAGGGTGCATAAACAGATTCCCAGGGAGTGTGTAACTGTAGTACCCACTGCTCTCCAGAGCCTCCCTGCAGCAAGGAGACACACACAGTCCCAGCCTCCAGTGCCACCAGTAACTGAGCATTTGTTTTTTATTTTTTCCTATGAACATAAGAAAATTGAAACCCCAGAGCTGCCCTGCCTCAGTCACACCATCACAGTCCCATTCCCTATCCCCAAATCTCAGTTGGCAGCTTCTCAGCCCATGGTCAAGGCACAGAGTGTTGTAATTGCACTACCATGTTGAGACTGGAGCAAGACATCCTGGCTTAGTTGGAAAGCTGTGATGACCACTCATGAGTTTAATAAGCAACAAGAAGAACAACTCCTTTAAATAATGATGATGATGATGATAATAATAATAAGCCTTACCCCAGCAAAACTGCAACCTTCTCTTGCCTTAGCACCAGCCAGGCACCGTGCTGGCACTCACTGGCTCTAGAACTGGACCACGGCAGCCTGTGTTTGATGCATTTACACTTGTCATCCACTGATCCAAAGCACAAAGGAAACAAGGCATTTGTAGTACTAGATTAATTTAAGACTGTTCATAATGAATTTTGAAAGAGAAAATAATAAGAATGGCAACAATGTTGTTTTTATGACATATTGTCATGTGAAGGTGTAAATAGTTGCACCTCTATTGTATGCAAATGGTCACGAGACAGGCCAATGTTCTTTGCTTTGCACTATAATTTGCTTTTTTAAAAAATGCACAATCGCTTGTACAGTAAAACCCCTTTGTCTGGCTCACAGAATATTTAACTATAAAATCTAATTTTTGGTCTTATTTGTTATAATAATATAATTCTTAATTGTGTTGAAGGATATGATTCTTAGTAATGCTTCTAATACTTGTATGTGCAGGGTAAAATAACACCAGACCAAGGAGATGAGAACAAAGATCTTTGTAGAAAAAGAAGGCTGAAGTTGTTGGTTTTATTAATGGTGTCTTTTGGTGGACATTAAAAGAAATGCTAGTGATACCAAAAATGTGGTTATTTGTGTAATATACCAGCCCTACTTGAAGGTAATGCCCTATATTTAATATGTAGCCCAACTTTTTAACCTGTAGCACTTGTCACTGGGGAGTGGGGAGGGGAGGACAGGAGAAGGAGGGTCTGCTCCCGTTGAAGTCATGAGAAGAGGCTGTGGCTGGAGGAGTCTCACTGCTCTGGCTGTGCAGGAGCAGTCTGGCTGTGTCGGGAGCGGATGGGATGTGGATATGGAGCCACAGGGAGCAGTTCTGCTTTTCTCGTATCGGTTTGATGTTCTTATCCAATGTACGTGATTATAGACCCAGGCCTCCGTGTAATCATGTTAATGACTTTCCATGTGGAATAATAAATGTACGGTTTCGAGTCTCCCTGGTGCCTTCTGCCTGCTCACTTCTCGTGGGGGGGAGCAGGTCCTCTGGTGCAGAGGAAGGTTCCTCACACTGTTCTTTCTCTGGCATCTTTTTAAGTACCACGGTACCAAGATCTGGTGTTTGGGAAGGACTCATGGCTTCTCTTGACTGCACTTTAGCCCAAGGTGGCATCACAAGGGTGTCCAGAGAAGAAGGCAGGCAGAGATGAGGTGGAGTGGGGGGACCCAACCTGAGAACACCCCGTTATGCTTCTCCAAGGTGGGTCTGGACCACTAACCCTGCATGGGGGTAGACCTGGCAAGATGATCGCTGCATCCCAGTCAAGTATCCTCCTCCCTGTCCTCTGCCTGTCAGCACTGCACCGCTTCCTGAGCCACAAAAGCTCCAGCACAAATCTTCAGCAGGGCCCAAACTCCCAGGCGGTCCAAGCCCAAACCCTTTAGCACTCACAACTCGCCCTCAGAACCCAAATGACTGAAAAGGCAAAAGTGAAAAAAACCCAGCCTACAACAGTGTCCAATGCCAAGGCACTGCAGGCTGGGGCTCCTGAGGAGCCGAGTCACTCAACACCAGCATTATTCATGATCCCAGAGAAGGAGTGCCAGGGCAATGCCAGTGCCGTGCCCGAGAGCAGGAAGGACGTGCTGGAGCCAGTGCTCTGCCTCCCCTTCGCAGCATCTCCGTAAGCACAGCCCGCAGGAGTGTTTGCATGAAAAGAGAAAGAAAAAAAAAGGGGGGAGGAGGGAAATTAGGAAAAGCCCAAACCTAACCACAATAAATGCTCAGCCCTGGCTTCACAGCCCTGGCCAGCGGAAATGTGTTCCAAGACATAGCTGCCTTTTCTTCACAGCTACTGGGAGAGGAAACACCCTGAGGTGTAGCTGTTATTTACAGGAACTTTCTGTTCCAAACTGAGCCTTGCTTTTCTCGCAGCCTCAGTGAAAGCTGAAGTGGGAAGAGAGAAGAAGGAAAGGGAAAAGAAAAAGAAGGTGAATAAAAAGGGCTTTGTTGTACTGACACACACTGGGTCATCCATGGAATCCATGGGATCAGTGGGGTACCAGCCCTCTGACAAGTGGTTTTGGTGCTGATACTGAGGTGCTGATTCCAGAGGGGCTGGGGATGTGGCTGGAGCAGGAGTTGCTGGACCAATGCAGTGTAGGGGGGGACACAGCAGCAGCTAAAATCCAGCTGGGAGGCTCAGGGAGGTGATGGTGTTTTATGTATATGTATATATATATATATATATATATATATATACACCAAACACCTGAGGGCCAGATGAGTGTTATTTTTATATGGGTATTATTTTCATATGGGCATTATTATTATATGGGTGATATTTTCATACAGGCCACCTACCATGCACAGCATCCAATGTGCTGCCACTGCATCTTTCTTATACACAAGTTTTGCACCAATTTAATGAATTTAAATGGGAAAGATGCACCCCAGCATGGCAGTGTGGTGATATGGAGTGCACCAGCCTCTCCCAAAGGCTCCCAAGTACCTGAGGGCTCCCACTGTTCCAGGGCAATGCTGGAAAACAGGGCTGGAAGCAACAGTTTGGGGCAGTCAGAGCAGGAATATTTGGGTTTTCTTTTGCAACAGCAAACCAAAAGGGGAAAAAAAATCACTGGAGCTTGGAAGACTATTTTTTGAGCATTCAGATATTAAACTGCCTGGAGTTTGGGCTAGAAAATTCTCCTAGGAAAAATGAACAGAATTTCCTTTGAGATCAGAGCTAACAAAAGTCTCAGGAAAAGTCTTATTACATTCTCATTCCAGCCCAAACTCTAAATCCCAGCCTCTATTTTAATGACTCTGTTGTGTCCAAACTGCCTTAGCAAATAATCTTTTAACTTGCAAAAATTTGGAGGCTACACAGAATATAGGAGAAGGATCCTGGCTCTTGCCTTGGCCACACCATCAAACCCTTAATGAAGAGCAATCAGCATCACTAAGGCCCAGTGCTGTTCCTCTGAAATAGGAATGAAATCCTGTTCCTCTGAGTAGGGCCAAATGGCCAAGAGAAGGGGAAAGCACCCATCCTGCACTCCCAGAGACCTCCTGAACCTACAGACAGGGACACCCATCTCCTGGTCCAGTGTGAGACTCTCACTTTGGCATCATCTCCATGGGCATCTATGGGGGCTTAGTCCTTCTGCAGGGCCTCCTGGTGGAAAGGATGGGGGGTTTGTTGGGGTTAAGTGGGTGTTTTTGTGAATACTGCCTATTTAGAAGCTAAATGATGAAAACCATGGAAAATTCATTAGGGTGTCTGGGAGAGTGTTTGGTTGCACGTCATTCACATCCACTTCCTCAGTGGGACCTCGCGTCTTGGGGGATGTGGGAGATACATATTTATATATATATTTATATGTATATTTTATACATAGGAGTTTCTTGGGTTTTTTTCTCTCCATTTAATTCCCAGACAGGCACAAAAGGGAGACTTTCTGCTTCTCACAGGCTTACGGCTAAAACAGGCAAAAAAGTTGGTGGCAATTAAGCACCCAAATACTTCTGTCCAGCTCAGAAATCTTTCCCAGTGCCAGATTTAGATAGAATTCCCTGGATCCCCATCAGCCTCCTTGAATCCCTTCCATCCCACAGGGATGTCATCAAGTGGGGCCATGTCTCTGGGCACGCATCCCAGTGGCACCCAATCCTACATCCCAGTGCTGACTGCCCCAAGAACTCCGCCTCAAAATGCCCCTGAAACACCTCATGAGCTGCTGTGCAGTTTAACCCCATACCACACTTTTATTTAATCCATGCAAACCCAGTGTCCCTGTGGAACTGTTCCTTCTCGCCAGCAGCAGGTTGGGATGCAGGGAAAGTGTCTTCTTGCACAGAGGTTAGGCTGGGCCAGGAGATCAGAAGAGTTTAAATTAAAATAGTCTCTTGTAAATCTTTATTCTCGGCTTAACCCACAGAGACTAAAAGTGATGTGAGCGACTGGGTGCTGCGATCCCTGCGCGCTCCGAGCCGACAGACAGCGCGCCTTGAAAGCCGCTCCACTTCAAAGAGCAGGGGCACGGGAGGATGGAGAGCGGAGGCTTCATTAACCTCGGAATTGCAGTAGATGGGGTGATAACGGGCTTTAATTAGGGCAGGAGGGGCAGGCGGGGCAGACGAGGGTGCATCCCGTGTGTGTGTGCGGTGCCGCTGCGGCGCAGCCCCAGGTGAGCGCCCCGGGCGGGCACCTGCTGCGTGGGCAGCGCCCGCGTGATGGGGCACGCCGGAGAGCGGCGGTACCCGGGACACCCCGAGACACCCCGAGACACCTGGGGACACCCCGAGACACCCGGGGACACCCAGAGACACCCCGAGACACCCCGAGACACCTGGGGACACCTGGGGACACCCCGAGACACCTGGGGACACCCAGAGACACCC
>VXAU01003119.1:280488-291053 GCA_013399695.1 Formicarius rufipectus | reverse complement strand
AGACATCCCCGAGACACCTGGGGACACCCCGAGACACCTGGGGACATCCCGAGACATCCCTGAGACACCTGGGGACACCCAGAGACACCCGGGGACACCCAGAAACACCTGGGGACACCCCAAGACACCCCGAGACACCCAGAGACACCCAGAGACACCCGGAGCCCCCCGGCAGCGCCCACCGCCGCCTGCCAACCCACTCGGGCATCTCCGGCAGTCGGGTCCCTGCAGGGACGTGCTGTTCCCCCCGGGATGCTCAGCTCTGGCGGGGAGGGATCTGCCTCGGGAGTGGTTCGGGGTTGTCGCCCACTGCTCCAGCCCCCCAGGGTCGGGCAGAGCACGGACACGGGTGCGGCCGGCTTTGGTAAAGTACTCCAGGCTCCTGGCTGGCGGTGCGCGGTGCCCCTCCGGCCCGACACCGCACCGGAAAACACACTGGGATCTTGGGTGGGCAACCAAACCATTCCCGGGATGGCACCGGGGCAGCAAAGTGGTGAGGAGAGTGGTGGGAGCACCACGGTGCAGCCCTGAGCTGCTGAACACGCAGCAAAGCTGAGGGGGACAAGGAAACCCCAGCGACCGTGTGAGGCTGGACCACCCAAGCCCTGGCTCTGCCCACCCTCCGATGCCCATGGAACGGGCAGCCAAGGATGGGGGCGGATTCTGCATCGCTGCACAGAGCTCTGGTGACCCCCCTGCGGTGGTGCTGGGAACCCCTTCTCCAGCCCCTGATGGGCTCTGGCCACGCTCCAGGAGGGATATTTCACACCAGGGCTACCAGGCAGCGTATTTCCTTTCCATCCTTTCCTTTGCAAAGCCCCCAGGTCCCTGCAAACATACACAGAGAATTTTCTGAAATGCCTGGAAAGGTGACCACGGGAGATCTGGGTCTGGCTGCAGAGACAGGACACGGAGCTGCCGGTCCCGGGGCTGTTCCCAGCGGGTCCGTGGGGTTGTTGCAGCCCAGATCCCCTTCTTGGCAGGTTTTGCTGTTTGTCTTTGCAGCTGGTGGGTTTATTACGACCAGGAACACCCAGTTTTTTTTCACTGTCTACCATGAAATCGATACAGTAATTTCATTTCTCAGTCATAAATGAAATGAGTTGTAAAGTTGGGTGTTTAAGCTGGAGTGAAAGAATGAATTGTTCTAATGGGGGACGTTAATGAGGGGATTAAATGTTCCTGCCAAAGCTAGGGGTCCCCAGGCTGCCCCTGCTGCCACTGGGTGCTTTTAGGGCTCCCTGAACGCCTCCCTGGTGCTGCCTCGGAGCCCTGAGGGCCCTGGCCAAGCCCCTGCTGGCCCTGCCTGGGTGGGCGACAGCTCTTCACCCCCCTCCTCCCCCTGTGCCCCACTGGGCACCCGCTGGGCATGGAGTGATTCCAGGAGATCTCAGGCAGTGATGGCTGAGGGAGAGACCCAAGGAAAGGTCCCTGAGGTGGGTTGGGGCCACTGAACAGCTCTGCCTCCCCCTCCTCAGCAGCATCCCCATCCACGGTGAGAACTCACTTCCATGTGCACGTAGAGTAAAAGCGACTGGGAAAAAGAAAACCAAACCAAAAAGATGTTTGTTAACAGCAGCCATTCAGCTGGCCTAGAGACACTGGGGGGGTTATGCAGAATATTTTAGGGAGGGATATAACCCCACTGCTTTCCGAGGAGGGTGTGCAGAGGTTTCTGCTCCCAGGGCTGGGCAGTTCACAGCACAGAGGATGTTCCCTCTGGTATAGAAGGCAGGAGGTTTGCCCAGCTCCACACCATTAAAAATTAAGCCCCAAATTTGGTCTTTGCTTTCCTGCTCACAGCCTGGCAGCCCAACCTTGAGAGTCCTCCCTTCATGGCAAGAGCCCAAGATCCCCATCTCCCCTCATGCCCCTGCTTCATCATTCATTTTCCAGTGAAAAATAACCCAGTGCTGATCCAGGGCAAGAGAGAGCACTTTAGGAAGGCCAGAAAATACGAGGCCGTATTCTCTTTAAACCATTTAAAAAACTCCACAGTGAAAGCCCTATTGGGGCAGGAGAAACTCCAGCCAAGTTCCCATGTTCCCCCCCTGCTCCAGTTGTGTCCCCCTGGAAATCCATGCAAAAAAAAAACACAGGGCCTGAAAAAAATTTGGTTTTCATTAAAGCCCTTGAATGTGAGGGGTTCTGTAGCTTTCAATGGGGCTTTGATTCCTATACATGATGGAATGTTTTCAGAACATTTAAAAAATGTTCTCCACCTTTCTATCTTATATCGGCACAGAACTGCCCCGGCATTTTTTTCCCCGATAGAAGTGGTGAGGGCTGGATGCAGATCCAAACCCTTTCCTTTATTTACCTTGAGGTTTGGGTTTAAAAATATGATGGTATTTTCTTGTGGCTTTGGAACCAGAGGAGATAATCCACATGGGGGGAAAAGAAATGTGTGGAAAATGCTGCAGGAATTTTCTTAAAGGGGATTTTTAATGATTTATTTTATTCCATGGAGAGGAAGACAGGTCACTGAGCACACCCAGGCACCCACATACCTCCCTGAGCACCTTCACTGGGGAGCATTTCCAACCCTCTAAGTCATCACTGGCTTCGTGAAGACCTTTGCCAAGGAGATGATTTTATTGCAGTGTTCCATCCCTGCTCCTGGATGCTCTTCTAACCCCTCCTTTACATGGCATCTGCCTTCTTATGGAGTTTAATTTAATTTTTATAGTGAGCATAAAGTACGTTTCTGGTCTTTGTGTTTCTGAAGGTGAGTTTTAAAGGGTTGGACGCAGATGGAGAGAACTGGGGGAAAATACACCTTCCCATTGCAGCCAACTCCACTTGGTGCCAGCAGTGCCCAAGGGGCCTCAAGTTGCTGCATATGCTCCAGTGATGGACTGGGACAGCCACCCGCCCCTCTAGAGCCAGGGTTCATTCCCACCCCACTGTGCCTGGTGTCTCCAGGGCTCAACCATCCACACTGTTCTCTGCAAAGGGTTTTATCTCTGTGTATTTTGTGCCTTTCCAGCTGTGACCAAGTCAGCCTCTCTCACACTCCAGTGTGACCTCACCAGGAGCCAGCTCCCACCTTCCCTAAGCAAACTCCAACTGAGCTGGCATTTCAGATGGCCTTGTGCTTTTTCTTGCACGAAAAAAACCAAACTCCTTCCGTGCACCTCACTGGGGTGTCAGGCACAAGGTGATGGGGAGGAGGTGCCAGCCCAGCCCTGGGTGGCTTGTGCCAAAACTCGGCACCCAGCACGGGGTGGTTGGACCGGTCGGGCTGGCTGAGCAGTGCCCGTGGCACCAGACGCTCTGTGTTCACCCCTATCTCGGCTCCCTCCCCTGTGCCAGCTCACCTGCTGCTGGCTGTTAAAGCCTCATCTCAATTACAAGTCATTAGTCACTACCCAGGAAAGGGCCACCCAGTCCGTGGTGGCTGGAGATGCCACTGTGGATGCCTGGCCCCACTGCCAGGGCAGCACCTGCAGTGCTCCCAGCCTGGAGTTATCACCAGTTCCTTCCAGAGGGATGACAAAGATTTCAATGAACCCCAGGGAGCTGTTCAGAGACGGTGGGTCCGAGCCCAGGGATGCTCCCACCCCAACCCTGCCGGGCTGGCCCAACGCCTTTGGGAGAGCAGACCAGGCTGGGTTTGGAGCTGCTCCCTGAGAGGGTCCCTGCATGTGCTGGGGGCAGTGCCCTGGGGGGGCTGCTGTTCCATGTGCTGGGGGCAGTGCCCTGGGGGGGCTGCTGTTCCATGCCGTGTTTCCTGCCATGAGAGCCTGGCCACAGGGCTGCACTTGCCAGCTCTTCTGCAGGCAGGGATGAGCCCGTTCCACCCACAGTGCGTGAAAGGGGTGGGAAGCACCGTGGAGTTAAGGCTTTGCCTTGCCCCCACCAGGGTGTTCCTGGGCTCTCCTAGCCCCTCACAGGGGGTGGTGGTCCCTGCCTGTGCAGTTCCCTGCCCCAGGACTGCAGGAGGTGGAAGGGCGAGCTCGGTGTGAGCCTGCCGAGCTCTCACAGGCAGAAGGTGGACAAGGGTGGGACACGTTCCACTCACACCGTGGGCAGTGACCAGGAGCCAAAGGCCTCCTCAACACAAGACGTGGCTGGTCCAAGCCATGAACACCAAGAGCTCCCTCTCTGCCACTGAGACCCCCAAGCAACAAGGAGCCAAACACCAGCACTTGGCTCCCACCTCCCACAAGGAACACAAACATAATTAATCTTTTAATACCTAATGAAGTTTTAATTTGCTACCTTTGCACTAGGGGTACAGTGACCACTGAGGCAGTTGCCACTTCAGCACAGGAAGGGGTTGTAAAACACCCTCATGAGGTCTTTAGGGATTTGAGAATCCCTGGAAATTGGCACACAGAGAGGGGTGGGTTAATGGCCAAGGAACTCGTGGTCCTTGTGTGGCCATGGACCATGGCAGCATCCCACTGCAGCATCCCAGCACAGCACCCCGCCACAGCACCCCACCACTGCAGCACCCTATACAGCATCCCAGCACAGCACCCCACCACAGCACCCCACCACTGCAGCACCCTATACAGCATCCCAGCACAGCATCCCAGCATCCAGCAGAGATACACACCAGCCCAGATGTTGCTGACCCCCTGAGCTGCAAAGCCCCAGCTGGGGCATCGCTGAGCCCCATCAGGTCCCTCACATGGCTCCAAACAAGCTGAAATTATCCCAGTCAGCTGTCAAAGGTCCTTCTATAACCCAGAGGGCTGATCTGTGCCTTGATGAGCTCCAGCATTTGCCTACAGGGGGAAAAAACACTTATTAGATTAAAACCAAGCCCCTCTACATGAATCCTCTCCCTCTTCCCGAGTCCAGTCATTTTAAAAGGCAGAGGTTGAAAAAAAAAAAAACCTGTCATAGGTTTAAAGAGACTTACCCCTTCACAGGAGATACTTCAGCCTTCTGTAACTTTACAAATAAACTTTGCTTTATAAGTTTGACTTGTGGCACAGTTTTGGCAAATTCAGACCCCTTAAATACACCGTTTCCTGCATTCTTGATTGCTATCAGAAGGCTTGGGAAAATATACAGGTGGATGGAATAAATTTTAACTCTTTGCTCCCCTCAGAAAGCAACTGGTCTAATGGAGCTCAGGGCTGCTCCAGAAGGGACCAGTGTTCCCAGACAGGGAACAAATCTCTGCTCTGGCAGCACGGGGAGATGCTTGGGATGGGCTTACAGGAAAACAGGAGTCAGGCCTAAAGGAAAGGACTGTAAGTCGGGCTCAAACCCAGCTCCTCACTGCCCACTGAAGACAAGAGGGGATTGGAGATTTCCAGCTTCACCAGGTGATTTGGTTTCCATGTCCATGGAATGGCCTCTGGTGGGCACACAGCATCAGGTGCAGAAGCCCTGCAAGGCTCTTGCTACACAGGTGCAAAGGAATTTTTACTCTTGGGTTTTCAAACACAAAAACCAGGGTAAATAATAACAGTTTATGGGGTGCTGGGCTTGAACATCTCCCATGTCCGAGGATAGGGAGGCATCTACCAGTGCCAGTGGTCCCTTCTGGGTTCCATCCTCCCCTTCTCCTGCTGTCAACATCCTTGTAGGACAATGAGACTTCGACCTGTTATATTGCATCATATTATATATTATGTTATTTGCGTTATATTATGTTGCATTGCATTGATGTATTATATATTATAAATAATCCTGTAATTTCCTCTCCATCCACCACTCAGATGCTGCCAGAGCTCTTCCAAAACCACTGGGACTGTTGGCATTGGCTGCTCTCCACTCTCAGACCAAAGGGGCTGAGGACCCTCAGCCCACCCAAGGATTCCCAGGGATGGGGCAGGGAGGAATTAGGGTGAGTGATGCTTTAAGGGAGCAAGAGCCACCGGCACGGTTGTCCCAACATGTTTCCCCAGCACGGTCTGGCTGCTGAATGCAGCAAGCAGGGAGATTTCATTTAAATAAAATGTAAAAA
This sequence comes from Formicarius rufipectus, assembly GCA_013399695.1. Lineage (NCBI taxonomy): Eukaryota > Metazoa > Chordata > Aves > Passeriformes > Formicariidae > Formicarius > Formicarius rufipectus. Next base: position 285,124 of record VXAU01003119.1, on the reverse strand, counting down.
AGAAAGGAATTAAGGAAAGGAAACCATTCCCTGCCCCTGTTCTCCTGGACAAACAACCTCTCTCAGCCCACGTGCAACAACTAATTTCTTTCTGCCTCAAGATATGGAGGATCTGAATCAGCTGTTTTTACTGGATTAATTTTTTCCCTTTTTTTTTTTTTTTTTTTTTTGCTTTTGCCAACCAAAGTATGAAGAGGTTCAGCTCTGGGGGTGAAAAACGAGCGGCTGGAAGGAACCACAGCCCGAAACCCCAGGTGAGGCACTGGGGGGGTCTGGACTGGCCAGAGCCCACATTCAGCCAGAAAACCCAGGCCTGGGGAGTCCAGCTTGGTTTTCTACAAATGCCAGTGACCCCGCTGGCCAAAGCCTTCCAGACAGCCAAATAAATGCAAACAGAATAATAATAGAGGGGGGAAAAAAAAAAAAAAAAAAAAAAGAACAAATTCAAAATTCCAGCCAGGCCTTTTGGGTCTGGACCAAGCAGGAGGAGGAAATTTCAGCCCCTCATGCCAGTTGCCACCACACAAAGATGCTGAAGGCACCCAGAAAATCCCCGGGAAGAAATGTGCTGAGCAGAGGCCGGGCTGGGTGGGAAGGACACACATCCACTGGGATGCTGGGGCTGCATCAGCCTCGGTGCCTTTTTTTTCCACGAGCCTCAGCCTCACTTGAGCACAGCAACAGGAATGTCAGCAGGACCTGGACATCCGCGTCTGTCAGCCAGGCCATGGCTGAGGAACACACGGGTCATGGAGCTCCAAAGAGCCTTCCGAGGGAACTGGGAGCATCCAGAGCTCCCACGAATGGCCACGGAGCGCCCCCACTCCCCTCTCTGCACTCCTTCTGCATGCCCAGGATCCTGCAGGACTCATCGGACTTGGAGAGGCCCCTTCCCCGTCCCAGCCACGCCGTTTCACAGGGTTTTGGGAGCTGTGATGCAGCACCGCGTGTGCCCGGCACATCGCCCGCAGGGCAGCGCGGTCCCCGCCGGTTCCCTCGCTGCCGGGGTCTGGTTCTCCTTGGCCGGACCCCGCTCCTGTCCGAGCAGGAGCTGCTCCATCGTGCCCAACTCACGGCACAAGCGGGGATGAGGAGCACGGGCAGCCCCCCGGGACACCCGTGCGGGTGGTGCAATAACTCCGGTCCCTGCCCGGCTTTGAAATGCAAAGGCAGAGCGCTCTGCTGTTCTCAGGCGCTGCCGCTGCGGGCTGAGCCAAACAAAGTGCACAAAATAAACGGGCTAAGTTGCTCATCAACGAGCAGATTCAGACCGAGAGGCATCTCGCATGTAAATGGGATTTACCGCTAATTAAATGCACAAAGAAGATTTTTCCAGGCATCCAAGGTTGCTTCTGCGGAGTCTGAACACCCACACGGGCACACACCCAGCGCCTCTGCACGGCGAGGACTTTTTTTGCTCACAAAGCAGTTCATTTCCATGCGCGTGGATTGGGCAACGCCGCCGTTCCCCTGGTCCCTTCCCTGTTCCTGCCAAGGACACGCGTGCTCGGGGGGCACCACCCCAAGCCCATGTCGGCTCTCGGGTCTCCCGGTTTCATCCCTGTGTCCACTTTGGGGCATGTGGATGGGAATCACAGCAGCAGAACAGCTTCAGCCCATTTCCAGTGTTGGTGGAGCTGGGTGGGGTCTTGCAGGAGTTCAGCTCCTACAGGTTTTGGGCAAACAGCTGGACTGAGGGACAAGACCCACAAGGTCCCATCTCCCAGAAGGAAGGTCCAGCTGCTTGCTCTGGCTGGTCAGCACACGGACCCCAAGGTGCTCATGCCAATGGCCACAGGAGAGAGTCCTGTGAGGAGAGCACCACCTGTCCCGTGGGGACATGGCACCGGTGATGCTCCACTAGCCAGACCAGGGATTGCTCTGCACCAGCTGCTTGGGGTCAGCACCAGCCTGGGCAGGGTGTGCCACACCAGTGCAGGTGCTCCAGGGCTGTCCCAAGACTAGAACTTTTCCCAGCTGGCTTTGAGGCTGCCACGATCTGGTACCATCCAGGAGCCACCCCTGCCAGCACCCTGTGCCCAGCCCAGGGGCACACAGGAGCACGGCAAGACGGGTCCTCAGTGTGCCCTGCTCCCCTCCACAGGCTGCCTGCAAGCCAGCCAGGAATGTTTGGTAGGGGAAGAGTTGGGGTCAGTGAGCCATTCCCTGTGGCGTGCCAGCCTGCAGGACAGAGTGCTGCCCTTCATGGTGGGGAATGCAAATCAGCTGCTAAACTTACCTGAAACTGTGGTGACTTCAAAGTGAGGAGGAGCCAGGGGTGAAACCAGGCTGGCCATTTCCTAGATCTTGTCCTGGAGTGGTTTCACCAGCAGAGCCCCATGTCCCCACCACGCCAGCTGGACAGGCAGGATGGGGTGGTTCACCGAGTGAGATGTGCAAAGAGGCAGCACAGCCCTGGCTGCACGCGCAGACCAGGAACTCCAGTGCTCCCAGGGGTGCTGAGCAGCTCAAGGCCACCCCCTTCCCAAAATCCCACTGCTGCTGCCTGGGGTGGGGGGGAACATTCACATTCCTTTGAGGCACAGAGTCACCCCTGAGCATGATCCGTGTTTACAAGGTTTACCTGAGGGGGCTGCATGTCTGTGAGCAGCGTCAGGATGGCACAGGACACATTTGGGAGGCACGAGAAGGGGGTGGCAGTGGCAGCCAGCAAAGGCTTCAAGGCCATGACCCCTGGGCAGACATTCCTGATGCTTCTTGACACAGCAGAGCCCGTGTCCGTGCCATGCAGTTAGGGAATGCTCAAACTGTTCATGGAGGCAGTGGGAGAATAAATCTCTAAATGCAGAGCAGTGCTGACACCTGGGACACCGGGGCAGCAAGTCTGCAGAGCTGAGGAGGGGCAGATTGTCCATGTCAAAAAGTTAAATGGTGAAACCAGCATTGGCACTGAGGGTGGAAAGGGCTGAAAGCAGCATGGCTGCAGGCGCCAGTGGGCACCTCCCCGTCCCCAGTGGTGGCACTGGTCATGCTCTGCCCTGATCACCTGCTCTGCCCCTTGCAGCAGCAGAGATGGCACAGGAATGGCCCCAAATCTCCCCATCAGGGCATCCCCCTGCAAAGCTCACCCTCAACCCCTTCTCCTGCCATCAGGGCAGCCAAGGGGCCATCTCAGCAACTGCAAACCAGCCCCCTTCCTGATACTCCCAGTACATCCAGACCCCCATAACACCGTGCCCATGGGCATCTCCTCTGCAACAGCAGCTGCTCCCAGTCCTCCCGTAGGGCACAGCCACGCACAGGCCACATCCAGGCTGCTCAGGCATCTGTGGACACAAGGACAAGGGTGGAGGACACAGGGATCTCTGAAATCAGGCTCTGGAGGGGGCATGGGGCTGCTGGAGTCATCCCACCCTGCACAATGATGGTGAGGGGCAGCAAGGACATTCCAGGGTTTCCCAGCCACATTCCAGAGCCCAGCACATCCAAGGGGGACACAGGGGGCAGCCAGCAGACAGACACCACTGCATTTCACAACTGCAAATGGCTCGTGCTCCCCCTGCCACCACCCACATTTGGGGTGTGTTTGTAATATCTAGATGTGGAGCTTGTATCTCCTGCTCATCTCCAGTCGAAGCATTCCTTCTTGTTTACTGGTCCAATCCCAGTCACAGGATCCCAGTCAAGCAAAGGAGCTTTCATTTCCTAGGGACATCTTGTATTCATTAGTTCATGTTGTTATTGACTTACAAGGCTGCTAATTTTCAAGGTCCAATTTAGTCCTCAAAACCACTAACATGTGTGCTGGGGAGTTGTTACATCACTGCCATCAGCCAAGTGTGCTCAGCAGGCACAAAGGAAGCCCAGATTTGAAGCCATCTTCTCTGTCACCTCAGGCAGGGAGGTTTGGGTCCTCTCTGCTGATGCTCAGGAGCTTCAGCCCTAAAGGGCATCCTCATCCGTGGCTCTGCAGGGGACACACCTGCCAGACCTGCTCAGGTATTTGCCCTTTGCCAACGGGAACGAGAAGCCCGTGAAAAGCAGCTGCGGTGGCGGGGCAGATGCCGAGGGGTCGGGACACAGCCGGTGGCTGCAGACACAGGGCACACACGGGCGAGGTGAGGAACCCGGGACACCCCCAGGTGAGGAGCAGGGTGTGACCTGGGGGTGGAGGGGAACTCGCAGGGCCGACCCTCCCGTGCGGCCGCCCCGCCACACAGCGCCGGCAGACGCGGCTCGGGGGGAATTCGGGTGGTTCCAGAAGTTGCCTCAGCCGCGGTGAATGCACCGAGAAACCACAGCCGGGCTCCTTGTCTGGGCCCAGCATTCGGTAAAACAGGTTTGCTTAACTCCCCATCTCGGGGTGTTTGTCCCGCCCCGCGGGACACGGGGAGCGGGTGGGGAGCGGCGGGTGCCCCGCTGACTGTCCCGAGCGAGCCCGAAGCCTCGGGGCGAGCCCCCGGCGCCGCCTCACCCCACAGGGGCAGTAAAGCCGCGCAGCTGAAGCAATCGCAGCCCCCGGTGCCGCCCCACCCCGGCCGGGGCTGAACCGCAGCGCAGGCACGGCCCGCACCCCGTGGGTGTGCGGCTGGCAGCGAAAGCGGAGCTGCGAGCGCTGCTGAGCCGGGCCCGGAGCTGCCGCAGGCGCCCGCTGCGATGGCGGGGGGACTGGGGG
>VXAU01003119.1:239606-280337 GCA_013399695.1 Formicarius rufipectus | reverse complement strand
AGTGGGAGCAGTAGGAGCAGGAGAGAAGCTGATGGGGACATGGTGGATGCACCTGCACAAGGACCACTCTTGGAGGTGACCTCTTGACTATCCAGAGGGTGGTCACAGCATCGAGAGCACTTTTTCCTTGGCCAGGAAGCTGAAACCTTGGACCTCAGCTTTGGCTTGAGGGAAAAGAAATGGAACTACAACTACAGGTACAAACCATGTCCCCTCTCACCACCTTCCCTGCCCCGGTGTTTGCAGGTTTGGATGGCACTGGGGGCAGGAACCCCTTTCTCGAGTTGTCCATAGCCTGGTGTGGGACCAGGAGCTGGGGCTCCCAGTGTGGGGGTGTCAAGGATCACACAGGGTGCCTTAAAGTCCTTCAGAGAGGGATGGAAAACCCACTTCTCTGAGGCTGAGGTGCTGCAAAGGCCTTGTTTGAGGTCACCTGGAATAGGAGAGCTGGGAGCAGAGCTCCCAAAAAACATCCCCTTGGCCGAGGTGCCAGCTGGATGAGTCTCCCCAGGGTAGTGCCTGATGAGGGACCAAGGGCAGCATCTCCCACGATCCAGCTGCAGGCTGGCTCACACAGCCCTCACTTCCAAGCTGAGCCTGGCCCAGCACACATCAGCCAAGCAAATTCCATACAATCATCCCCACTTTTCCAGGCAGTTCCCCAAGTGGAGCAGAGAAATTGTGGCAGTCAGACATTGCCTTGGACCCCTGAGGTGTTCACACAAGGCACAGAAGCAGGAATGCTGCCTGGCCATGTGAACTTCACACACACACAGGAGCTGCTCAGGTCACTGGAGCACAGAGAGAACAGCTCTGCCACGGGCCTAAATCAACATGTCAATAAGAAGAGTCATGGGATTTGCATCCTGAGGTTCAGCTGCAATGCAAGACATTGGGAAGCAAGAATTCCTGGCCCAGAAGAAGTCCCCAAGCGTCTCCCTGTGCTGCAGGAGCCAGTGGAGGTGGCCCAGCTGCAGGTGACACCACAGGCAGCACAAGGCTGACCCTGCTGCTGGAACACTGAGGTCCTTTGAGAAATCAGACTCCTCGAGTGTTTGGGGAAAGGCCAAGAGGTGCTCTAAGAGCTCATTACCAGGACCAAACCCCAGGAAATCCAGCCTTGGGCTCCTTTACAAAACTGATTCTCAGGTCATGGCTAAGAGGGACTGGAATTCATTACCATGCATTTGAAAAATGCAGATGAAGAGCTCGGGAAGGACAGAGGCACCTCACTACAGGCAGGCTTAAGGCAACCTGTAATTAAAGGGTTCCACTGATTCTTCTCAGGTTCAGGTCATCACTTCACTGTCCCTCTGAGGACTTGCTCCTCAGAAAATGCCAATCCCAGTTGCTGCTCTTGAGGTGGTTGCTGAGTGCACAGGTGGCATCAGACCCAGTGAACACCTGCTGATCAATACCAGGATGGGACAAGTCACCACAGGGCTGGTGACCTTAAAGGATGGGATTCAGCAGGTTGAGCAAACAAAAGGGTCCCTTTTGGCATTAAAAATCTACATCTCACCATAGGAAAAGCAATCCCAAAAGTCTTCAGTCAGGAATACACATCTCCAAGTGCAGCAGAGGGTGAGCTGTTCATAGAGCCATGTGAGTCTTCAGAGGTCCAGGAGAGATGGGAGAGGGTCTTCCCAACACAAATGCATCCCTTGGGAAAGCTGAACAACATCAAATTGTTTTAAAGACCTTGAAACAGCAGCTGAAAAATCTAATCAGATCATTTCCTTCTGGACATATTTGGGGATGTATTTATTTTATATATTGTGAAAAAAAAAAATCCAGGATGTAAGTGAGAAGCCAAGAAAGAAAAAAAAAAAAGAAAAGAGGGGAGGGGGAAAGAAAGAAAACAAATTTGAACTAGGACTGTTTTATGTGCAGTATTAAATCTCCAGCACACAATGAATCATGTAGTCCTGGGTCTAACAAGGAGGACTCCAGAAAGTCTGTAGCATGAAGGAGTCACTGGAGACTCTAAGAAATATGACAAGCTTGGTCCAAAGTGCACAAAAGAAGGTTTTTTTAGTAAAGGAGAAAGAAAAAAAAATCTAATGGTTAAAAAAAAAAAAACCAAAAAAAAAGAAAACCCCAAGCCTCTGGAATTACAGTCCTACAACAGCTTCATTTGTATAATCCTTCTCATGGCCAGGAGCTGTTTTGCAGCACTCAACAAGACTAGAAATAGATGACAAAATGCAACAAAAGGATTATGTCTGTGAAGTTGTGTCCCAGTCCAAGGTGTGTTTTTGTGGGGACAGGGCACTCAAGCTGGGCTGAGCACACGTGTCCCAGGGAGCCAGGGCTGCAGCCCAAGGAGCCCCCAGAGCTGTTCCCTGGCCCGAGGCAGTGCTGGTGTTTGCACAGACCAACTGTCTGAGTGTTCTGAACATCCTTCACTCCCACCCGGGGCACTGCCCCAGCAACTGCAGATTTTTCCTGACATCCAGCCTGGATCTGCACCTTTGGCTCCCTCTCCCTGGACAGCAGTTCCCCTCATGGAGTTCCTTGCCTTGTTTTTCTGCATGAGGCTCCCTTTCGTTTGTCCTGCTCCAGGGTCCCAATCCCTCCTCTCTTCTATGAAATTCCAGGAATAGCCACTCACCTCTGGGGTTTGAGGTTGCAGCCCCCAGCCCTGCCTCCCCCTCCAAGGGCAGACACAGGGCTGGCAGTCAGGACGAGCCTGGGGCAGCCTCTGCTCTCCTGCAGCTCTGGCACAGCCTCTCCAGGCTCTTCCCATGCTTGGGAAAGGCACGGGAAGAGACTCCCTTACCCATGAGGTGCACAAGGCAGGAGCCACCTTCCTCTCTTTAGGGCTGGAGATCCTACTGGATGGATCTGGAGGCAGATCTGGTGTGATTCTGATTGATCTGGGTCTGGGGAGAGGGTACAGAGCCAAAAGCTCAGGGAGCAATGCTGAGCACAGCCAGGGACAGAGCTGCCTCCAGCACGTGCAGAGCCCCTGGAAACCAGCACAGAGAAACAGCCACCAGCACAGCAGAGACCCAAGACCTTGAGCACGGTCCCACCAAGGCTCCCCACTGCCCTACAGAGATTCTGCTTTATCTGCTACCCAAATTCAGCTGCTCCTGCACCGCAGCACTGCAGCACCTGCCCACTCCCGAGGCGCTTTCAGCTCCAAACCTGCCCCAGCCACCGTCCCCCAGCTCAGGCCCCAGCTGCCCCTCTGTTCCCCAGAGCAAACCCTTGGCATCTGCAGCAGCAGCAGCAGCAGCAGCAGGGGATCCTGCAAAGTGCAGGACTGGGGGAATCCTGCCAGGGACTGGGTGATCACCGGGGGCTCATTTCCCCTTTGTGCCAAACCCAGCTCCCAAAGTTTGCCCTCACATGGACTGGCCAGAGTGGGCCCAAACCCCCCAGAATTCCCCCATCCAAAGCAGCCATGTCAACAGGGGAATGGCACACCTTGCCCAGTCCCACCAAGTTCCAGCTGGGGCAATTAATCTTCATAACACAAGGAAGGAAGAATGCCCAGGTCAGCAAAGGAGGGGGGCAAGAGTCTCCAGAAGGAGGGGGCTGCCCTTTCGTTTGGTACAACAAGAGGCTGCAGGAAAGAGAAGATGAGCTTGTCACTTGGCTCAGCCTGACATCAGCTGGGCACTTCCCAGGCAGCAAAACACTCCGTGGTTTCACTCCATCGCTACCATCACAGACCACGCTTGGGGAGCTCCCCGGAGTGACTTTGATGCAGGATGGGTACAGTGAAAAAACTGGGGAGGGGCAGAAAACTCAGCCTGTGGGCATGCACAAGCACAGCAAACTCATTCCTTGGCCTTTCATCTGCTTAATAATATGCTTTCTGTGGCATCTACAGAAACCTGCTAATAGCAAAGACCGTGGGCTTGTCTGAAACAGGGATCCACCTTCTCCACAGTCCGTGGCCGTGATGGAGTGTGGGGAGGACAGTTACCCAGCCAAGGGTGCAGCAGGGCCTGGGAGCATCTGCTGTGTCACCAACAGCTCCACGTTGTGAAAGATCTCCTAGGTTAGGTGGGATGGACCAAGGAAATGCCTTGTGGGAAAGAGATGGTCTTAAGTGACATAATAGGAGGTGCTTGTGCCATTGTCTGCTTGGTGGGGTTTGGAGAGAGGCATCACCTTCCGTTTCACAGAGTCCTTAAAAACTACTCCACATAGTTTTTACTACACAGGCCAGTACATCAGAGATGTGCTGCAGTGCCTGGATGGGGACAAACCTCTCCCTAAGTCCAAATGCATTCACGGGGATAAAAAGGGCTCAGAACAGAGCATTTTGTCTCCCTTCGCTCTCTACTTCTTCACAAAGCAAACATTCCCCAGCGTCTCGGTATTCTCCCTTCTACAACGACAAAAAACCGTGGGATGATGTCGGGGGGCGGTGAGAGCCAGCTGGGACAGGAGCAGGAGCCCTCGGCGGCTCCCGGACCGTTCCCCGAGCCGAGTCTGACCTCCGCAGGCCGGCGGCATCATGACAGCCCTGCGAGCTGCTCGGGACCAGCGGCACCTGCAAAACATCCCCGGCTGAAACAGAGCCCTCTCCCCACCGACCTGTCCCAGGGCCACCGAAGCGGCGGGCGTCTGTGGGATCTGGGACTGCGTCCCAGGAGCTCCTCGGTTTGTTTCTGCCCCCCATCTTCCTCATACATCCAGGGTTTCTTCCTATGAATCTCCCCTCCTGCTGCCTTCCCTTATTCCCAGACTTAAGAGGTTATAAGAGACGTGGATGCTACAGAAAGAGAAGATTCACAGTGAATAAACCTATTGGTCTAACAGGGCTTTCCATGCCCCGAGGAGGTCTGGACACAAAAGACAGAGCTTCAGGGTCAGGCACTGACACAGGAATCCCAATTCCCCAAAATCCATGTCATCTGCTCAAACAGGTCACAACAGGCAAGGACCATTTACACTCTGCACTAACGCAGTGCTTATCCTATATCCAGTTCACAGCAGGGCAGCAAACCCAAAGGATTTGGTTTTCAGCTCAAGAAGAGGAAAACCCCTCATCGCTGGAGCCGATGCTGAGGCTCCTTTTCCAGGAGAGCCCGAGCGAGCGAAGCGAACACCCCGACACAGCCGAGTCATCCCTGGAGGGCAACAGCAGCTCCGCAGCCGCCCGCCCGCCCGAGGTTTGCACTAACAGCTGCTGAGCTGAATTCCCAGACACGGCATCTGCCTTCCCAAAGCCTCGGGTCTGTCTGGGTGTCAGTGCCAAACCCCGCTCGGCCCTGGGCAGCTCCCCACGCGCAGCATGTGACGGCAGCGGGCACGACCCACAGGAGGGCAGTTTGAAGTGGTGCCGGTGGGACTCAGAGCGAGGAAATCAAAGGAAGGGTTAGTCAGAGCCTGGGGCAGAGCCAGCAAAGGCGATGACACTCGCAGGACCGAGCGAGTGATCTGCAGGTCTGAGACGTTTATTTGAGGACATTGGTCAGACACGACAGGAGCTGCTCCGTGTCCCTCACCCCACACCGCTGCTCCCCTCTGGCCCAGCCCTGGGCTGAGTCCTGTGTTCCAGCACTGGCAGCTTCCCCCACAGCTGCCCAGCCAAAGCTGTGCCACCGAGAGGTAACAACCACCTCCAAAGGGCTTTGGAGCAGCTGCATCCACAGCACCATATCCAGTTCCAAGGGGCAGGTTTTCTCTCTCCCAATCCCACTGCGGGTGGGAAGTGCAGGAACAAGCGGTGGGAAAACAGAGCCTCTGACCAGGAGACTCAAGGCCTTCCCTGAGTGTTGTGCCACATTGCACCCACCCTCTCATGTGGGTCACTGGACTTCTTGCCCTGCACACCCATCACTTCTTCCTGGCCCGCTCTTACACAAGGGAGATGTGCTGGACTAGTGCTGTGGAGATACGAGGAACAGCCTCCTGTGAAAAGCCTGGCAACCAGTTGGATGCACCAGCACCTTCTGCAGAGCCAAGTGTTTATTCCCAAGTGAACTCTGTACAGAATCGTTCCCCAGGCTGCACAGAGAGCAGCATCCCAGCAAGGGTGTAAATACAATTATGAGTCCAACATTGTTTCCAGTTTGCCCACTAACAACGTTCCCCTTCAGTCAAGGAAACATTCCCAGGAATTGCTCCTATTTGCTGTTTGGCAATTCAGGCTGTGTTTTTCCCTCTGTTGAACCAACACTCCTGATAAAGCCTGGAGCCTTCTGGCTACTCCTTCAGCACAAAGATCCAAAGAGACCTCGCCTTTCATGGCCTGTTCCAACCAGACAGTGTGGCCAGTCCTGAAGAATCTGGACTCCTGGATTCCTTCCTGGCCCTTCTGCAAAGGGGGGCTCTGACACGTGTCCCCCCTGCACTGAAGCAGCATCAGTTCCCCGTGGAGGTGATAAGATCTGTCCTCGCAGGCAGCGTAACCACAGCAGGACAGCGCCGAGCCGGGGTGGTTTCACCCACGTAGAGCACCCAAAATACCAGCCTTACCCCCTGGGCCAGGTCAGAGCTGGGGATCTCTGCCCCAGACACACACTGGGTGACTCACACAAGGGCAGCCAGAGGCAGCTCCTGCGCCCAAGAGCCATTAACCCGGCGGGACCCCCAACGAAGCCACGGAGCTCAGCTATTCCTGGGAGCCCGTCACGACTTGCCCCGGTTTCAAGGCCTGCTCTTATCTTGTGCAGCAGCTCAGGCTCGTTGTGCAATCTCCCCACTGCAGATGCACCAGCCAGGATTTATGGCTTTGGTAGTTTCCCTTTCATGGGCCCAGCTGGGGAGGCGCTGGCGGAGGATGAAAGATGCTGGTCCGGGAGGGATGGCAGGGAACACTTCAAAGGCTCCCGGTGCTCTGAGTCGCGTTGGGATGCTCGGGATCCTTCTCTTACAATCATCCAACACTTTCGGGAGCCTCTCCCTCCTTAAGCACAGGCTTAACCGTTTGGACCCAGAGTCAAGCACCTGCAGCTCAGCTCTCCAGGCTCACAGGCAGGACCTGCCCTCAGGAGCCCCCAGCGAGTTTCTCCTCCCCTACAGCACATCACACAGCAGGACCTTCCTCCTGATCCCAGCCCTGTCCAAATACTTCACTCCCAAAGAAAATGAAAGGCCAGCTGGCTCAGACCAGTGCAGTGGCCACCACAAATCCAGTCTGGAGCAGGAAGTTTCATGGGAAAGCCGAGCAAGTTCTGCTGCAAGGAATAACTGGCCAGAAGGGAAGTCTGGGCTGCAGGGGAAGGCCAGAAGGAGCCTGAGAAGGGATTTGGACACTAATCTCTGGATCACGTCACCCTGTGGGCAAGTCACACTGTGAGAAAGTTTGCTCATGTGCATCTTTCACTGCCCACTGGTACAAAAGAATCTCAGACTGAGCTGGTCTGTCACACACTGGTGCCTCGAGGGACCCAGGGACGATCTCCACCCTGTGAGCTGCCTGCAAGTGTGCAAAATTCCCATCCTCGAGGAATCTAATAGAGAGTAACTCACCCAAAGGTCAGAGCGGCATTATTTTACACTTTTGTGCTGATTCCGGCTCCAAGTCCACAAAAAGCTCAGAAATTAAAGCCGCTTCAAGAAATGTCTCACTGAACCTTAAAACCCACCAAGCCTGCAGTGGGTTTGCTCCCTGTGCTGTTGTGGATCTGATTCCTGGGTGAGTGGGTGCAGCAAGATGAAGAGCCAACCACTGCCTTAAAAACCAACAAAACACAAACTGCAAGAACTCCCAGTCCCTATAAGAATTACTGCCTGAGGAAATTAAAACTCAGAAGTAGCTGAAGCAGCATATGCCTGCCCACACCTCAAACCCCCCCACACAAGTAGGAGCTGTAAGAACTCACAGCATCTTCCTACCCTCTGTCCTTGCATGGTGCTCCTGTGTCACAGGTGATGCCACCTGGCAGGCAAAGAGCAGTTTAAGTTGTCCAAGTGCCCTGAATGACAGAAAGAACAGCACCAGCTCCATCCTTCAGTTGTGTTTCAAACATATCCACAGCAGGAGTCCACGGATACAGATCAACCCACCCAGGATAAATGAAAAAACTCAGCTACAAGCCACAGAATGGGCTGAACATTCACACAGCTTTGTGATGCTGATGGAACTTCATTCCCAGTAGCCAACAAAGCTGATAACCTGGAGTCACTGTGACCAGCACAGCCAACGAAAGCCAGTTTCCTTCAGGGCATCTGCCCTTGTCCTCAAGCACCCCCTCCAGGGCAGCAACCTCAGCTCCCCTCTTCAGCCCAGGAGCTCCTGAGCTGCAGCACTGCTGTGACTTGTCTGGAGCCACACGTGTGTTTAGGCCCCAGTTCTGCTGCCAGAGCAGGTTCCTTGGCCAAGCTCTGCTCCCCACAAAAGGGTCTTCATTTAGATCTCACTGGGAGATGATTGCCTGTGATACTTCTCAGTTTCCTTGGTGGTAGCCACAGATGGGAAACACTATCAAAATCTTTCAAAGGAAATCATTCCTTTGAATTTCTGAAATTAAATTCATTGAAATTTAAAAAAAGATATATAAGGGGAATAATTTACCCTACATTTTGATTTGCCCCCACTTTTTCACTACAAATGAAAACACTTTGCCTCACATAGACAAGAAAAGAATTCAAGGCCTGTAGAGTCAACTCAAGGGAACTATTGTCCACATCATTCTTCTTGCTCCTTAGGCTCTTCCCAACAAGATCTGCATCCCAAAAAGAACCTCCACAACTGTGCAGCTCCAGAGCAGTGGCACAACCAGGCTGTCCACAGCTCTTCTGCTCTGTGTTTAAAAGCAGCAAAGTCCCTCTAAAGGGACTCAAGCCTCAGGCAGTAAATTGTTCAGGACAAGCAGGGTCCCGTCTTTCTTCAGGCATCCCAGAACAACTGCAGCAGCATCCACGTGTTGGAGTTCTCCTGGGAGAGCTGGACACAGCAGGCCATGGACAGAGCAGCTGGGGGAGGCAGCTTGGAGCTACTGCTGGAGCTGCTCTGCACAAAACCAGGACCCGCTGCAGCTGTGCTCCACATCTGGATAAAGGCACCATACAGCAAAGGCTGCAGCAGGGGGGTGTGGAACCAAGGGAGAGACAGAAGGAGAAGCTGTCAAGGATTGGGAGATCCAGCTGGGAACGCAGAGGTAAGACTGCCCAGTCTGAATGCTGGGCAGGAGTCACAGAATGTGCTGGGTTGGAAGGGACCCACAAGGACCATCCAGTCCAACTCTTAACCCTGTACAGGACACCCCCAGAGTCACACCCCGTGCCTGAGAGTGTTGGCCAAACACTTCCTGAGCTCTGGCAGGTTTGGAGCTGTGACCACTGCCCTGGGGAGTCCAACCAACAAGCTTCCTGTTCCCAGCTCAGGACCCTCTGCAAACTTGATAGCTGTTATTTTTAGGATCTCTTCTTCTATCTGCTTCTGGGTTCTGCTCCCCCTCCACGCAATCCCACTTCCGTGACCCACAGTCCCTTCTTCCCAATGGGAAGGCCTGGAACAGGAGGCTTGAAAGGCACATCAGATCAAAGAAACCCCCGCTCGGCCGGGCAGGCGCCGCTCACAGTTGACTAAGCTCCCTCCTTGGCACACTATCAAACCTGCTGCCTTTAAGTGTTTTACTGCTCACAGAAGCTTCTCATAATCAGCTTTTTTAATCACACATCATTTAAAATGTTGCCATGTTCTACACCCAGAGCTCAGCACCATCAGTGATTTCTCCTCAACCGACGCGTGGACAGAGAAGGGTTTTTTAACCAGCGCTGCCTTCAGGCTGATTAAGAGGAGCAGTATCACTTCAATCAGACTCCTTAAAATAAGAATTCCATGTGCAAACTGACAAAGTCATCCTCCTAGGTCCTGCCAAGCCCTTTGCCGTAGGCAAAGCAGTTGAGACGTCCCTTAGCATCAGCTTTGTTTGTTTATTTATAAAGTTCATGTTTGATCTTTGTTTAGCAACTGTTTTCATCTCTCTGTCCATGGTAAGAACACAGCAGTTCTCTTGAGTCAAAGAATCATGAGTTCTCTGTTTCCAGCTCTGGAAACCATCCAGCATCAGCTTTGAGAGCTCATCCCAAATTCAGCCAGGCCAAGTGCAGGAGGCTCTGCAGGAACAAGGGCTGCTCACCCCCACAATGGTCATCTCTGTTACAAGCCAGGCTCTGGATGTCACCTTCAGTTAAGACTCCTCAGAAATTACCTCACAGCATTTGACTGATTTCCCTCCCCACCTCTATGACTCTAAGTTGCCCAACCACCACAACTTTTGGTTGCTTAAAACGCTTTGTTATTGCCAGAGATGCTGTCATTTGATTTCACTGGAGATTAAACTGTTTTCATGCTCACCACTCTGCTCATAGCCTTCAGGAGACCCCCACAAGCCTTTGGGAGTGAATCATTCACCAATTCCAGGGAATCTTGCCTTTGCACAGTGGATTCAGTGAAGCAAAGGCTTCAACCACCAGTTCCTAAATGTTTGTGATTAAAAAGTCAGTTATTCCTCATGGACCATTTACCCTGTTAGCACCATCCCCTGATTTTTAAGTCCATCAAAGGCTTTCCTTGCCCTCCTGTGATCCACTGAGAAGAGTTTGAGAACCACTACAGTTAAACATGTTCTTGATCAATGAGTCACTGCATCTACCCTTTCTCCTGAAGACTTTCAGAGACAGCAAAACCATTCAGACATTCAGCTCATACTCAGCTTTCATTGTGTCCAAGAGCCCTCAGGCAACCACCTTGAATGAGTTCCTTTTCCATCCCACTGAACACAAAGGTTTGTCCAGGTTTTTTCTTCCTTTCATAAAGATCCCCACTGCCCTCTGACAAATTGGTTCATTCCTGTGCCAGGAAGTGCCACTTTCAGAGACACTTCCAGTCTCCTCAGCCTTTTAGCTGCTGTTTACAAGAAAAATGAGTTGGGGAAACAATTAGAAAATTGTTTCTGGAATTTTCACAGTGCAATTAACCCAACTGAAGCTTTTAGCAAATACTGTGTTTTAGCCTCTGCAATAAGAAAACTGGAGCTCTGATAAAGTGTCCTAATTGCTGAAGGAATGAAGATAAATCAGGGCATTGCTCATGATTGGAACGATCTCTGTAAAACATGGAACTATGTAGCAAAGTGCTAGTTTATTTCTAGGAACTTCTTGGTGAAACAAAATTTAGGAGCATCTGAAATAGCAGTTCCAAACACGGTACCATTGGAAACATCTCAAGGTGAGTCAGCTGCTCACCACCACCAGATCTGCCCTGGTGTAGCACCAGGGACTGACACCACATTCCAGACTGACTTAGAGAGGGGACAAACAGGAAGAAAATGGATCACTTAAATACACCTGGGGTCTAGCTAAAGCCTTCTCCCTTGGGAGGAGGGCAGTGGCACATTTCAGTCACTGCAGTTCTCAGACCAAGATGAACCAACAGCAGCTCTTCCACAACTACCACTAACCCCAGCTCAGGTGGTCCAGAGCCCAAACCACCAGAGTCCATGACAAATCTCCAGACTGGTTTTCCTTGGGGATGTGGCAACATGTTTGGAGAGGGAAGCCAGAGCTCTGAAACCTGGACTGGAGCCAAGTTCAGGACTATTTGGATCAGAACTGTCCCTGGGCACAGGGAGAACACAGTGGTCAGAGACAAGCAGGAAACGTTCAGGCTCACCAGCAACACTGGCGCTGAAAGTCTTCCCATTGCTCACATCAGCAGCTACACAGAACTGTTTGGCACTGGGCTCCACAGCCTTCTCTGGAGCCAAAATCCAGCTGGTTTCTTGCTAGGATGTCCAGGGGAAACTTTAGTCACCTAGGGTGCCAGGAAAACAAAATCTAGCCAAAAATTCAAAGGTTATTAACCAGTCAAAAGCAGCTCTTACAGCAAATCCTGATGATACACAACACACACAATGTACCCCAAGACTCCTGACTGCCATGGGTGACAAGCATCCTCCTCCTGCCCACCACATCCTCCTCTGCCCATCCTGTCACCTCTCATGGACATGTGTGACCAAACTCAAGACAAGGCAACTGAAAATCTCACTGCAAAACCACCTCAAACCTGAGTCAGCAAAAGCATGAAATCAAGACTTGGGTTGGAATAGACCTTCAGGATCATCCAGTTCCAGGGACACACACAGTGATACGAGTATATTATCCTACCAAGGGTTTAATTGCTGGATTTGCTGCTCCCACCACCAGTCTGCTGCCTTCCTGCACAAACTCCAAGTCAGGTGATGGCAGCCCAGATTACAGGCTCCAGGAATGTCTTCTGGATTCCACAAATTTCCTTTCAAAAACAAGAATCAGTGCCCAGCTACACCTCAAACACAACATGCAGCAGACAGACAAGAGATTGACGTGATAATGACTGGGAAGTTTGGAAGAAAACTTCCAGTAGTGGCTGGTGGTCTCTGCAGAGCAAGGGCCTAATTGACACCCTTGATTAACACAAGGTTTAAAAACCCTGGGTTTTGCCACGGCTGGTTGAGACACATTTGAAAGCAAAAGACAGTCAAGAAACACACCTGAAACTCAGAATAAATCCATGAATTCTGTAGATGGCATCAATTAAGTCTCAACGTATGGAATGGCCATTTAAAGGGTTATATCGGTGGAAACAAGTTGAACCAAAAATGAGAATTTTTGGTGTCTTTTTAATGAAGTTCCACAGTGTAACTATGAAAACCTGTATTCCACAGATAAACAAGCTACCAGAATTTTTTTCCGCACAGTTTCCACTTAAATCTGAATAAAATCACACTTTTCATAATTTCCTTAGGAGCCATCATCTCTCAATTCATTCTAATTTTAAGAAAGTTCTAACTTTAAGGGGCACAACAGCAAGTTATAATGTTAGAAATAACACCACCACTGGAAAAAACCCAACAAACCTGAGGGCTAAATTAGTACAAAGTTGTGCTGTGTAGTTTAACACCACAATGCAGTCATAGATTACACATGCAGTCTTCAGAAATAAGAGAAATATCTGCTTGGTAGTGAAAATATAATTTTATTTAACAATAGCTGCCAGCAGTATACTGGTATATCTGTAAGAGATGTTCCAGAGAGTGAAAGACATAAGCAAACTACAATAAATTGTATCAACTCTTCAAGTATTTCTGCAAACAATGCACTGATCCTTGATGTCCTGTCTCGGGAGTCTCAAGATCCTAATTCTGCTCCCACCTCCTCCAGAGTAAGAGTTGGTGGCAGAGGTTCTGAGGCAGATGAAACTTTTTTCACTTGGGATAAAGCCTTCTCCTGAACACATTAATTGGATGTGTTCAGATAGTTGTGAGTGGCAAAGAGCACAACAAAGTCGACTGTGCTTCACCACTTTTTGTTCTGTGTGCGATAGGCATCAGTGGGTTTGGCTCCAGCATCTTCAATTTATTCATGTCTGTGTTCCTTTGATACCAAATGCTAATTTGCTACTTTAGCATAAAAATTTGATTACATCTCTCTTCTTATCATGGAACTCCACGCAGCTCTGAATCAGTTCAGACATGCCCACTGTGGAAAAAACAGCAATTTTATGGGAAAATGCAAATGTAAAAAAAGCTACAAGGCTGGGACTGTGTGCGTGGGACATCCACATGGAGCAGCAGGGAAGAGGTGGACAGAGAAGCTTTGGGGTGCATGGAATTATTCGAGTCCACATGCCTCTTGTTCAACAGGCAGCTCTTCCACAAAAGGGATCTCCTTCAGAAGGAAAGCTTTGTTAAGGGGAAAAAAACCTAATCATGCATATATAGGATAATCTGTTCTCCCACACAAAAACAAGGTGCAGATGATGGATTTTCCCTTTATGTTCAGGAAATACATAAGTCACCTGTTTTAATGCGAATTTAAGCATATTTCAGCTTGAGAATAAAGTAAGTTATTCAGCATGCTAATACATGCAACCAGCTTGCAAACTGGAATGCCAACTTGAAAGGGTAACTGCTGTTTTTAAATTGTAGAAGGGGCTTGAAGCAGCATTTTAAATTTAAACAGGGGGTAGATTAATTGCTGTTTGATGAAATTAAAAATGCATTTAAAGATCAGATTGTAAACAAGTTGACAGAAGTCAAGAATTTACATAGTTATGAAAGGGCTTTTTTAATTAATGTGGAGCTGGTGACTGGGGCCAGATGAAAGTGCTCTGCCCACACCAGACGCTCAGCCTTTCCCCAGTGCTCTGCAGGGATCACCTACAGAGGTGAGAGCTGCTCCTCTCCAGGACATTCCTGGTCTCTCCCAAAGCCAGGAGGGGCTGGGCAGCTTCTGCCACAACAAAACTGTGCAGCAGGAAGCCTCAAAGACAGCAAGTGCTTTCACACAGGACAGTTACCAGCCATCACAACTTGGTCCTCCACGGGGTTCCACCTCTGAGGGAAAGGCTCCGCCGCCCCACCATGCTGAGATCAGAAATGCATTATAGTTACAGCAAGAGCCTGAACTTGGTTTACAAGCTCTCAGACACAATCATTAAAATACTGAGAATGAGCTACAATGGTTTGGAGATTGCCTGAAAAGCAGAGAGAATATATTATCTCTAAAGGACAAGAGTGGGTGCTTAAGGAGCTGGGGACTTGTTTGCAGCAGCTGCATCCAAGTGCCCAACACACACCGTGAGTGCACACTGCGGCTAATCTGCTGCTGAAAGCACTCCTGCCACCTCCATTCCTACAGCCCGGGACAACTTCCAAGGGCCATCTGATGTATTTTTTAAAGAGAGTTAAAACCCAAAGACATGCCCACAGTCACACTGCTTCCTACATTTTTGTTTTTAAAGGTGAACTATATAAAGCAAAGAGCACCAAACCAGCGAGGGCGGGTTTTTTTTACCCTATGTCACTAAAAATATTGTTACCTAAATAAAAAAAGTCATTCCTTTTTCTAGATGTCACGTTGTAGCAAAGACTGAGCCCCTACAGAGGATTATTATGGCTGAGA
Source organism: Formicarius rufipectus (assembly GCA_013399695.1). Taxonomy (NCBI): domain Eukaryota; kingdom Metazoa; phylum Chordata; class Aves; order Passeriformes; family Formicariidae; genus Formicarius; species Formicarius rufipectus. The sequence goes on along the minus strand of VXAU01003119.1, from coordinate 265,475 downwards.
AACTTTATTCAGGAGGAGAACGTGACATTAGAATACAGTAATTATTAAAAGGCTACAGTTAAAGTTTTCCTAACCAGGTCACTGCAGAATTTTCTTTCTGTGCCTAAACAGCTCCGTAATAAATCAGAGCAGGGACCAAGTGTATCTAAAACAATTGCCTTTGAAAGACAAGTAACAGGATTACTAACTGCCTTTATATTGGAATTCTAGCTCTAGGTAGGCAAGACAAGGCACCACAAGCCATGTATACAAATAAAGATCTGGTCCTCTACCTCTTCTATTTCAAACTAATTCCATGGGTATATAAAGTAGCAAAAGTAGGATGCTTATAAAAGTCAGGTTGGTTTTCAGAAAGCCAGTGCTTACCAAAAAATTAGTGTATAAAAGTATTTATGTATTTCCACGTTATTGCAGAATGTTAAATATTCCAAGAACAACCTACCAGGAATAGCACTTTCCAGCTTCTAAAATCAGTTAAATACAAAAGTATCTTTACAAAAAAAATAGGCATATAAGTCTAGCATTCTTTGGAGTTGTTTATGATGGTCTTTAAAAAATAACCTAGCAGTTCACTTCATGCCTCAAAATCATTAATTTTAAACAAGAAAACTAATCCCTGGTTTAGAAATATTCGAAGTTGCTTTTAAAAAAATTGTAGTGCTATTCCTCAGTGTTGCTGTAAAAAGATTATGTATAGTAGTGCAATGATTATAATAATGCAAAATTGCAGTCCAGGTACACAGACAAGCAACTGGGATAAATTCAATGGAAAGGACTGGATTCCACACACCATTTCTTTACAGAAGTAATCAACAGATTTCCTCTCAGGAAAAAAAAAAAAAAAAAAGCATACTATAATTTAAGGCAAATGTTCTCTTTAAAGGTCACTTTAGCTTTCTTCAGGAAAGAGAGAGCATTAAAAAGTTCCCCAAAGATTCCCATTTCATGGCTCTCAGGTCATTTTGCAACACTAATCATTGCACTGCTATTCACCTGTTACCAACTAGGACACTACAGTTTACATGGACTTGGTTTATGACAGAACAGGTTTTTTAAGTAAATATCACCAAAAAGACCTATACAAAACAAAGGCTCTTTACTACCAAAAAGAAACCACTTGCAATATTTAAGGTGAACAGATGGCAGCTTCCAATTCTGCTGTTTCCTGGTTGTCAAGGGCATCCTGACAAGTATTTGTTTGCTGCAACTCAGAATTTAGGACAACTGTAGGTGTTTTAATCTCATCAAGCTCTTGAAGACACAACTAAAAACCAACTCTGAGCTTTGAACTTCCCGCTAGAGCACTGAAGCCTAAATTCAAACCTCCCTGATGCTGAGATCATTCAAATCCAAGTTTCACATTGAGTCCATTCTCAACTACTACCGTGACTTCAAATCCAAGAGACTTTGTTTTTTAATAAAAGAAAATATTCCCAAATATTCTGCAAATGGCTCTTTTGGATAATAAGTTCCCTTCTCTATGTAAATAGGATAGACAAGCAGGTACGGTTCAACGTGTCACAGATATGACAACTGTGTACAGATCTTCTGGAAAAGCAATAAATTCCAAAATACATAAATATTCCTTGTACCATACAGCAAGACAGTGTCCTAAACCAATTCATGGACAGGGACCAACTGTTTACAGAGAAAAGCCACAGGGCCAAGACAACCCTTCACACTGAAGAACCCATAGTTCCCCTGTACAACATGAACACGACTGCATTAAGGATATTCAAAGGAGGTAAGGAAAAACAAGCCTATAATTAACTCTGCAAACTTTAGGTAATTACTGTACCTGGTCTATCCACCGTAACTTGGAATAACTGCAAGTTCATGCAAAAAAAAATTGCTATCTTATATGAAAGGAGCAGTCTGTTAGAAGCATTGTTATGGAATATGCAAGAAGTCATCCTTTTGCAAGTGCTGATTACTTAGTGAGTCTCTTGGCTACATCACTGTAAGCTATTTCAATTTCTTTGTCTCCAGGACAGGTGTTGGTGAATTCATCTCTGCTGTAAGCATTCGTCAGGTATCTCCAAATCCCTGTCATTTCCTTGGGAATCTCGAAGTTGCGGTACTTTTTGGCCACCACCTGAAACAAAAGGATTAGATTATGAATTTGCATCCTTCAACGTAAGCCACTTTTCCATTCCTGGTCACTCTGTTGTGAGGTTATCCTTCCAAGTGGGACTCAGAGTTGTTGCTACAGCCAGCAGAAGCTGTTCCTCAGGGATCCACCTGGCCCTGGCAGCTCTGCTTAGATTTGTCCTCACCAAGGAAACACTTCTGCACCCAGGCAGAAACTGAACCTGTGGCTCCATCTGCAGTACAAACTGACACAGACTGCTGAAGACAGTGAGAGAAATCAAACCACGGTTATACAGACACATCTGCACTCCTGTGGTTGTCCCAGGCCACCTCATCCAAGACTTCAAATATTTATTTTTTTAAATACAATCTTCTTATTTCACACTGTGTCATTTACTTTGTTGTTAACAGAAGTGAGCAGACACCCACGTCAACCATGAACTGCCCACCTGACCTTCACCTTTCTTCTTCTACCTCGCTGACTTAAGCATAGCAACTGACTGTAACCACATCGGTCAGTGCAGTAAAAGAGTTTTGATTTCTGCCATTTAATCCTCTGCTGTCCTACCTCTCTGCAGGTTCACACCTCCACTGAATTCAACTGCTCGAGCCCCAAAGCCCTTGTGAATTATCCAAATCTTACACAATTTCATGCACTGTTAGTATTGCAGTTAACCTTACATGGGAGCCTACAAACAGCTGAAATTAGCTGGGCTCTAGAATGTCACAAGGCATTAGCATTTTGTCTTCATTTCTGCACAACATCCAAGGCTTTACCTTGACAATGTGCAGCTTGGGCAGCAGGTTGCAGTCTGCCAGTGTCATCTCATTGCCATCCAAGAACTTGCGTGTGGACACTGCCACATCCTCCATGCTGTTCTCATCTATCTCGTCAGGGAGAGGAGAGTTCAGGTACTCATCCAGTTTCTGCAGGGTTTTCAAGAGGCCACGTTCTAAGGCTGCACAGGAAGGAACAGTTTTGAGAACAAAACGCCAACCCACAGCACACACATTTCAAAACAAATCCTCTTTTATAATACTGATACTAGTAACAGATCTGAAAAGTAAACTCCACATCACTGTGCGACCCAGAGCAGCCCGTATAGTGAAGGATTTGTAACCCCTGAGAAACTGTTGTGGCAACAGCACTGCTGGAGCTGGCTTTGTAGTCACCTGTAACACTGCAACTGAACCAGAATCCCTTTAAATAGCCCACACATGCAGGTTATTTAAAAGCCGGTTAATACATGAGTTTGCACTAGTTTAAAATACTTGACTGTCCACAAGGGTTTATTTTTGGTTTTAAAAGTGGCTTATGTCAGTTTCTTAAGACTGTGCCTAATTGGCATAAGCTAATTAGAATTAAGCTATGCTAGGGTTTATATACATTTAAACATAATCGGTTTAATGTCACATGCTCAGCAAACAGCCACGACCAAACCCAGATACCCGGCAGGTTTCTGGACTGCAGCAGCAGAGGGCAGCACACCCCACAAAATCCTAACTTACTGCTCAGCTGTTTACAAATATTTCCCATCTCCCCTTGGAAATGCAGTAGAAAGGTCTCCTGACTCCCTGGTGGTTATCCCTCAAAGCACACTGATGATGAAAGATTTGTACTAAACTATTTAAACGAATTCGTTATCATTTATTGATCTCTCATGTTACATCTACTGTTTTCCCTCCACACACAAAGGTCTTAGTCCTCTAAAGAAAGCAACAGGAACTAAGCTTAGCTCAGAACTCTGACTGGGAGCTCTCAGCCCTACAGAGGTCAAACAATCAAGTGCAACAGATGCACAGAAACTCAAGCACAAACTCTGTGTGATACCGGGTTCTGGATGTTACAATATTTACACTTTATTCAAGAGTCTTGAGTGGCTGCAAATATCCAATACCAGGCAAAGTTACAAACCCTGCACACCCTACTGATATTCTGACTGAATACTAGCTGAAGTTCTCTTTCAAATGTTGAAAACTGTGCCTCCGACATGAAATTTAAACCACGGATTTAATTCATGAGACCCACTCAAGTGTCCATCAACTAAATGTAGCTAAACTTGTCAGTGAGACACTTCACAGCAAAGCTGCTCTGAAAAACACAAGCCAATAAAACCATGTGTGGTTCCCCCAGGTTACCCACCTTCATTAGCTTCTGGTCTGGAGTTTTTGATAAATGCAGAAAATTTGGCAAATATATCCATCCCAGCAGTGTTTGATTCTGGGTGCTTTGGTGAAAGTTTTAGGTACCTTGAAAGTAGAAAGGAGTAGATCCACAGCACATTTAGCACAATGATGCTCATCATATATATTAAATAGTACAAAATGGCCCTTTTAAAAAATATTCTACATAATGTAGATTTACCAATTTATCCATTTTCAGTGTTCCTTCTGAAATGTAGTATCACACACTTTCATTTAAGTTGAGATTTTTAAACCCACTGTTTAATCACTTTTCTGAAGATCACTAAAGCATTTTCCTGCTTTCTGAATCAGGCATTTGTTTCAAGCAAATAACAGATCATAGTTAGGGATCAAGCACGTAACTAATTAAATACACTTGTCTATTCCCTGTACATCAAAAAGAAATCAGGAGATTTCTTTTTCCATTTAAATTAGTATCAGCTGTTTCAGAATATTGTGGACTCCGAATCTTTTAACAAAAAAGTGAACTCTCGCCACACTAAAAAGAAAACAGTTTGGTTTGTTAAAGGCACTGTCTCGATCTTGCCTTTGCCTGCCAGCTGAGGAGAAGAAAGCCAAGAGTTTACAAAGTACAACAGATCCCCACTACAGTTTGTTACAAGTCAGGATTCAGTTTTGTACGGCAGACTCCTCTTCATTTGCATTACTTGGACACATCATCAGAACAGCCTGTGCCCAGCACCAAAAGGAAGAGTCATTTAGTTTAAAACTGCAGAAAGAATAGCAGGACTCAAAGCATAATTTAAAAATAATCTGTTGGAGAAAACAGTTTTTAATATAAAGATGAGGGAGCTGGGGAGGGGAAGGTACAACAAGCAAGAACTCGAAATTATTTTCCCATGCCTTCAGTTTACTGATGCTGAAGAACATCATCGTTAGTGCCGTATACCCCTGTGGAAACAGTGTCTATCTAAGGGGACAAGTTGTCATTTTCACACTTACTTGGGTGGAGCCAAAACATCTTCCAGGAACTCTTCAATCTTATTCACATCTGTTCTCACTTCCCCATTGTATGTGATGAAGGGTGGGTGAGTGCCTGGGGCCAGATTTTGAAGGTCTGCTGGTTTTCTAGGGTGGAATACAAACCAACGCAAGAGTAAGCAGGGGACATCCATTCCACTGCTAGAACCACCAAAGCACTGCCTGAGCTTTTCACATCACCACAGTTCAACAAAGATATCACCAGTTTTCTTTTTAAAAACTGAGTTTACATCTTGATTAGCATTTTGAACATACTTCATAACAACTTAGAATACTTAACACCAACTGCTTTTCCTCCTACCTCTGGCTATGTTTGTTGTCAAATCAATACAACGCCGACTAGCAAGAGGATACACATATATACACACACATAGTCACTCTTTCCCAAGCTCTGCAGTACAGTTTATATATAGCACAATCTGTGCTCAGTGATAATCCTCCCCCTTCACACAGACCTGCTCTGGAAACAAGCAAGTCTGATACAGAGCACTGTGTATAAACCATTTATTACGTGCCCAGGGAATCTGGTTATAGCCAAGGTGACAGATGTTTAAACATCATGTTTAAAATTATGCTTAAGGTTTCATCCAGTGAAAAAACTATTTACAAATAAGAGCAGCACACCTGGGAGAGCAATTCTCGACATTAGTATGAGTAGACACAAGAGAAACAGCATCAAGCTGAAATACTCAGACATTTCTAACTCTTAAGTTAGTTTTGGCAACACCTCTCACTGTTCTCTCCAGCTCCTTGCTCAATAATCCCTGTCAAACTAAGCCACTCTATTTTATAAGCAATTGACTTCTCTCTCCTCTGGTTGTGCCTTTATGCTGCAGTGACAAGGAACAGCACCAGAGGCATTTCTTTAAAGCCCATGTGTCACCTGTGCACACAGCCCACCTTCTCACCCCCCTCTGAATGCCAACTCCCATTTCCATGGAAAGCTCTCACAACTGCTGTGTCAGCACATTCAGACTTAAAGCTGAAATCAATGAGCTGTGGATGCATTACAAGCTATAAACCCCAAAGCACCATCTAAGGAGCTGCAGCCAATTTCCCCAGTAAGTCACCCGGGCATTAGTCCCACACCAGTGCAAACAGGAATAGAACGAGGAACTGCTTGGCACTTCTGCAGCAGCAGTGCTTAAACCTCCCCTGATGAAGGTGCTGACTCCAGCCCAGGGCAACTGCTCAGGACACAGTCTGACTTCTCCAAGACGCTGTCCATGTCCCAGAGGACAGGCTGTAGTTCCCAGTCCCCCACACCCTCCCTGTGACTGACACCCAAGAGTCCCTCCAATCCACGTGAGCCACGACTGCAGTTGTGGTAGGTTGGGCAGAGCAGCCTGACCCTCACCTTCTGCTGCAGCAGAACAACAAACAACACCGAGCCAGCAGAAAGTCTGCCGGGATAAAGCTGCCCCTTTCTCACTGTTTGAACTAACCCAAAGTGGACCATAACCCCTGAGCCAGGTTTGTGCCTTGCACAGCGTGGCCACGTTTCTGAGCCAGCCCCAGGCACCCAGGAACTGCTTTTATGGCAAACTGGACCTGCGGTTCAGGAAATCCTCCTGACTGCACTGGACAGGGAAACTACACCAGTAAATCCACAAACACAGCCATGGAGGGCAGCATGAGAGTCTGTAGGGAGAGCATGCCACTCTGTAAACTAAGTACAGTTTACAAGTGCATCCCACAGGAATGTTGTTTTCCATTTCTTACAAAATTAAGAACCCCCACCAGAATTTCATGTCCTTCCCCCGCTGACCATGTTCTAGTGCCAGAGTGTACTTACTTGGCACTGCAGGTAGGACTGAATGAGAAAATTGATTTTCATACCTTAGAATATTACACACGGTGCTTTAAGCCAGATGACAAGTCTTATTAATACAAGAATTTAACTCTTTTATTTTATTTTTTAACCTTCAAGGAAGTTACTTCTCACTAATAGTTGCCATCACTCTCTCACTTAGGATTTAAAGTCTGTCACTGGTTAATGCTCCGAGTAGCTTAACACTTCATTTAAATACAGTTTTGTAAGTCCCAACAATTACAGGAAGTCCTGGTGGCTCACTTCCAATTTCTTATGTTGGACAGATAAAATTCCTCAAAAGGAATGTTATTTTTAAAACAAATACAGGCAAGACCACCGGATTTGCAGCAATACTATCAAAGGAAAGACTGTGGTTCACAAACAGACTGGTCTAATGAACTAACCAAAGAAGTCTTCCAAAGACTCAGAGTGCATCTCATGGACCCCAGAGCATTTTATTAATCCAGTCAGACCACCTGTACCTTTCAAGAAAAAGAAATCAGAGATTAACATCCCATTGCCAAGGCCCAACCATCACAAAGGGTTTAACTTCCAGTTTGTTTCTCTTGCCAGGAGATTATAAAAAAAAAAATCCTGGTTTACCACAGAGAAGCCACAGCCTTTGGAGCAGAAGTATAGAGGAACATCCTTAAAAGGCTGAGAGTACAAATTCCCTTAACAGTCAAACGAGAAGGCAATTAAAAATATTACAGTGAAGTTGTATTTCAGAGATAAAACTGGAGAGGAAAAAAAATTAAACCCTGAACAACCACTTCAAACGATTCCATGATGGCTTGTACCTGCCCCAAACTTCACCAGGGCTTTTGGAGGCAGGGCCACTTAATTATCTGGTTGTCACTACCTAATTAAGTGGGCAGGTTCTTTAACACCAGAGTTAAAGTATAAACATTTCATGGCTTTGCCACAAACCAGAATGGCAATTAGCATGCAAATCATTTCTGTAGATCAGACAAAATCCAGCCCCCAAATGTAGCTTGTGCTGCAGTGATTTATAAATGACACAGGTACTGCAGTGAGGATCTGAAAGGGGAAGCAACAGTAACTCCCCTGTCCCGAATTCCACAGAAGGATTTCACTCAAGCTGGATTCACCTTTTAATATTTATTAATGTCGTTATTTAAACGTTTTATGTCAACATACCTGTCAAACCACAAAACTGGGATGTTTAGAATAGGATTTCAAATCTCAGCTGAAGACAAGCTGGCCTGGGATGTTGTTATAAGCTCAGCAAATGGTTTATGTGCTGCAGCTCTGCTCTGGCCACCAGAACAAGTCAGAGCTCTGAGAACTGAAATGCTACTGCTGAGAAAGAATAAAGCCTCTGTGTGCCCAAACACAGGCAAGAAATGCACAGTTCCTTGGAAAGGGTGGGATGTCCAACATGGTTTGCCCATGTGCATATTTTTGTGTGCTAGGAGTAGAACTAAGAACTGCAAAATGTTCTTTTGTTAGCACAGCGTGATGTCCAATGCAGTTATGGAGGGAAAAAACACCCACCACAGGGTCAGTCAAACCAGGCTCAGTTTTTCCTGTGTCCCAAGTTCCTTGCTGGTGAACTTTTGTACCCAATCATGACCTTTTAAGCCTCACGAACAGACAGAGCTGGCTGTGCTGTTGTGCAGAAATGACGTTATGAGGCAGAGATATGGTTTGCAAGTAAAGCCTTTTTCTTTTTTTGGCTAATAAATTCAGATGCTTAAAACAATTACTACTGTGCTCTTCAACAAGTGTCTTTAGCAGGAACAAAAAGAAGAGAAGATAATTGGCTTGAATAGTATGCTTATACACGCAGTTTCTTGTGACAATATTAGAAGTGTTAAGGCAACATCTATTATCTTTCTCATTATGGTAACAAGGGAAAACAATGCCATCTAGTATAAAACATTTCCTATTGAGCAGTTAGCTGGATTTAACATTCTACTACTCTGCAACTGGGTATTGGTCAATCTAGAATGTTAAAGTTGTATTTATGAAGTTTTAATTAAAGTCTAAAAGGTATTATGTTTGTAACAACATCTATTCAAATCTGAATTAGCTTCAGTGGTCCTTTGTTTCCTTTACCAGAAAATCCCCTCAGCGCACAACAAAAAGGTAGTTTACTTGACCTATTCCTCTGCAGTTCTTCTAATTTTGCACTTATTTTGTGTTTTCCCCTCCTCAACATAAAAAAAACCCAAAACCCAAACCTGAAAGAAATATTTCCTTGTGTAAGGAAGGTCAACTTTAAACATCTGCAACCAATTAACCAAAGTTGACAAAAAGAAACAAAAAAAGCCAATTCATCATGCATATTTGGCAGTTTAATATCTCCGACTGATTCAGTAGTAAAAATGCTTTCAAAGCCTAAAATATATCTTTGCACCTTCTTCTCAACTCCCACCCACCCCTATTACTTCAATAAGTTAAATAACACCATCATTAAATGGAAAGGAAGTCCAAAATTACAGAGTTCACAAGCACAAGTTCTGCCCCTGAGGTCTCCCCAAACCACAGGCAAGGCTGAATGGAAGATGTGATCCTTTTGGTTTATGGTGCTGGCAGCAACAATATTTGCAGTGAAATCCCACATTGGCCAGAAAAGATCTTTGAACTGCTACAAATGCACACACAGTTGACAAAAGTTGCTTTCTCCTCCTGCCTCAACCCCACCACACATGGAAGTCTTTAACACTCCTTGCCAGCACTGAAGCAGCAACTTCAGGGATTTTTAAAATCCAAACAAACCACCTCCTTCAGAAAAATTACAAGAGGTTAAGTCTAGCTGGGTGATTGCTTCCTTATATGTTCGATTCAGAGGAGACCAGTGTGTGTTTCCATTGGCTTTGCTCCTGACAATCAGGTTTGGAAGCACTGGCAGGCTCCCCCCGAGCTGTGCACTCAGTGACCAACACTGCACTACACAGTGCTGTGAAAACATTACTTCACACCAAAAGCAAATACAAGGCCTCTGCTGAATTTAGCAATACCACTTCTAAAACAAAAACACCCAGCCTTAGGAAATTAAGACTCCTTGATTCACTTCTCACCTTTCTTAGCCACTGAAGTATTCGTTTTGGAAATGGAGAAGCTACTGTTTAGGTATACATGGCATCGTGATAAATCAGGCTGACGCTATACAAAGCCAGAATATTCTACACTTTATTCCTACCCATTTCACTTGTATTTACCTCCTAGACAGATATTTTCACATTGTTTTCATTATAACTGCAAAATAAGAAAAATTATCTTAAAGTCTGGAAGGAAAGGAGTAGGGTGCACATTATTTGTGAGTTATCCAATAATCACTGGAGATCTGACCAAAGACTAGTTGATCTAAAGTATCCACCCAGCAGTTTTCACTTGTGCGATCTTGATGTGAAGTTAGTAAAGTAAGATTCCATATTCAGATATAACACTTATATCTTAGTTATAATATTCATGTCAGCTGTTAAGTTTTCCAGGAGCATCATTGAATAAATTCAAAAGAATTTATCAGTCCTATCCCTTTTTGTTCCAGAAACTTATCAGTAACAAATGAATGCACCATGTATAGAAAGGTTTGCTCAGTATTTATGAGGACAGATTTTCTTTTCAATTTCAGAGAATTAGTCCTGCAAGTTTAGATGGCTCAGACAAATCTTTGTTACAGCAAATGTACTGTACTCTCACTTGTCCAATAAATCAAGTATTTCTTACCTCTTCAGGTCGACTGTTGTGACACTGAACACCACTCCCTTCAGCCAAAGAATCATGAACAGCCTCTGGGAAAAAGGGCAGTTTCCTATACTTTCTCCATCACTGCCAGCCTGCAGAAGAGAATACAGAGTTAATTAGGAGTCAGGGCTGTGCCATCTCCACATGCTCACACCATTACTGAAGGACCTTTAGTTAAAGACAGACCAAGCAACAACTGAAATATGCACATTTACGAAGTCAAGTAACCTCTTTACTTGTCATGTCCTCTAACAGCCACTCAAGAAATTTATCCAAACACTATTCTAGTCAATAAAGTTTTCACACTGAAGAAGATCCACCTGCCCTTGGCAGCTCATCATGCTCCACCTGCCCTTTGAGCAGCCACACCTTTTGATGGCAGTTTCCCAGCATCAGCACTGTCCTTTGCTCTTTATTATTCTTTTCTCCTTCTCCTCCAAGGCATAGCTAATTCACTGCAGTCATCTTCCAGTTCACTGCTTTATGTGTCCCTGTGCAGTGCTCCCGGGAGCCAACTGCAACCAGGAACTGAGAACCTTTATTGCAGTGCAGGTGTTGGGAGCAGAGACATAACTGTGAGTACATAGAGACTTCACTGACAATTAACTAATATTCCAAACCCATTTTTTATAGACAATTTATCAATCAGTCTTTGTCCTACCACAACAAAGACCCATTAGACAGCATCAGCAGCCCCTCAGGGCACCCAGTGATGGCATGGATCTCATGATTGCTCTGACAATAAGGGATGCATTGCAGAGTTGGAAAATTTTACTTTTCAGTGGGCAAGAATTAGGCACTGAAAAGCTTGATTCTTGTTATAAAATTCAATCCTCTGAAGAGAAAACTAGTTCAGTACTTAAAGTAGCCACATATGTCAGATGATGACATGTACTTTATATCAGATGAGTTTCAATGGATTCCGTTTATTACTAGAGTCCTTCCAAGAGTAATTTTAATCAGTATAACTCTCAAAACCTGGCCAATCCTTTCATCATTACAGTGGGGAGAATGATGAAAGACTTTGCAAGTTTAGTGTTACAGTAGGATTTTCAAAGACCAGAACAATAAGTTTTTCAGTGAAACTGTCTTAAATTCAGATACTATTTTTTTTGCCTTTGAAAACTCATGGAGCATTTGGAGATAAGGCTCAGTCTCCTTTAATAGTTGTCAATAAATACCAGGACATAAGGATTCAAACCCCTTTATGTTCCTGCAGATTATGGACTCATTTCTGCAAGTGTCCCTTTTGTTGGCTCTGACTATCCTTTCTAATACTTTGTTGTGGAGAACATATAGTGCCGTTTTTCTGCAAACCTTTATCTGTGTCATTAATGAAGACTTGAAAGAAAAAGGAAGTTGTCTTTCTGCCATAAATTACAAATTCCCTTCTTTATCTTTCGAAAGTAAAGTATAAAACTTCCAGCAGATTAATGATTGTCTTAAAAGCTGGCACAAGACTTCTCATGTTCAGAAGACTAAATTCTAAAAGCACTGCAAAAAGGATAAAACAGTTCAGTTACTTTGGGCACTCTGCTCTACACAAGCTCAGTACATGGAGCTGGTGTAAGGTTCCCACCTCACCAGACACTTCCAGGTAGATGACTTCACTCTGCACTCTATGTCTACCAGCTATGTCCTGTGATGTTAATATTTAACCACTCTGCTGTCCCTGCAGACAGAAGGTGCATTTCAGCAATGCCCACCAGGGTTACATTACTGTGTTTACACTGAACAGACATCTCCTACAGGTTGATACTCATCTCTGTTTGTTTGGCCATGTGTAAGATCTTACCTTCCAGGATTGAAAAAGACAAACTTCATCCCATCTAGGGAAAATATACATTTTCTACTGCCCTGGCTAATCCACATTTTGAAGAGGAAACAATCCTTTGATTCAGAAATTATCTCAATCTTCAAGTTTTATGGCAACTTCAACCAAGTTACTCAAAGCAAAGCCCCTGAGTTACACTACAGTACCAGCACAGGCTGGATGCCCCCACCCCACTGAGCTTTACCTACTTCACCCACTGGCACCCAAGGCAAAGCTACTTTAAAAATCACAGAACTGAAAAAAACATTGTTTAAAAATTCAGGCACAGCACTGAACTGTGGCTTTAGTTAAGGGTCATCCTCCTTAGTCAAAGTGCCCAATGAGGACCAAAAAAGGACAAATGCATTTATGCTGCAGAGCCAATTTGCCCCGAAACTTCCCTTCTCTCCCAACGTAAGTTTAACATTCAAAATTTACAAACAACAAATAGCATCTGCTTTTGTTTAAGCAACACAGGCGCTTTGGATGATTCGACTAAGAAATAAAGGATTACAGCCCAATAACATCCACTGCTACAAACAAAACCTAACGCACCTTCACAGCTGCAGCTGAACAGCTCAGCCGAGCACAGACTGCTCTGTCTCCAGTCAAACGTTTGTCCCACTTCTGCTCCAAAAAGTCCCAAGTTATTCTGAGCACATACTGGAAAAGGAATGCACTCAGAATGCCAAGAAACTTTTGGCTCCAGTGCTCCCGAGCCAAGGAATCCTGCTATGTAACTGTTTGCCTGAGAGGCCTGTTTTCCATCTCCTTGTCTTTGCTGCACGGAGCACTGCGGCTGCTCCAGCCGCTCACTCTGTTCTCCTTCAGCCAGCCAGGAGCTTCTCCAGAGGCTCACCCGTGTGGGGAATGTTTCTGCAACAGTCAGCCCCAACTCGGATTTTCTACACCACAACAGAGCTGTGCTGGCAGCAAACTAAACCTTTAAATACTGCAAGACTACTTTGGAATTCTGCACAACTTGTCATGCAGGGGGTCAATCATATAACAATTGTATTTGAACCCATTACTAGAAGCCAGAAACTTGTCATTGCCTTGTTCTTTTCATTCAGGCCATAATATTCCAGGATGTCTTCGGTGTCTAATCCTCATCACCATCAGAGGAAAGTAAATATTAAACATTGACTTCTTTACACTAACGTCAGCTAGGTTATTGGAAATTCAACAACATTATGCTCATTCTATACTGGGAAGTTTTGAGCTTTTATTTCAAATTCTTACTTAAAAATCTTTTTTACTAAATAATGCCAACCTGCCCATAATTGCACTAATTTTCAGTTCTACCATTGCTCACTGAAGGACATATATTCAAGAACTTCATCATATATCTGTGTTTCTCTGCTAGGCTTTCACTAGTAGGGATCAGAACCAAAGTGACCAGACCAGAAAAAAGTGCCACCCCTCCCACAGCAAGCAAAAATGGTATTTTTCACATGTGTGTTACCCATCACAAACCGGAATTGAAAACCTTCTAAAAAAGTGGCAAAACTAACCTTGTTAATTGTAAGATGTGGCATAGAAAGAACGGAGTGAAAACATACCACAGCACTCACCCTCCAGTGTTTTATGAAAAATAAAGTTGCTTTTTAAATTAAGTAAGAAAGTTCCAGTAAGAATGAGAGAGTTACAAGGCAGTAAATCAAATGAGTCTGCTCACTGAGATGTCACCCTGGTTTATCACAGCCACAATAAAACTACTGGCAACTCCCAGTGCCAGGCAGCTCAGCCCATGCAAGAGTGCCAGCTACTTGGAAATGTAAAAAATCAGAAAAAAATCTACTTATCCCACTGTCTGGAAGTCTAAGCTGATCCAGCCCATGCGGAAGCCACCTCCTCCTTTCTCTTCCCCTGAAGCAGTGACTTCATTCAAATGAGATTGTTTTTAAAACAAAAAGGAAAAAAATAAAAGAAAAAAAACCCAGAGAGTACAAGTACTAATACATCTATTTAAGTGGCTAAACAAGCTGAGGAGAAAAAAAAAACCTACCACATTTAAATTGTGAAATGTTTGCCTTTACAGCTGCATAAAAATTAACCTGATTCCTAACAGAAGAACCTGCACAGATTTACTTAACCAAGGTACTGCTAAAGTTTATTGAAAATTAACAAGAAAGACAAGCAAAGAAACACTTAAAGGGACACAAAGCCCTTATTACCTCAGTACAGATCTGAGAGTCTCAAGAGCAAACCAGAATTCGAGACATCTTTGGTCCCAAAGGCCTGAAAAATTGTCTCAAAGAGCACCAAGTAAAAAGGCACCCACTACCAATTTCCCCAGCTGGATCAAATAACTGCAGAAATAATAGTAACGTCAAAGTGCAGCTGTGAGCAATGTAATACAGTTCAGCCTCTGCCTACGAAAACAAAAGGGCAGAACACTAGAAGACCATTTCCTAAGTGATCCAAAACTATCGAGGGAATCTCTTCCAGAATTGACATACCATAAGTGGCAAAAAATAAAGTTTGGATGAAGAGGGGAAGAAAGCACTTTAGAAGTATCTCACAGAATACTTTTCACTCAAGACCAAAGCCATTTGATTAGACCACCAAGGAAGGCCCCCTTCCTCGAGTAAGAAACCTGCTCTCTGCAAAATCTAGAAGAATAATGTTGCAACTAATGATCAGATTGGGGAAAAAGTAAATTAACGAGAGGGTATATTCAAATTTTGAACTTGAAATATATCTCAGTTTTAACAATAATTAAAAAAAAAAAACAAACCTGCTGAGAAAACTACATGAGGAAACCAGAGTGATGCAAACCCATTGCCTTAAACCAGCAGATAACAACCAGTCTTGCATGTTTAATGCTCATTCAAAAATTGACTAATTAATAATAAGGATCACTGTTTTCAGAGGAAATGGTTTAAGGTAAACTAACAAAGTGATTCAAGTGAAAAACCTGCAGCAATTCAAAACCCCCAAGATAAAGGACTAGAGAATACAGAAAAGAGTGGTTTGATGTTCCACACATGAAATACTGAACAGGGTCTGGCAGTATCAGTCCAAACCATCACAGCTGGAGCCCGGCCCTTTGTCTTGCCGAGCTGAATAAACAGCATTCCGTGCTGCTTGTTGAGGGGGGTTTCAGATAAGATGTAAAGAATGACATCCATGAAAGGACTGAGCCAGTGTTTGCTGGAACAGCAGCCAAATCCCTCCTGCCACCCACTCTGCCAGCTGCTCCAAGTGCCTCTTCAGGCAGGGCATGAGGAGCTCTTGGGATGCTCTGTGCAAACCAAACCATAGCTGAAAGGGTCCCAATGTCTCCAATATTGACAAAGCATCATTCAAAGAAGAAAACAGGTGACAAGGCAGTGAGGGGCAGAGACCAGGAGTGAAGAAGGGTCTGCAATGCACACTGTTCAGTTCCTTCTCAGGTCTGTGGTTTGAGAAGGGCGCTCGTTTGTGTTTTTACAGCAGGAACAGGTCAGGGAGCAAGCGAGAGTTAAGCCCCGAACGTGATGCCAACTAAATCCAGTCCAACCAGCTTTAACCTGAGGATGACAAGCCTACACTTCCTCCTGTCAGCTCACCTTCTGTCTTGCCTCCCCAGGACAGGGCACAGCTGCTGCCCCAAATTCCACGGGAAAGCCTGTCCTTCTGTGAGGTGTCCTTGTGCCACCAGGCACATCAAACACGAACAGGACATTTCGGCACACAGAGTGGCACATCATAACAAAGGAGGCTGATACTGCTGACAGCTTAAAGAAGTTTCCTGCCATGATAAATAAACCCAGGAAAGGCCAGAATGAGGGAGAAAAACCCAACACCACATCCTGCAAAAGGTTCAGAGTATCAGAAGGACTGTTTGATCATGTTTAATACAGATCAAACATTTCATTACTAGTACTGGAAACCCAGAGCCAGGAACAGCAGCAAGCACTGTGGTGACAGACAAGAGCTTAAAACACTCATTTTCATTGTCTTCACAGCACTGACAGTGAGCAAGGAACGTTCATTTCAACCTTAATATGGAAAGATTGTGTACAGGTACTTGACATATGCTGCTACATGGGATTGTCCTTTCAAATTCAGCTGCCCCAGTAAGTGTAAAACAGAGTACTGAAACACCATGGTAAAACAGAAGTTTAAAGAAAAGTATTATAAGCATAAAGTAATGGAAGTAAACACAATCTCAGGCTCTGTACTACCCAAACATCTCAACAGAACAGCCCAGCCAGCACAAACTCAGTAGCAATCTTGGACAACTCCTCCCAGCACGTTTATTCTTCTCCCAAAAGACACATTGACAAGTATTCCAGCATTAAACATTCCATAAACATGGTACAAACATCCTCTTGCTTTAATAATTCACCAGTGTGAGCTGTTATCAGGACATGCACATGAAAGGTGAATGAAAAAGGCCTGGAAATCACCCACTACACATCCCTTGCCAAAGGGGAGTAACATAGGCAGAAGTGTGTAAGAATTGGGATATGCATCCCACCTGAAGGCTGTGGACCACCTCATAAAGAAAAGAAGGTCCACACACAAAGATGACAAAATAATGAAGATTTTAAATACTCCCCCTTGGACATTGTTTTTCTTGACCTCATCTTTCCATGAGAATTCCCATTTGGCAGAGCTGTTCAATATCTAACACTCAGTTCCTTCACTTCAATTCCAAGTGCTCATTAACAGCTGACATTTGTCATGTTTATGAACCAACTCTCCTCCAAAAGTTTTCCTTAACAGAGAAAAAATTCCTGCACATTTAAAGTTCCATGTCAACCTACTGAAAAGAGACAGGAGCAAAGGCAAATCTTCAGGCAGCTGCAGGCTGCTGCTCTCCCAAGTGTCACAGGTCCTGTGTATTCCAGCTGATACCACAGTACAACCTTTTTTAAGCACTTTGAAAGCTGTTCTACACATTTACTGCCAAAGTAAGTTAAAAAGTCACTAAAGACTCAGTGTGAGAGCAAAATAAGCCTTAAGCAACCATTAAGAAGATTTATTCACACTATTAATGTCTCTGACAAACAAGCTAACTCCTGTAATTCTTTCCCAGCAGTAAGAAGATTTTAAATAAAACATCCAAGACAATTCTCCTCACCTGAAAGGGCAGGAGTCTGGCACCTCATATCACAGCTACTTCAAATTCACCTTTGTTGCCTGTGTGTGTTGTCAGTAGATGAGCCTACAGCACCACCACTGTGCCAGTTCTGTGTGATCCTGTTCTATTACTGCCATTGTAACTGAACTTCAATGTGTTTCCCCAATACCTTTATGAAAAAAACTTTTTTCATAAAAAAGTGGCAAAACTAACAAATCCCTCATTATGTGACATCTAAAAATATGAAAATGTCTTTCAGGAAAGAGTGTACATTAATTTCCAAATTGCACAGCTGGCCTCAGAGAGCCCCAAATTAAGCTTCCAGCACCTGTAACTCTCAGTCTTATCTTCACATGAAATACATCGATTGGTGTAAGTGCTTTATTTGACGTTTGAAAGGAAATTTTTAGAAGGCTTGGTAACAGTGTACCAAATAAGACTCTTAAATCACAACCACAACACACCCCCAAGCCCAGCTCTACAGAACAGCTTAAGCCATCACTGCTACCTCAAATAGCCAGCCCCTTAAGAAAAACATAGGGAAAACAGGAAAGAAAAAAAAAAAAGGCATAAGGTCAGGGGCTCATACCTGGAATTCACTAAAATACAAAAAGCCCAAGACAATTAGTCTACATTTGCTACAGGCTGATTGACATCAACCCCACCCTGGGCAAAGCTACCACTGTCTCTTCATGAGCTCCATCACCTTTGTGCAATTTGTAATCAATCCATGTTCCACAGCAGCTGAAATTCCTTTAAACTGAAAAACCTTAAAAAAATTAACTGAAGTTCCTGCCTTTACTTGAGACCTGGCAATTACGCCAGGGAAAGGAATGTTTATCAGCCCATTCAAACAGCCTCAAGTTATTACCTTTCTGATAAAGCCACCACTGTGTCAGACATTTGACTGGAACAGCAGCTGACCATTTTGGGATGACAGTATTTTTAGCCCTGTGAAGCTGTTCCTAACAAAATAATTAGCAGACTTGTCTTGCACACTTTCCTGCAAATCCTGTTCATTGCTACCCAGTTCTCACTGTAAAGCTTTTAGAAAAAGCTGTGGGATCTCTACAATGTATTAAAATAAGTTTGCAATTCAGCAGAAATTAATTAAGCACTTCTGGTTCTTTGGAGAACAGAAATTATCCCGTGTTCATCCTTTGGGAGAATCAGATGAAGAATCAGAACCAAACCCAGCATTAAATACTAACCACCATTTTCTTCAGTGAAGAAACAAACTTAATGATATGAATACAAAACCCTGGGATTATGGGGGACAGACACACACATGCCATTTCCTGACCTGGCACAGAAAAATTAAATTACTCTCTAATGGCAGAAGCCTGGCATCTCTGCCAGCCCTTCAACAGCAAGACCTTTCACAGAGAGATCATGTGGTAACAAACCTCCGTATGATCAACAGGGCTACACTGACCAACATTTGCTGTGCAACACCTCGACACAGTCTTCCCATGTTGTCTGTACAACACAACATACACCTCTCTGCCCAAGTGGCACATCCCCTGGGAAATGGGATCCCTGCCCTGCCATTCCAGAGTAGAACTTCCTCCTCTGGGCCACTCTGCCTTATCTCCTGAAGCTCCAGTACAGCACGTCTCACCAGGGTGGCTAATACACCACTCTAAGGCTACAGAGATCTCCTGAGCCTTTGCTTTGATTTCATTTTTAGATAAAACCACGTAAAAAAACCTGTTTCCTTTATTTTAGAAAAGCAACTCTCCAAAGTACAGAACCGCAAACTCCAGCCAAAATAGTAATGTTTCAACACAGCCAAAAAAGCCTGAAGCAGATCCAGTAGCCCTGACTGATCTCATTAGCTCTTCTCATGAAAATATACAGATATGACTTCACTCCTGGATTACACTCCTATATTTAGTTTATACCTAATATGGATATGCAGTGTTCAGAACGAAGTCATTTCCTTTCCCTGCCCTTTGTCTGGCAAACAATACAAGGAATAAGTTTGAACCTACACACAAAGGCATTTGTAATTCATAGGGTTTAGCTTGTTTTTCACTTCAGTATAAACAAACACAGCATTTAGAGCCCTAAAAATCAGATTGTACCACAAATGAATTTGATCTGAATTAAAAAAACTCTTAACTACTCAAATAGGTTTAAAAAAATTAAGTGTTATCTTTTTCTAGGGAACAAGTATTCTAAATAAAGGATTTAAAGCTCCTGGAGTCAAACCTTTATTTAAACTCCTATGAAGACAATCAGTTTGGGTTTGGGTGTTTTAACTGTTAAAATATGCATGAACTCTTAATACCAGCACCCAGCATCTATTTTAAGAGTGAAACTATATTATTTCACACTGAAGAATACGCAGGAAAAAAACCAAACATGATTAGGACAGTAAGCTGTTTGTTATGGGTTATTTACAAAGAACTTTGAAGATAAAAATCAAATTAGATGGATGACAAAAAGATGTAAATTATTTTTCCATGGACCATCAATTTGCAACCAACACCTTAATTAAATTTTGTTGTCTTAGACAAACTAAGTGTCTATGCTGGCAAACAAAACCCACCGTTTTTTTAATCCCATGCTGTCCAGTTAATGCTTTATAGAATTGCACTGCTCAGTTGATGTTCAGTTACAGGGAAACATCTACTAAGACACAGAACATCTACCAAGAAAAGGCAACAAATGCAATTACTGACAAGTACAGTTATCCAGCCTTAATGCTAGTCCTTGAAGATTTTTAAGTGGTATGTCCAGCCCAGCCAGAACTTGGAATTGCTGCAAGCACTGTAATGAAAGCATGTAGGCCTTGTGTTTGTCACATCACAATAAATGTCCCATTTAAAGAGAATCTGGACACACACTGGTGAGAAAGTAAGTCCTGGGCTTTTCTTGTCCCACTTAACGAACACTTCTTAAAAATCAACCCACTGAGTCCAAAAGTCACTTTCCAGAGTACATAGCTTACTGTTTAGCTAGAAGTTCAAAGAATTCCCAAATTAGATTCTCCCAGACACATATTTCTGTAAGGGACAACTCAGCCTTCAAAAATCCCCAAATTCAGCTACAGAACCAATCACTTCTCTGCTCATCCTATTCCAACTAACAGACAGTCTTACTCCTCCAATAAAGAACTCTCTTCATCCACAAGATGAGGTCAGGATAACCAGGGAAGGACCAGACAGGGACACTGAGTCACTTCAGGCTGGGAGGGTAATGATTACTAACTTCTTAGGGTACTAATACTGTCATGGTGCTGCCCACTGCCAGATTACCAGACTCCCCACCCACTGCCTACCAGTGAACCCCAGTTTATGTAAGTGTTCCTCATACCTCCATGTTACTTCTCAACAATCAACTATCTTTACACACTGATAAGACTCTCTTTGAGAGGATTCTCATTCTCTTCATATATTTTCACCAGAAAGGTAGTGCTCAGTAAGGTCTTCCCTGCTTTGTGAATTCCTCAATACACACCCCCCCAGTCACTGACTCACACACAAGCATCAGGACAAGGTTCAGATCCCCTGACCTTCCACAGCATCCAGGTCCTAAAGTTTGTCCCACAAAAACTGCTCTGACACATAGGCTTTTCCTTTGCCTTCAAGCCCTCAATACACACCCTGAGAAATCCCAGCTGGGAAAACTGAGGATAGATTTGTCTTTTATAGCAGTATGAGAGTTCCAAGAATGGCATAGAGCACTTGTCTGAGCCACGGAGCAAGTGACTCACAAGCACTACTGCCCATGACTGTACAGCCCAGGATGATCCACAGCCTGCCAAGGGCCAGGAGTTGGAATTTGGCAACTGACAATTTTCAGACTCCTCTGAGGGGAAAAGTGCACCAAGTGTTAAAGACTCACTTCAGCTGCAAAGTAAGACACAAGTTCTCTTGACAGTCAGAGCTGTCTAGATGTTAATCATCAGAAAGGGGAGGATGGATGGCAGGGAATACGACCATTACTGCCGCAGTGTGCTCAGAAGCAATTTCTGACTGAACTCCCCTGTGTAATCTCTTCGGAAATGATTGCTAGGGGGCTTCAAGCTCAACTAACAATGCTTAGCAAAAAAATTAAGATTTACACAAGACCATTTCTGTACTTTTAACAATACTGTACCAAAACCACCGGTTTCTGTATTAGCAATCAGGTTCAAATCAAAAAGTCATGGATGTTTGTGGCTGTGTGAACTTTCCCAAGCAGAATTTAAAGGAATACAGTTTGCTGGCCAAAGAAGGAAAAGGCCTGATTTATAACCACTGAACACAGGATACAACAAGATGGTTATACCTCAGTTTATAAAGGCTCCTTTACAACACTCCAGTGTTGGTCACAAGAAATAAGCCTCCCACATTTTGCTGTCTATACCAAACACATATCAAAGGCAGGCTGAGGAGGTTCTCAGGTGCTGAGGTTGTTACATCAAACCTTCTAAAGGATGATCTGGTACGTAAGGAGGAGACTTATCTAATAAGATAATCAAGCAACAACCCTGCCAAGACTATCTCTGAGAAGCAATGCTGCATGTCTCTAGTCCTGTTATTTCCTTCTTATCAGTGCCTATAAATTGTATAGCATAGTAGGTGAAAAAAGGAAAAAAAAATTGATGAGAAACAAGATCATGGGATGGTTTGTTATAAACCAGCATACAGCAGCTATAGGACTCCAGAACGACCCATCAGAGCTTATGTAAGGGAATGAGCAGTGTAAGACAAAGACAGACCTGAATCCAGGCAAATTAGCCTCCTCTGGCCCAGCCCTGAGCTCCCATCCAGCCAGCTGCTGGAGATGCACTTCCACACATCCCCTTCCTGCCACAGCTCCAGCACTGAACTCAACAAAACAGACCCAGATCCCGGAAGACAAACATTTCACCTGCCAAATCTCTGTTTAATTCAGATATACAGAAATGTAGACAAGCTTCTGCTACAATCACTGGGAGTGTTTAAGAGTGGGGTATGCATGAAATGTGAAATCACAGGGTTTTTTCTCCTGAGTGTGCAATTCACAGGTAAACAAACAGTATACACTATCTGATTCTCAAAACAGGTGCCCACTTTCGCAATGACATTTGAAAGCTGCCAGAACTCCAAGGTCTAATTAATTTGCAAGTTCACACACGTTACCCAGTTGAGAGAAGAGCACCTTCCTCAACAGCTACCTACATGTACTCTAACCCACCTCATGGCAGCAGACTGTGAATTTCTTGTTTGTTGAGACTGTCGGTTTTTTCCTGTAACACTGAACTTACTGACCTCGTGTGTCTTCACCTCCCTTACTGCCCTCCAGAACATCAAGGGCTGGGCTTTCAGTCCATCTCCATCAGCTCTGCACACTCCCTTAAAGAAGCTGCACAAGTAGTTTTGTAACTCTGCCCTGTTTTTCCCACAGATTAGTTGTTCTATTTGACCAAGTCGGTCCACCACGCTTTTAATTTACAATAAAACTCCACACATGATCAACTAAACTGCAACTATTGTTACAAGTGACCTACACGAGCTGTGTTCAGATCACAGTGCTCAAGTTTCTGCGAGCACATTCACTACAATGCAGCCTTCACTGCTCTGAAATGGCACTAGGGCATAGAAGAATATTCCTCGTAGACAATGGAAGAGGGCCTCCCTCATGAATATAACATGTAGACATACAAGGAAACTAAACGAAATCAGATACATCACTAGTTTCTCCTAATCAGCTCTCAGGAGAAAAGACTTGAAAAATATTTACAGTCAGTTTAAAAGAGACCACAGGCAGCCCACTGGCTCTGTAATGAAAAACTGCTGAAACTACTCATCCTGAGACCAAGGAACAGATCAATCACCTCCATTTCAGCACTATAACATATTTTCCTATCTAAGTACCCTATTTTTGCACGTAGTTATCACAAACTATGAAAATACAAGTTACAACAGATTGATACATTGCCTGTTGAGGAAAAAATCCCTTTGCTGGTGACAAACATCGCGGTATAGTTATTCATAACAGAAACCCAACCATGTGCGTGCTCCTCCCCGTGCTGTGCCCGTCCTATTTTGTTACTGATTACAATTTAATGAGGTTCAAACCCAATGTCTTGGGCATGGAGCCAAACCGTTTCTCCTGCTTCGCAGGTTTGTTTCTCAAGCTTTAATCCGTACCTTTGTTTCATCTTAGTCTGGCTGCTACAATCCTTTGTGCTCAGGTCATACAGTTACCGCCCTTGGGCCCCAGGCGTTTGGCAGAGAGCTCGATTTTGGTCAATAAGCCGTTCCACTACCTCTGCCTGAAGAGCTTCACTGACTAACAGTGCCCAGGGAGAACCAAGATTCCAGATCCTGCTTGAGAAGCGATCAGACACGGTGAGAAACACTCACAAAATTCGGGGTTTTTCTACACTGCAGCCACAACCAGGTGAAAAAATGCAACAGGTACTGAGCTTCCCAATTACAAGGGGAAAAAAGTGACCAAATCAAGATCTAGTGCTCCTCTAGACAGACACTATTAGTTTCATTCAATAACCACATTCTGCTTGCACTGTCTGAAGTGATCACCTAAATGAGTCAAAAAACACAAGACTTCTACTGGCTTTACAAAAATACTGTCCTGATAATCCTTAACAGCTTCAGTAAAGTGTGGGACAGGCAGTACCGCCCAGGGAAACGACTATTTTGGTCTGTCTGCTGGGGTGGGGGGGGGGTTTGCCCTTCCTCTGAAGGATTTTACAGGGAAATAACCTCTACCTGAAGATCATGAAGGCAGACAAGAATAACTTCTTTTCTGAACCTGAACTTCATCCTAAAGGCAGACAGCATACAGTGTGCAGCACTAATCCATAACACTGGGAAAAGGTTTCCTTGAGGGAGAAACAGCTTGCTGATAACCCCAAATTCAGCTTCCTTAAACCCATGCAAACAAGAAATTTTAGCACAAAGGCACAGAAAAATTTTACTGATTATCCTCTTTTATAGAGTCTCTATTGGGCCAATTCTGATTTAATCAGAATGAACACATCTTCCTCAACTATTTTTACAGTCTCTTCCATGCCACTCCTCGTGCACGAAATGTTCTCTTTAAACACACCCACAAAGGTTATTTCCCCTGCCCCCAAAACCTTCTGCCATCAATCACTGCTCTAAGTTGTTTAAAAATAAGGAAAAAATCAGTCAACAAACTTTAGGACAGATAAGTTGACATGTTATATTAAAGAAGCACTACTATAAGTAATTCAAAGTAATCTGTAACTTAACTGATGTAGATCTAAGTTCTAACCTCTACACTAAGAGCCGAAATATTTTGACTAAAATCAGGTCTAGAATCCTCCACTGCTTTCCCTGAGGCCCGTTACTGCCTCTCGATACTATTAAAAACTATGAAAGGGGAATAAGTCCACACTTTTAGAGTATCATTTAAGAAATAAAATCGGTATCGAATAACTTATTTTCAAAGCACTATCTAGTCGGTTGGAAATTTCCACGTTTGTCATCGCAGCTTTTACACAAAGCAATTCCCGAGATCTCAGGTGAAGAGATCTCCGATATTCTCACTGCAGTAAAAAGAAACTTCATCTGAAGAATTTCGATACTTTTCTACAGAGGGTTTCATTAATGGGCGTTTAGGCACAGAAAGAGATTAACACCAATTATTCCGTGCACTTCTGATACAAAGTAAAAGCAAGATGCTGTATCACCAGAGCCCCGGAGGATGCAAAATATTGCATCATACTACAATAAATGAATGCAAAACATGTGGAGATACCATATGGTATCTTTGCCAGATAAGGGCAGTACAACACATGCTCATTCTTCTGGTTCGGATGAAAAACTGGCGATCGTTTACACAACTCGGCTTCTGACACAAAAGTAGACTTTTTTAGGCGGGGAGTGAGCAGGAACTCGCGTTTTTACCACCCTTTAGCTGCCTCCCTGCGCGCCGTGGGCACACAATGCGGGGCTCCGAGAGGCGGGGGCGATGCCTTGTGGCGCTCGGCTGCTCCCCTCTGCCCAAGGTGCCGCCGCGCCCGCTCCGCTCCTGGCAAGGAACCTTCCAGCAAAAGCACTCGGCCCCAGCGACTTGATCGCCCGCTCCCGCTGCGGCTCGGCCACGGCTCCCGCACCCCGCGGCTCCCGCAGCCCCGCGGGAAGTCCCGGGGGGAGCCCCGCACCCTCCGGGGGGAGCCCCGCCGCCCCGGGGCCCCGCAGGGAGCGGCCTGAG
>VXAU01003119.1:213739-239425 GCA_013399695.1 Formicarius rufipectus | reverse complement strand
GGGATAACACTGAGGGGACACAGCGATGAGGGGACACAGCGATGAGGGGACAGCGATGAGGGGATAGCGATGAGGGGACAGTGATGAAGGGATAACACTGAGGGGACACAGCGATGAGGGGACAGCGATGAGGGGATAGCGATGAGGGGACAGTGATGAAGGGATAACACTGAGGGGACACAGCGATGAGTGGACACGGCGATGAGGAGACAGCGGTGAGGGGATAACACTGAGGGGACAGTCGGGGGACAGCGCTGAGGGGACAGCACTGAGGGGGTAGTCAGGGGACAGCGCTGAGGGGGCCCCGCCGGCCGGGCCGGCCCCGCTGTCCCCCCACGGCAGGGCCGGGCAGGTCAGGGGAGGCACCGCGGGGCCCGATGGCCTCAGCGCTGTGCGGAGGGGTCGGGGGTGTCCCCACCAGCCATCGCCCCTGCCCGCCTCGCCCTCAGGAAAGTGCCGAAATCTGGAAACTCCCCCCTCTCGGACCCTCCACACCAGAGCGGCACAAACAGCTGCCTGCCCGGCTCAGGGAAAAATCCACTGCAAGAAGCCAGAGAGTGTCCAGCCTAGTTTTTCCTTCACTATTAAGGTCAGGGACGAGAAGCTGAATAGAAAAAAAATGTGCGGGAGAGCTGAGTGAAACATTGGAATGAAATGCAACTGCTTTTTCCAGTCTTTTCACCGAAATAGCTCTGCCTGGGATCACATTTTCCCCGCGCGGCTTCGCAGGCCGCGGGAACAGAGTGGCCTTTCTTCGCCGGCACCTCCGCCCTGGCTCGCAGTCCTTCCTTCGCAGGAGCCCGGCCTGTGCTCAGCACCGAGCTCAGCTCAGCGGCAGGCGGGGCCCGGCCGCTCTCGGCAGCACGGAGCGCAGCTCCTCTCTGCTCCAGTCTGCCGGGGCACCGGCGAGGGCACCCTGTCATTTGTACCCAAATCCCTCCCTGCAGCCAGGAATGGCTCCACATTTGATGGGTACCAGCAGAGCATTCGCTGGTAATGACAAAACCTCCTTCTCTCCAGGGCATTTTGCTGCCCTCAGTTCTGCATAACCAGATGTCTTTACGCAAATACCATCTTTGAATGCCCTTGAATCCATCTGGAGCAGGAAAAACTGCTGTTGGCCCCCCTCTGGAGCTGATAGGGTTGTGTCACCAATGTGACAAAGTCCTTCCCATTCCCATCCCTGCAGCTCCTGCACAGTCTCAGCTCCCTGGGAGCCAGTGGAATATTCCTTTCTGTTTGTCTTACAGAGTCCAAGGAATCTTGCTGATTCACGGGGTGGGACAGGCTGGAAACCGGTGTGTCACTGTACCCAAACCAATGTGGGAGCACGGCAGGACCACGCCAGGAGCCTCCCTCAAAAATTGCCCATTGCAGCCTGTACCACAAAGGATACCCCTGCTGTCTTGAAACATGGGTGGGATGGAGAAGAAGGGCAAAAAATTCCCTTAAAAGGAATTGTCACAGAAACATTCAAGCATCCATCAGTCTTGGGCTTTACATACACCTTTCTGCATGGCAGAATAAGACATTTACACCAGTTGGGCCAAACGTCCCCAGTAGATTCAGGAACTGGTTTAACAAGGGGCTTTTATTGCGAGGCCATTGCAGCACATGGCAGGAAAAGTTGTATCCTCTGTCTGGTGGGAAAGGCAGGAGCTGAGTCCTTTTTCCAGGATAAGGAACACTGAGCCAGGTACTCCCCGCCCAGCTTGAGGGTTGAGCCCCCCTCTCTGCTTCACCCTCCTCCTCCACCACAAGTTTGAAAATCACAGGGTTTTGTAAAACTTTGGATTCTTTAGCAGCCTCCCCAAAGCACAGCACCTCTTTGGGAAAAGGCAGTGGTTTAGCACAAAGAAACAGCTCTCCCACAGTGCCCATAAAGGTGGGTGTAGAGCAACAAATTTGAGGTCTGTGAGGCACTCTGGGCCTTTTTATGTTTCACCAGCCCTACAAAGGAGCTGCCAGGGCTGTTTTTCCCTCACCACCACTGCATTTCTCCTCTAACAAAAGCGCTCCCATGCTGTTATCTTGCAGAGCAGCTAATAGCTTATTTCATTTATACCCAGCTGCACCAGCCTCAGCTCTTGTTTAATATCTTTTCAATTATTTTACTTTTAGATGGCATTTGACTGGTTTCCAGCTGCCACCTACCAAACCCCTCACAGCCCCCACTCAAATGAAACCTCTAATGATGCTCAGAACAGTTTTGAAGGCTGAAAGCTCTCAGTTCTTTCCTAGTTCAGTAATAGCTGCTTATATTATTCTGGAAGATTTATTTTTTTCTTTTGATAATACTTAGACTTAATTTGTCCAAGCTTTACATAATAAACCACTAGGTCCTTCTAAAAATCCATAGGGAAATGAGTATCACCCACCTTAACAGTGGTGAGGAATGAGTCAGGGAAGTTAAGTGACTTATTCAAAGCTAAATTTGCACCAAGCCAGGGAGTCGGAACAAAGCAATTCTGGCCCCCCACCTGTGCACAGTGGGTCACTCCCTCGATATTATTTTATGCTGCATTGAGGAGGTTCATTTCCATTTGGCAGAGCAGCAAAACAACGTATTATTGTTTCACTTCTCCAGCACTTTTGGCCTTTCTGCAGCAATTTTCCATCTCAAACTTTCCAAGTGCTTTTGAAACTAGAGGCATCAGATGTTAGAGATATCAAAGCAGGCATTCTCCTGCCCTGACCCTCGCTGTTCCATGGGTGGAATTCACTGCCACATTGACTCTGGGGACTCAAAAATGAGCTTTTATTTCCAGAGGGAATTTTTCAGGTGCTGGAGGAGCTCAGCACACAGGGCAGTGGGACCACAGCATGAACATCCTGGGTTTTAAGCATAATGAAAGTGCTTTGAGAAGAAAGGTGCTGAGGAAGTTTGGGAAGTCAAGAACCATCCAGTGCTGGCTGCAGCTGGAAGTGAAAGCCTATCCTGAGCCTGGGATTCATCAGAGCTCTTTAAAACAATGGTGGATGAAGCTGTGCGAACCTGCCCACAGACACCTATTAAAAGAAAGGCAGGAATGACACACCCTGGTTTAAAAATACCGTCATTCTCATTCCAATGCTAATTTGGGATCCTGGGCTGGGATTCTACAAAGTCCTTCCCTGGAGACTTTCAGTAGAAGGGCAGCAACCACAGGCCCAGACCACGTGTCTCAAATGTTCTGCTGAGCTGGTGCCCCTTTCACAGAGTAACTCCAAGAACCCCAATACTCTTCCTCTCATCCAGGCGCTGACCAAGGTTTTGTCTCCATCCATCACCTGCCACCCTGTCTGATCGGTCCATTCTGTTATTCTTTCCCATGTACTGAGCAGAATTTGGTTTTGGAGCTGCTGGGAAGGTGTGAGCCTGCCAGATTTACACGGAAATCAAACTTCTGCTGGTGTCAGACTGTTTGGAGTTTGCTGTAATTCCCATCCAGCTGTCCCTGGATAGCTGATTTCCATCCGGGGCGGATGCCAAACTTTAGCATTAGCTGCAGGCTCAGGACTGGAATGAGCAGCTGAGGACACACCACGTGGGACTGGACTTGGAGCCAGCATCTGCCACGGGTGAAACATCCCTTGGAAAACAGCTCTCTACTGTGGGTTGAGGCAGAACTACAGGAGCAGACAACACATTCCATGTCATTATGTGGGAAGTTGACTTCATCCCATAATTTCTGGGTCACTCCTCTTTTCCACGGTCCAAGTTAACACTGCTCCAAGCACAGAGGTTGGAGAACTAAATGTTTCTAGGAAATGTTCATCAAGAACTTTTAGTGGCAGTAATTGCAGTCAGAGTCATTTAACAATCAATGTGCTTTCCTTGCTGGTTTTTTCCCCTTCCCTGGTTACTGGCATATGGGCCTTACCCCGGGGAGCTGGATGGTAATTAATGCATTTTGTGGTTAAATGTTTGGACTCAGCATCTCCCGGCGCCCGAGGAGAAGGGCCGTGGACAAAGCAGGCATTGTCTGCAGGTTTCCCTGCTGCCTTGGGTCCCCTCCACAGAGGCACCGCGGGGGCAGGTTGATGGGAACACTGACAGAGTTTTCACCTCACTTCCTTTAGTGCTGCTGAAACCCTGGGAAGTTAAACTGTTTGTCATCTCTCTGTGTTTGGAGGAGATATCGAAGGAAGGGCAAAGGAAAGTTGGCTCTCAGGATCACCCAGACAACAGGAGAAGTGAGTGCCGACTGTGCCCTTTCAGCAGGAGGCTGTTGCCATGTTCTGCTCTCCTCGCCAGGGACTCTCACTGCCCTACTTTCCAAATCCAGATATCGGCCTGTTCTCCGCGGCGAGCATCAGGAAACAAAGGTTTTGGCTTCTCCCTTTGGTAAAAAGTGACCTGGAAAGGACCAAGAGGCAGAGCCTCAGCTGCTGTGAAGGGAGCTGGCAGCTGAGTCTGGGTGCTGGAAAACCTTCCTGGGCACATCTCCACAGCAGCACTGTGCAGATGCACATGCACAGGGAGTTCCTTCAAGAAAAATCCAAAATCCACTGCAGATCTTGTTTGAAAAGTTATTGGGGAGGGGAGGGAGTTTCCTGTGCTTCATAAAATCTGCATTTCCCCACCTTTATGTATAGAAGTTACCTGAAAGTAAATAAATCAAGGTATTGGGTGTTTTCTTTTAAGGTGTTGTCTCCAGGTGATTCAAACACCTGGACTGATAAGGTGATTTCTCTAAGGAAAAAACCACTACACAACCTGCTTTTCCCAAAATAACAATCCCAGGTTTGCCTGGCCATGGTCATTTAAGTGGTTAAATCAGCCACACTACCCTGCAGTGCAGCAATCAGACTCCATCATCGAGGTTTCCTGCTGAATTTCCATCATCTGAAAAGCCTGGAAGTTGCCGGGAGCCCCTCATGAACTGGCTGTGTTAGATTCCAGCTGGGTTTCAACACCGTGGACTGGCTTCTGCCAGGAAGCTCAAATGAAAGAGATGATGTTTGATGTGGCTTTATAGTGGTCTGTAGGTTCTGTCCCACCCGGGGGAAGGTGGATGTGCAAAGGCAGCACCCGTGTCCCGGGGTTCCTCTGTGTGTGCACAGGCAGGGGAAGCAGCAGCCCCTGCCCAGCTCCCATCCCCCCTGAACGGATCTGCAGGGGATCAGCCCAATTACGGTAACGATGATGAGACGGTGCCTCATCTCTCTGGGGTGAAGGTCAACATCAGAGAGAAAAAAAGCAACCCAAATCTCTTTAT
Source organism: Formicarius rufipectus (assembly GCA_013399695.1). Taxonomy (NCBI): domain Eukaryota; kingdom Metazoa; phylum Chordata; class Aves; order Passeriformes; family Formicariidae; genus Formicarius; species Formicarius rufipectus. The sequence goes on along the minus strand of VXAU01003119.1, from coordinate 234,224 downwards.
CCTCACATGGGCTTGATTCAAACCATAGATATTAGGAAAAAATTCTTCCCTGTGAGGGTGGGCAGGCCCTGGCACAGGTTGCCCAGAGGAGCTGTGGCTGCCCCATCCCTGGAATTGTTCAAGGATGGTGCTCTGAGCAACCTGGTCACGTGGAAGGTGTCCCTGCCCGTGGCACGGTGTGGAACGAGATGATTTTTAAGGTCCCTTCCAACACAAACCATTCCATGATTTTGTGATTCTATCAGTGCAGGCACCTGATAACCCATCCCAGTCTATAGCAAGACCGCCACCTTCAAAAATACCACCCACTGTTTTCTTCTCACTGCTCATGTTCTTGGCTCCACAGCAAAGCTTCCAGGAGGGCAGAAACCCTTGGAGAGAATATGGGGCTACTTTCTGCTCCTGAGTGGCTCCTGAACCTGTGCAGCTGAGGAAGTTGTGGTGCTACCTCACACCAGCAAGAGGAGGGAGAGAACAAAGCAAACAGCTCATTTGAGGCCCAGGTGAGGATGAGTCCCTGTCACTTGTGTCCTGCCCCAGGTAAGGAAAACCTCCCTGCCCTCCTCCTCTCCTGCTCTGAGCCTCAGACCTGACCGTGGTGCTGAGCGAACACCCTCCTGCGGGCGGCACAAAGCCCTTTGTGGTGTGATGCCGTTTCAGCAGCCGCCTCTCCTGTCTTTTCCCCAGGCTCTGGCTGCTCCCAGCACTAAGCCTCCAACATCAGACAAGCACCCACTAAATCCCTGTGCAGATTAGGAGCTCTCAGAATGACTGAGGGACCCAAATTACCTCCCTGGGTGGGTTGGCCCCACAAGGCCTGGCAGGCAGAGACACTGATGTGACTTTTTAACTGTCTTTTCATCACATCAGGACGGCGGGATTATTGGAGCCTTGCAAAGGAGGCTGTGAATGCCAGGCAAAGCCCATGGGAGCAGGGTAGCACTGCCCATGGCTGAGGGCTCGAGGAGCACCAAGCACAATCCGCAAGCAGGAATGTGGAATTACTTCTGCAGAAACACAAGTCCTCCCAGGCTGCTGCTCTCCCAGCTCAGCCCCACACCTCCACCAAGGGACCTCATGCTCAAGCTATGCACCCCCAAGGAGGCATCCCAGTGCCCTGGAGCTTTCCAGGTGGTTCTTTGGCAACGTCCACATCTCCGATGAATTACGTCCATCCCAAGGAACAAAGTGAACACCCTCCCGGAGCCAACCTGCTCCAGACAAATGGCGTAAATGCTGATCTGACTCAAGCAGGGACATGATGAATGTGAGGTTTATTTCCTCCTATCTGAGTCACAGTGGAAGGAGCCAGATTTTTTTCAAAGGGCTCAAGAAAGAAAAAGAAACATGACCAGGACAAGAAGCCAAGATTTCTCAGTTCTACCAAGATTTAGAAATAATCTCTTTGATAAAATTGCAGCAGCTCGTACAGAGCTCCAACCCTCTAAACGTGGCACAGAAACTCCCCCACCTTCTCTAAACCTCACAGCCCGAGGCAGCACAGCAGTGCCAAGGCAATGACGTCCCACAGCCCTGGAGTGCCCACAGCAGGACAGGGAACCAAACCCAAACCTCCTGAGTCACCCATTAAAAATACAGCTGCAGTCCTTGATGAAGCCACTTGTGTCCTGCATATGGGGAAAACAACAATCCTGCGGGGCAGGACCAAAGATTCCCCAAACCTTCCCACCTTCCCAGTTATCTGCAGCACATGTTCTACCTGCTCAGGCTGAAATTCTGGTATTTCAGATCACCAGGTATTCAATTTTGCAATTTTAATTATCACCTCTTTACCCCAGTGGTGTTTCTATGCAACGATCATTTTAAGGCACTCTTCAGGCTCCCACTAAGTAAGGATAGGAGCCATTTAGAGCCAAAAGTTTAGGCACACCACCAGGATGGGTAATTGAGTACTGGAGCCATCCCTCTATGCCACAGCCCAGCACAAGGGCTGCCCAAACCCATCCAGTTCTGCAGAGCAACTCTGAGCACCAATGCTGCTGAGATTTTCCTCTTTTAAATCCTTCACTTCTGTCCCAGCCACAAATCCCAGTACTTCTAGGTGATCTGAACCTCTTCCCCAGCTAATCACTGCAGAAAGATGGGGAATGGGATGGAAATGGAGCCATGCATGGAGCAGGGAGGCACTGCCATTGAAGGGGTTAACACACCTTCCTAGACTCATCCTATTGAGCTGCACTAGAGCTTTTTGTGATTCAGGTTTCCTTTACTGATGTACCACTTACTCTGGATAAGCAAAAGAGCAATTAGCAGAGCTGCATCTGTGATACCATTTAAATGATACCCTGACTGCTCATTAATAGCGGGATGTGCAGCTGGAGAGGATAAACCCAAATCCTCTCTACACAGCAGGTAGAAATCCTGTTGTGCACACACCCCCTTTCCCAGGAGATGGAGTGATGTGTCAGGCACATTGGGCTGGTTTCAGGGGACTCATTCCAGGGGCTCCCTGAGCATCTTGGCAACTCCCCCTGCTTTGTTCAGGAAGGTCCCTGTTGCCCTGTGCCCCACCATCTGCCTTGGCATTGTGCTGCCAAAAATCCAGGGAGCTGGGGCTCCTTCCCTGTCAGAGGCAGGCACCTGCAGGGATCACGGTGGTGCAATTCAGGGACCTGGGGAAGGTCCTGGAAGAACCGGTGCCAAAGCCAGGCTGAGGGGGGCAAAGGGAGCTGCAAAGGACCTGGGCATGGCCTGTCCCATGCTTTTTTTGGGGGTGAGTGCACAGCCAGGATAGTATTTCTTCTGCCACTTGCTCTTATCCCTCAGCTGCAAAGCTTCATTTCTCTCCTCTGTTTTCCTCCTGGAGTCTGAGCTTTATCCAGGTTTGAGATCTGCCCATGGGGGACCCAGCACTGGGCGCCTCAAGGAGCTTTAGGAAAAGCATAACTGGAGTGAACTCACCCTGGAGCCCAGGGGTGTCCCTGGCAGGTCCTGCTCCTCAGTCTCTCTGCAGCAAAGTCTCCTCCTGAGTTGCCAAAAGAGGCTCAGTTATCAGAACACAATGTGAATCACATGAGTTTCATCAACCATTTTATCAACAGGAATCTTCCTGAAGTCATCAGGGAACACTAAACCCGTGGTAGTGATGGGGACACTGAGGCAGGGGGGGAGTCCCATGAGCTGCCCAGCTTCACACAGTGTGTCAGCAGATCCAGCGCATCCCCCCCTCCCCCAGCAAAGATCACCCAGAAAGGACACCGAGCAGGAAATTAGATTACCGTTTGCTGCAGCCTCTCCACGCTGCCACGCTGGACTGAGGGCAGGGAGGAAGGAAGCACAGCTGGAGAAGGGCCAGAGCCCCACTGGCAACGCGGCCAACATCGGTCCGAGGCGCTCTGTGCGCGCTGCTCTCGTGGGGTGAGGACACGGCAGAGCTTGGTCACTGCAGAGCAGCCCCGTCAGCTGAGCCAGGGCAGGAGGGAGGCCCTGGGCTGACAACCCCTGGGGTACAGGGCTCAGGGAGTCTCCTGCCCTAGGGAGTGGGGGAGGCTTTTTTGCAGTGGAGAGATTTACCCTGTGGTAACCCAGGGAACCCACAGACCACTGACCTGAGCCCTGTCCCCGTGGAGATCATCCCCTCCTGTTCTCCCACAAAACACGGGAATTGCTCCATTTTCACACAACTGCCTCCACTGTCTCTATCCTGGGTAACAGTGAGGTGTCCACTTTCCTCGTCTGGAAAGAAGAGCTGAACTGAGAGTCTGCCTCCTGCTGCAGCCACAGGGATGGCTCCCTTTATCTTCCCCCATAAATAATAGAATGATTCATTCACAAGCTTATAAAGATTAAAAAGAAATAAATGTAAAAAAGAGCTCGGTTTTGTTTTGCCAATCATGACTCAGTGTAATTTTCCCTCCTCATCCCCCTGTGCCAACGCATGTGGACTCACAAAGATTTTAATAAGCTGGAAAGGTGCCAAACCATTTCTGTCTCATTAAAAAAATATCAGTGTGGTGACAAAGGTAATTTTTTCACATCAGTAGTCAAATCCACCTGCTGAATTAAAATTTGGTTGACAGACTATCAGTTTTTAATGGGAGTTTCCTCTCTCCTGGAAAGGGGAAGCATGTGTGGGTTATTCGTAAAAAGGATCAGCATTTCTCACCAATGTCCTCCTGGCTTTGGTTTCATTTGAAGCTTGTAGCCAATTCTTTATAAACCTGAGTGAGGGAAAAAAAGCCTTCTCAGGCAAATACCCTTCTGGGAGCTCCCCAGGCAGCACCTGGAGCCCAGGCCCAGGTTGTCCATCGTGGACATTCCCTTCTCCCATCACATGTGCTGGCTCAGGGCAGGGGCACCAGAGAGTAGTTGAGGTTTGTGAGCTTGGGGACAACCTGAAGCAGGACACGGCCTGGGCACAGGTTAAGGGAGGGGAGAAATCCCAAAGGAAGATCTGGCCGAGCAGATAAAGGATGCCTGTGCTTTGAGAGCCCAGCCCCACAGGCTGAGCCTTCTCTCCAGGGGCCGTCCCTGAGCCGAGGTCGGCAGCAGAGCTCCGTTTATTTCAGCACAGCCACAATTTACACAAGCTGCAGCTCTGCCCTGCGCTGAACACAAAGCCTTTGTGGAGGAACCAACAGTTCCCTTCCCCCCAGAGTTGCTTTCCCAAGACAGACATTTTCCGTGTTTTCTTTTAAGCGAAACAGAAGGACCCAGAGCTTCCCATGCTGAGGATTCAGAGCCTCACCCGCCCCTGCCCAGATCAGTGGATGTGGATCATGTGCAAGGACCAGCCCCACTTCCCTCCTGCAGCTGGAAAGAGCACCCTGAGCACTCCAGTATCTGTTGGACAATGTCCTGCTCCTTTTCTCTGTAAGCACCTGCTGCTCCCTGGACTTACTCCTGCAGCAGCAGACCTGGCTCCAGAGGGGCTGCGTCTGCCGGCGGTGCTGCCTCAGCCCCTGCTCCCATCAACTCTCCCTCCTCCAGCCACGGCTCCTGTTCAGGATGTGCAGCCCCTGCTCCCATCTCCTCTCCCTTCTCCAGCCACGGCCCCTGTTCAGGATGTGCAGCTCTGGCTCCATTCCATGCACAAAGGCCACACTGACTCCGTGAGCGATGGGGACCTGAGGGGCAGCCACATCCGCCCTTTGTGCGGGAGGAAGGACGCCCCGGACCCCACGTCCCTCCTGCTGGTCAGCTCATCCCACCACACACAGCCCCTCCTGGCCAGTGAAACACATGGGGGAGTTAAAAATGATTCCTGTCCCCCGGTCCTGGCTCATAGCCTGAAGGTCGAGCCCTGCACCACAGGCTCCTGACAGGTGCTCCCCACACAGTTCCCCAGGGATTGACCCCAAATGAGAAAAACCACTGTTCTTACAGAGTTTGCCACAATATGAATTCTATGCATAATTATTTGATGATTAAAACACCTTGCACTGAAGGCTCAGTCATCCCCCACTTCAGCACACCCTGACACGAGGGAGCTGCACTCCCAGCACCAACCCCAGGCCTGGTTTGGGAGCCAACCCTCCTTCCTGCAGCACTCATTTTTGGCATTACCCAAAGCAAGCTCGGCACAGAGCGAAGCCAAAGGGGTGCGGATGGCACAGCGTGGCTGCCACCCCCATGAGTCACCTGCCCTCTAACCCCAGCATCACGCAGACCAGGGTGTCAAACGCTGACTCACCTGCCCCAGGAGGTAGCCACATCCCACTGCAAATCTGACACTCCCAGCTAAGCAAGAATTCTGCAGGGTTTTCCCTCCCTGGGAGACAGGCCGGATCCACCCAACACCCGTTCCAAAGTCAAACTATTGATTAAAGTCTGGAAAGACACAACTGCCTGTTCCATTGTGCTCAGGTTTAATAATCTTTTTATTATCCTTGAAGAGATATAGTACTGCCAGGTAAGTTATTGGAATGAGGAAGGCCTGATCAAGAGAAATACAATTCCACTGAACTGTCAGGGTTGCGACTGCTTTGCTGGGTATGTTGGTGACATCAAGAACGGACTTTAAGCAGACAATTCAAGGTTTTATGAGATGATCCTGTACTAAATCATGTTACCACACACAATAGCTGAAATGAAACTCAATCCATGCCCCGCTGAAAGCTGCTCCTCCAAGAGCTGCTTTTTGTACCGAAACTCACATATTTTTAGGTTTGGTGCTTGAGAAATGAAGTCAGAGTGCAAAACTGCATGTGATATTTGAGCTGCTCCTCCCCAGCCCAGGTCCCTCCCTCCAGCCCTCACTGCCCAGGCCTCAGCTGAGGAGACTGATCTGTGTGGGACAAGGCAGAGCTGAGCACGAGGGAGCTTTAGTGATGGCTCTGAGCTCAGAACTCTGCCTCAGTGCTGGTATTGACCTCTGGGATCACAGCAGGGAGTGGGAGGCCCTGTCCAGAGCAGCAGCAGAACAGTTCTGTGTCCTGAGGCAATTCATCACTTAAATTTCAATGTAAACTCAATGGTGGAGCTTAGAAAGCACCGCACAGGACTCCCAGGCAGATTGCCAAAGTCACACAAGTGGAAAAAATTAATAATCCAGCCCTGAGTTTCTATAAACGTCAATCTCTTGCACATACACACACCTGCCATTGTCCCACCTATTGACACAACAAACACATCTTTCTTTAGTGTGAGCTCCAGAGACCTGCCTGCCCATGACTCACTTCAGCCTCACCGGCACTCGTGTAGACTCATTTTCATTTAAATTATTTAAGCCAACTAAACTTGAGTAGGGCTTTTTGGTGGAGTTAGATATAATTATTGCAGCAAGTCCCTTCTCTAAACCCTGTACCTGTCACTTCAGGAAGATGGCCTGGATCAACAACCCAACACTCAGCAAGAGCAGATCCAGAATGAAAAGAGCAAGTGAGATCCACGCAGCTTCTGCCCCATCACACCAGGCACCTGCACAGTCACTTTCAGAACTATAGCAGCTACAAATAAAAGGATGAAAAACAGAGAGGAAAGGTTAACCAAGAAGCTGGAGTGATGAAGGGATCAGACAGGTTTGGGTTTGGATGATGGTATCTCAATTAGAGGATCAGGAGTGAATGTCAGTCCAGAGCTCCCCAGGACAAAGCTCTGCAGTACAGACAAAAACGCTCATCAGCCCAGCAGAGATTCTGTGCTAAAAACCATCTGAGCAACAGCACTTCAGAGCAGTAAGAACATGAGAGCTCAGGGGAGGACAGAAGGCTGGTTATCCCTTGACTGGTATTTAAATACAATGTTAATACTTGAATGGGTAAATAGGAAAGAATTAAAATAGCCAACTAAACAAAATTTAGAAGTAACACTCCTCTTAAAGAGCACATTCAATTGCTCCTTTTTTTTTTTTTTAAACTAAATCATTCTTTATGGATAGATTAAAAAAAAGAGGAAGCACCAACAAAAGAAATTCCAGAAGAGAGAGGTGGGGGAACATCCAAAACCAGCAGTGAGGTTCTTTATCAGAGTCCTGGAGGCAGGAGATGGAAATAGGTGTGAGGCAAGATAAGTGGTGACTCAAGTACTGAACTTATTTAAAGAACTGCTATTAATGCTAAGATTAAAAGGCACTGGGAGGTCACCAAATCCAGGTGGAAGCAAGACTGAGATGATAAAGGAGGAGGCATTAACCTCTGGAAGCTGCACACCCGAGGGCTCTGCAGACTCCCAGGAGCACCACAGGGAAAACCCAACCAAAGGAGCCCGAGATCAGCACGTCCCATGTTTGGGTCTGTGGCTTCACAAGCAGCAAATTCACTCAGATGTACTTTTTAAAATGTCTTTGTCCAGAAGCTTCTTGGAATTTATTATACACTTCTAATAACAGATGATACTCAACATTCAAGCTGCTGAAGTAGGTTTACAAGCACTTGAGCATACAATGATACTTAAGAAACAAAGATTCAACATATTAGGAACTGCAAGAGCTACTTGGAAATACCCCCTTCCCCCCCAAGATCTACAGCAGCCGTGCCTTAGTTTAAAACCCTACACAGTGGCAAGTAAAAAGACTCAAATATCTACACTTCATTGTACACATCACATCTACTTCAGATGCAGGACAAAAAAATTCAGAAGTTTGTTCCATTCCTCCTTCCAGAGGAACCCCAGACTTCAGAACTGACTTGATTTCAGAAACACAGCTTGAGTTTTTAAAAAAATTCAACAGCAGCAATCCAGTACGTTTCCAATATGATGATGTGGGCACTGGAACTGGATGACTTTTAAGGTCCCTTCCAACCCAAACTGTGCTGTGATTCCATGATTATGGAAACAGTGAGTCCCCAGGATTCCTCAGATTCCTCACACAACTACAATTCCTTCACTAAGTTAATCATATCTGCTGTTCATTTTTTTTTGCAGGACCTTGAAACAGTTTACTTGCTCTGACAAGCAATTTCCACAGCACATATTTAGTTTGTTTTAAGCTTCTCCATCCCATCAGTGCTCACCAGGTAAGGCTGTTTGACTCTTGCTTTGCAAGAACACATCAGGAGCATCACTAATTAAAGGGCTCTTCCTGCTCCCCCAGGACAGTTAAAAGCCCCAATTTTTCCAGAGCCAGCATACTGGTTCAAATACTTTTTCATCTCTGAGTATTCATTAGCCCTGTACAAAAGAAAGCTGATTAGCAAATGCAAATGTCCATATAAAAATAGCCAACATCTGTTTAAATTTAGAAATTTATTCTGTTTAATCCACAAGCTTTATATAGCTTTAGTTAAAAAAACAAAAACAAAGAACAGTGAAAACATGACAATATCCAAAGTTCAGGTTCCTCAAACTTTCAAAGACCACATCTCTGAAAGTTGCTCTGACCATTCCGAAGAACCGTAACGAGACAAGATTTATGAATGGGGCAACGACAGCTCACAAACAAAATTTATGGAACTGAAGGAATTATTTTTTTTCTGGGACTGCTGATCATGGAAACTGCCCTTTAAAAAAAGAACATAAAAATATAAATGAAATTCCAGTGTTCCAAATCAACATGTAACATCAATATAAACCCACAGTGTCCTGGTAAACAACATGCTTTCATTTATGTACCACTCTAAATTGCTATTCTTGATCGGCTTTAATGGAGACTATACAGGCAACAGTAGAAAGCATTAAAATATAGATGTACTTCCTTGGAATTTTGCAGTGGTTTTACTTCTGGGCAAGCTTACAAACCACAAAGGTTAGTAGCATCATGTAAGTGGATATAAAAGAAGTCAAATGAGACCCTCACAAGTTATGCTCAAGGTTTTGCAGGATTTCAAAGAAACAAGAGAATTGACGTTCACGTTTCAAACCTTCAAAACAAGATTCCTACTGCTTCTAAAAAGTCTCACTCTAAATGAAATTATGCTGTCAATGAAAGAATGTCACTAGTACACTGTGGACACCTTTTGTAATGTAAATCCATGCCCTTTGTACATGGTGAACCTCAACCTAGCAATTATTACAACAAATGTTATATTCTAAAGCTCAAACACATTTAGCAATTTGAAATTGAATTCTGAGTACAAACCAAATAAAATGTACATTATATCAAAGGGCTGGGCCTAGGATGGTGGGGATACTTGAGCCTTCCTCATGGACCTCAGGGCCTTCTCTCGCAGGTGCTTTTCTAGGTCATCCAGGTTGTCTTCTGGTTCACTTTCTGTCTCCTTCAAACAAAGGCAAAGTGTTGCTTCAAACACCCAAACCAAGCCAGTCTGAGCCCCCCCAGCACTGCAAATCCAAATCTCATTTTGGAGTCAAGACTGTCAAATCATCAGGAGTGCAGTGCACATCCAATTCCACCTGTTTTCTTATACTGGAGCCTTACCAAGTAAAGCACAGGCACCAAATTCCTACCTTTTTGGGTTCTGTCTCCACTTCCTGGTCTTCCTGTGCTGAGGTGGTGTCTGCTGCAGCCACAGCAGCAGCTGCTGTAGCTGCTGCTGCCTTCTCCTTCTTATGTTTTTTGTGTTTCTTGTGCTTTTTATCCTTTTTATGCTTCTTATCCTTCTTTTTCTTCTTCTTCTTGCCGCCCCCTTCTTGATCTGAATTCTGTAACAAACAATTCAACAGATGTTACAACTCATCCCTAAGGCTTCAGAATTCTCTGGCAAAGAATGGAAGTATCCCTGGGAAGCACCTCAGGAGAACAGGTAACGATGCCAAACAATCTGTTCTCTTCCTATTAGGAATAGCCCAAGTTTGCAAGCAAGACTGAGAAGTATAAATACACCCACTGCACTTTACACCACAAAACTCATGTTAGAGTCATGGGAAAGACTCTTCTTCCAGAATTTTTCATAAATAGTACTTTTTTTTCGAAGTTTGAGATGTTAAGTTTAAAAAAATTTGTTACAAAATGTTTTTAACTCTGAAAAAAAACCCCAAGGATTTTTTTCCCCCATGTGAATAACAACCTCCGAGCTGCTCAGCCCTCATGAAAATAACTTGCCCTATGACCCAAAGCAGCATTGCTTTATGAGCAAACAAATACCCTGGCAGGTGAGGGGCTCTGAGTTGGGCTCTTGGCCTTCTTTGCAGGTGACCAGTTGGCAGAGGGAGAACGAGAGCGAGCAGGAGATGCAGGTTCTTGATGCTTTTTGGGTGCTGGCTCAGGTGACCCCGAGGCAGAACGAGACGAGGATACGCGCCGGGGACTGGGGGTGGAAGCCCTGAGAGGCACAAGGGACACAATCAGAGGTGAGACACAAGTAAAACCACCAGGGAGCCAAATGAATACATGTGCTTATAACTTGGTCAAGCTGCCACTTAAAAGATTATGAATTGCTTTGCTGGCATGTTATGAAAGGCCAAAGAATCCAATAGCACTGTGGGTCCATAATGCAGGATAATGCAGTCTGACAGCCTGTTAAACAATCCTGCTGCTGCTCAGAAGTGGTTGCTCCTTTCCTAATATCACTAATTTGCAGCCACATTAAAAGTCAAGAGAGCAGCAATGCTATTGTATTACCCATTGAAGAGTACAAGGCTTCCCACTCAGCTACATCTTCCTGAAAAAATAAGCCAGCACCATATTTTGGACTGTCTGCTCATAAGAGCCAGATCCCACTAAATTCAAAAAAACCCAGAATTTTAGAAGTCTCTCTCAGATGAGTTCAAAATTATTTATGAACTAATGAGAAGTGTTGGTTCCCTTCCACAGTTAGGCTTAAAGTTCATTTTTCTTTAAAGCCAGCAATTAGAAGAGAAGGGTCAGGGAGACCTCATGGCAGCATTCCAGTGCCTCAAGGGGGGCTTACAGGAAGAAGGGAGAGGGACTTTTTATGCTGGCAGGTAGTGACAGGACAGGGGGGAATGGTTTTAAACTGCCAGAGGGCAGGGTTAGATGGGACACTGGGAAGAAATTCTTCCCTGTGAGAGCAGTGAAGGGCTGGAACAGATTTTCTAGAGAAGCTGTGGTGGCCCCATCCCCAGAAGTGCTCAAGGCCAGGCTGGAGCAACTCGGGATAGCGGAAAGCATCCCTGCCCATTGCAGGAGTGTAGAACTGAATGATCCTTAAGGTCCCTCCCAGCCCAAACCCTGCTGGGATTCTGTGACTGCCTGGCTATTCTCACTGCATTACAACAAAACCAAAGATGCGTTTCCTTACTTTGCCTTCTTAGGCTCTGGCGTTCTGGACACCCTGCGGATGGGTCTGCTGCTGGGAGATGGAGACTGTCTCCTGGGGGGTGACGCCGACGCTCCCCGCCGCGGCGGCGCGGGGCTGCCAGAGGGGTGAGAGGCTCGAGGCCGCGGTGAAGGTGAATGCCTTTTGTTCTGCGGTGGAGAACGTGCTTCCCGGTTGGACCTACTGGGAGGAGATCCCTTCCTGTGCTTGGAAGATATGGAAGGGGAACGCCGCTTGGCAGTAGGCGAGCTCCTCTGTTTGGGTGGCGGCGAGTGGGAGACTCTGCGCTTGGACTGCGGGGAAGGGGATGCCCTTCGTTTGGGAGGGGGAGGAGGGGAAGCCGTTCTCCTCTTGGGAGGAGGGGATGGAGAGTATCGCCTCTGGATGGGGGGGGAGTATCTGCGTGGAGAAGGAGAGCGTCTGCGTGGGGGTGGTGACGGAGACCTGCGGAGAAAACACACGGTCAGGTGCCACGTAGGCATGTGAGCCAGCCAGCAGTGTCCTGCAATTCACCCAGAGGGGAACAGACCTCTTCTACAATTCTTTAAAACTTCCAAAAATTTGAACTAAACTTCTTTGAGAGTTCTAAAAATCTAAAAGGAAACTCTTTAGGACTAAAAAGTTAAAATAAAATCCTTTAAAACTGTGGGGAAGCTGTGGCCACCCTAACCCTGGCAATGTTCCAGGCCAGGTTGGATGGGACTTGGAGCAACCTGGACTAGTGTAAGGTGTCTCTGCCCATGGCAGGGCACTGGAATGAGATGAGCTTTAAGGTCCATTCCAACCCATACTATTCCACGATCTGTGATTTTATGACTCAGGATTTTCCAGAGCCATGGAGCCCACGCACCCAGCACACACAGTCCCACTAGCAAAGCCCCTCAGGCCGCTGTGAACGGAGGGACCGGGGTGAGGGTATGGGTTCTCCCGTGCCCCCGTGGGAAGGCAGCACACCCAGAAACCCCCTGCCCGCAGTACCTTCGCCGGGGCGGTGTCGGGGAGCGCCGGCGCCGGGGCGGGGGCGCCGGGGAGGGCGAGCGCCGCCGCCGCGCCGGGGGCGGAGAGGGGCTCCTCCTCCTCCTGCTGCAGAGAGAAAGGCACTGCTCAGAAACCTACCGCGGAGCCACGGGGGCCTGCCGCGGTCTGCTTGCACCGTGCAAAATCGTCCATGCACCTCAAGATCAAATCCTACTGGAACCACTGATGGAAAAACATACTGAAGTGTTTCAAGAGAGTATGGGACAACACATGTGTTCCTGTGACTATGAGCCCACCACAGCAGTCAGGAGACAACTCCACATCTGTATAACCTGATGCATCACTACCTTGTGGCCAAAGAGGAAGACCAAATGTTTGAAATAAGGGATGGACAATGTTCTGATTTTGGGTGGGTTAATTTTCTTTACAGTGTGAAACTATAGTCCTGAAAACTGCTTTTAGCTATGGATCTGAAATTCAAAATTACTTATTTCTTGAAACATAGAGAATAAAAAAAATCAGAGTTGTTGCTGAACTGCAGCTATTTGCATCAAAATTATTCACAAAATGAGCCATTTTCTGCTGTGCCAGGTTTAAAGACTTCTGGAAGGGGAAATTTTAATACAACACATACTTGCCTAGAATTTTAAAGCAGAGGAATAATATTCTTTAAAAAAAAAATTAAAATGACTGGATAAAGGAAAAAATGAAAGCAATTATAAAGGAACACAGCTCATCTACATAAATTGAGATTTGATTTGAAATATGCTGGGTATTGTTCTCCAAGTTTGCTCCAAAAATACAATGTTCTTTAATGATCCAAAAAGCCCAGCCTTCAAATGTGCTAATTGTCCTAATTAAACATGTATGTATGCAATAGCTAGTAGGTAAATTCACTTCGTTGCAAAACAGATGAATTCCAATCCCTTTTACAGAAAATTGTTTGACAAGATCCATCATTAGAATGGCCTATGTTGTAGTAGGTCCTCCTTATCTCATACCTCACGATGTATGCCGTGAGTATCTTCTAGCTGGGGCTTAATTACAACTTGCTCAAGGGTCATTACAAGAAATAAATACACCCATCAAACACCCAGCTTCCTGCACCTTCCTACATTCCCAGATAAAGACAAACAGTACCATGAATAAGGTATTAACAATACTGCCTACAAGAGAAAATAAAGGTGTTCACTACTAGTCTACTAATTGTATACTACTAGTAGTTTCAAATATCTAATGAATTGAGGAATGAGACTTTTGAAAACTCCAATTATCTGTGACCCAGAACATCAAGATCTCATTTGCTTGTTGCAATGGTACAGGAGGGTTTTAGTCAATGGCAGCAGGAGTCCAATATAGCTCAGCCATCCTTCAAACCTAGGTATTTGGAGTAAGGAACTCCAGAGGACACAAGTGTTCAGGTGTATTCAGATCTTAGTATGATGTCAGTAACACTGCTGTATTAATGTCACAGCCTGATGTGAATTAACAAGTAGTGAGCAGGGAAGGAAACAGAGCATGTGTTCCTCCTTCCCGCTCCCCCCCCACCTCCAGTGAAATGGCCCCAAATCCAACACATTATGGAACACATCAGACTGAACTTTCCTCACCTTACTACCTTGAGAGTGTACGAACCCAAAGGACAAAAAGTACTTATTTATGATAGTATAAATGACAGCCAGTCTCAATGATTTTCTACATGTAGACCCTATTTAACAAATTTCTAACCAACCTTTTCATCACTGGTGATTGCCACCTCTTTTCCATCTGCATCCTGAGAGCAGTGGAGGAAAAACAAAACAAAACAAATCTGTCTGCCATGTATCTCAAGCAAAAATTAACATTCATATAAAGGTCAGTCATTTTTACCAAATGAGCACAGCAGGAATGAAATCTCACTGGGCAAGCTGGACATGACTTAACTGCTATGCATTTGCTGACAGATGCAGAGCAGACAAACAACAAATAGAGAAAAGGTGCCAGTGATGGTGAAGTTCAGAAGGAATTACCGAGGGGAGGACTCCTTCCGTTTCCGCGGGGACGGCGACGGGCTGCGAGAGTGCGAGTGGCGGCGGCGCCTGCCAACCTCCCCGTTCTTCACGTTGGACCTCTTGGGCCTCTCCTCTTCAGAGGAAGATGAAGAACCAGAATCTATGAACGTAGAAGGATCACTCTCTGGAAAACGATCCTCACTGCACTTACCACACTTGCTGACACTCAAACCACCAGCCTCCTCTCCCACAAAACAAGGAGCCACTATTTAAATGCTGTTCAACTACAAATGTTGGTTCAAGTAAAGTGGTAAGTAAATCCACCAGAACTGGGTAAGAACATGTGCAGCAACCCAACTCTCCCCATCTAATTTGATTAGCTGGGTAATTTGAAAGGTGAACTGCAGTTACTTACAGAAACATTACATGGACAAAAAAGCCACACTAGGCCCAGGTGAATTTACTGATCTCAAGCATAAAAGAGTCCAAAATTTTAGAAATATTAGGAAATAATCTACTACAAGAACAGATGAAGTAATCCACAGCACACAATATTTGTGTACTATGCTAAGAATTTAAAAGTGCTATGTTTAAAAGACGTAAACCCTTTAACAAAAGATATATAATAACCTTTAAAAGTTATACCTTTATTCTTCCTGAGATACAATTAAAGTGATCTCATTATGAGTGGCAAATCTATAATTAAGTAAACAATAGCACTGCAGAGCACACAGATGATTTTTATCAGTATTTGAACTTAACTACTTCCTGCAAAAGTAAACTACAATCCAGTTTTAGGAAATTTCTGTCCTCCATACCAGATGATGACTGTTGATTTTGCCTCCTGTACTGGCGCCTCTGTTGGACAGAATCTGCTGCAGCCATTTTCCCTCCTTTGTCTTCCTCTGAAAGGACACACATGGACAGAATACTTAAACCAAAGACACAAATTTGCCTTATTCAGGCAGAAGCAAAGTCATGTACAGCATATCATCATGCAGGAGATTTTCCCCCCCCAAATCTTAAGAGGCTGGAATATGGTTTGGCTAAGCTTTTTTCCAGGAAAGCTTGGATAGAAATGTTTGAAGCAGTATGACGGATCATCTTTGTATTTCCAAAAACACTTGCTTTCAACATGTACTTATCAGGAGGGTTCAGCACTTCACTGCCCTTTACTATCATGCATTTTGCACTAAAAATCCCACCCAGAAGCAGTGCTGAGAAGCAAGAGCTGTACCTGATTCCGACAGCTCTGCCTTCCTTGGCTTTGGTGCTGGCGAGGGAGATTCTCTCTTCTCAGTACTCTTATGTTTGGGTGCTACAAGGCAAAACCACGTAACTCAGCTGTAATTCATCACATTCTTTCACGCTTTTCTGCCCATACAAAGTGCCCACAAACGGCCCAGCGACCGGGCCCCAAACACCACCCCCTGCCCACCTGAGGCTCTGCCGGGTGAGGCGGAGCCGCGGCCCTTCCTGGTGCGGCTGGACTGCTGCGGAGTGGGGGAGCGGCGGGGCTTGGGCGGGGGGCTCGGGGCGGGCGACGCGCGGTGCCGCCGCCGGGGAGGGCTGGCAGACGGGGACAGCCGGCGTGTCTTCCGCGGGGGGCTGGACACGGTGCGCTTGGGAGGCTTCTTTGGCGGTGACCGGGAGCGCGAGGAGGAGGAGGAAGAGCTGCTGCCAGATAAGGAGGCTGATGAGCGTCTTCTCCTGTAAACAGAACACCACTGTTTACACCCCGACCTGACAGATTATGGACATTTCAGCACGAACACAGAACTGCAGTTGTTTGCAAGCACAGACACTGAGCCACAGACAACAGCACTTCCAAAACATGGTGGGCAGCCTTCAACACTTGGTTGGTAGAAGAGGAGAATAACATCCAGTCTTTCACAGTTATTCATAAACTACATACTGAGCTAAAAATTGTTAGTGTCACCTTCACTGTCCTTCTGTCAATCTACAGGCTACAACTAAGCTTTTGCCCTGGGAACAATTAGTTTTGTTTGGGCTCACTAACTTTTGGATGGTTAAGAGAATTCTCTGTGTTAGCACACGTGATTTAACGATCTTCAGAACAGATCTGTGTAAGAGTTTAGTGTGCAAGTACACTGAAATGTTTTTATACCAGGAGGCAAAAAATTCAGACAACAACTTAACAATTCAGAATCAATCTATCCATCCTCATGTTTCAGTCTTTCATCTTTACTCTGCAATTTTAAAAGGTAGGGCCTCAGAATTCTGCGGCAAAATTTGTGGCAAGTTCTGTTGCAATTGTGTACCTGCAGAATCCACCTTTGGCTGCAGAATTCCTGAGAACCTGGAAAAAAGAAACCCTACCTTGAGTGAGATAAACATTTGCTGAAAGGGAGCTCTTGTACATCTTGTAACATACATGTTTGATACTTTTCACAGTTTTCCCAGTAACTGTGTGAAATGAACATATTGATAAACTCAGGAAACAGTCACACCTTGTCACAAAGAGGAAGAAGTGTTCCTTCCTCAAAAAGAACAACTGCTGTACACAGGAAGCATCGCTTTAATTCTCCTCCTATGAAGAGGATAAGAATCTGTTCTCTCCCCATGAAGACAGATGTCTATTTGCCATTGCCACAAGCACATAATTTACTTTGAAAGGCAACTAAGAGTTTGGCTACTAGAACCACTGCTTCTGCTGTCAAAAATGTAACTTCCAACGCCAGAGAGCAGACTTTGAAGGCTTTTAAGTAAAATAACAAGAGGACACATTTTAAGTCCAAATTTGATTTTGGCTTTAATTTTTTTGAAATGGAAATGTAAGTCACAATTAAAAAATTCCTAAAAGTAAAATCCAGTTACTCGTTCTCTTCTTTTTTCCTCCAGGCAGGGGGAGAAGAATTAAGACTTAAAGAAATACGTCTTACAAGATGTCATGTCAATCTATGCTGGCAACTATCCAGTGCCATTTGAAGCAGCAGTTCTGAAATTAGCACTTTTCAAAAATAATAGTGATGAGAATTCCTCCTAAGTCAGAAGAAATCATTTCACAGCTGCCATTGTGATCTCCCACAACACATTTATGAAACATGACACTGCAGTTTTTCCATCACTCTAATCCTACACCTGGGACAGTGAGAAGGTGAGACGGATGCAGTCATTTTGTTAACACTTACTCCTCACAACTAGTGCTCCCTTCAACTTTCCAAGCTTAACATCTGCAGTTGTCCCAAAAAGCAGGAATCTTACCTCCTCATGGGGGATCTGCTTCTTCTGTGCCTGGGTGGGGGAGGCATTCGCCTGGGCGGGCTCCTCCTCCGTGGGGACGGCCGTCGGCGGGGGCTCGGTCGCCTTCTAGGGGAGTAAGACCTCTCATGATCAGAAACTCCCATGAAAAACAACTACCTAATTTACAGATTTGAGGAAACATCCTCAAGGCACCAAGGGTTGAGTTATTTTCTCCAAGTGCATCATATTAAGGTAGCATTTAGGTTAGGATGCAAAGTGTACATTCATACACAACCAGGGCTTTAAAGTTTACCAACATCTCTCTATTAAGTAGTCAAATAAGAAAGGAGAAACAGAAGTATTTTACAACATCTTGCACATCAAAGCCATCTCCTAAAGAAAGCCTACACAATTCCCATTATCTAACAAATGCCATATTCTAAGCAGCCCAATTCCTTCTCCAGCCAGTGTTGGCTACTGTGAGCAGCTTCTCATGAACAGATAGAAAGAAAACACTCCCAAACATGTTTATACATCAAATGCATCTTTCTCATTTGGCCTAAAACATCCACAACTCAACACCTCTAAAAACATTGTTAACCAAGAACACTGAGTGGCACCTTCATCAGAAAATATTCATTTCAACCTTTACAATGAGTCCTGAAGTCCTACCTTGACCGTGATCTATGACGTCGTCTGGGTCGAGAATGAGATGGAGAACGGGATCGAGATCTTGACCTTGACTTGGACCGAGTTGGGGATCTTTGACGAGTCTTCTCTTTCTCCTTCTCTCTCTCCTTCTTTGAATTGCGTTCTGGAGAAGCTTCCTTAGTCTCTGGTACAGGAGGTTCAGGTTTAGGAGCTTTTGGGATATCACTGTTAAAAATAAAGACTTTATTTATAAGCATATACAAACCATAGCCCACAGAGAAACAAGATATTCCCCTCCAACATTCTCCTGCCCATCCTCTGACAAGTTGCTCCAAAACTGTGAAAAGAGTTAGAACATGGCACAATGATTCAAAGAGAGGAAAAAGCGGCAACCTGCTGGAAAACAAGATGGCACTGTTAGAAGTGAAAAAAACAACCAGGACAATGAAATCACAGGGGCAGCAAAGCACATTGCCCTTAGGCTTCTACACAGGAGAAAGACATCTTACTGAAGATCATTAAAGGAATTCTGTGGCTGTTGCAGAAGGACAGGGAGAAGCATTCCCCCAGGTCAAGCTCCATTGAGGTATTAAGATAATTCCCATTTTTTAAAGGCAGTCTCTATTCACACGCAGAGCTGTCCCACTCACCTGTTTGAAGCTGCCTCTTGCACGACGGTCTCCTTTGGTTTCAGGGGGGGTTCTGGCTCCGGAGTGGCCTCTTTCTTCTCGGGAGCAGGGGTAGCACTGCGGCTCTTGGTCCGGTGGTGTGGGGAGCGTGAATGGCTCCGCTTGCGCTCCCTTCGCACCGGCGATGACCTCCGCCGAGGGGAGGGAGACCTGGACTTGCGTCTGGAGAGGGGGGCGAGGGCTGCTCAGTGACACTCAGACACTCCTCAGAGCCACCAGACTCTCAGTGCTGGTTACAGCAGCCAACACACACACACAACTGCATTTTCTGCTGGTAACTGACAGGCACATGAGGGTGTCAAAAAACCCAACCCCCCAAACCAAAACCAACAAAGCCTGGAAGAGATAACCCATTAGGAACAGCTCCTAGTGCAAACAACACCCGTGTCAAAGTAGCTCTAGCTTACTTGTAATTCCTGTTCTGCACTAAGTCAGGCCAGCCTGCTACAATAGCTAAGAGGAGTATTTCCAAAATTCCATTAATTTTTCTCTGCTACATGTCCTTCTTCTGTTCTACAATATTTTTGATACATTGACAGTGCATTTTCATTACCTTCTTGGACTCCTGGATCTGTCTCTTTTTTCTCTGTTGTCTTTGTCTTCCTTATCTCTCTTCTCCTTGTCCTCATCTTGTTTCTTCATAGAAGCCAGTTTCTCCTGCTCTATCTGTGCAACCAAATATCACCACTTAATTCAGAGGCAGCATAAAGATCTTATCAAATATGTATGTCCAACACCAACAAGTAACAACTTCAGGACTAGAACATGTTGCCCAAACAGCAGAGTTCTGCTGAACTCAAAATGTCTACTGAACAGCCATCAGTTCTGCCCAGTGCTCAGGACTCATCTGCAATTCCATTTTAAAAGTCTTACCTGTCGTTGTTTTATTTCTTCTTTCTTCAGTTCCAGAAATGCAGTTGGAATACCAGCAATGTTTTCTTGTGCACTTAATAGCAGTGGCCACAGTTCTCCCATGAACTCCCTAGCATTTTTCCCATTCAAAAAACCAGTCAGGTTGATTTGCATCATTTTGGAATCTGGATTCTGCAAAGAGATATGACAGGAAGACAAACCGGTTATCTGAAAAAACAACAGTCAGTCTATATTCAACTTAAATTAAAACTACCATGGGGGCTCAAATAGATATACACTCAAGTACTATTTTTTTTTTAATCTTTCCCTAGTGATCTCTCATCAATATGAGTTTATTGTACTAATAATTTTTTTTTCTTTTTGTGTCTTACCATAAATATTCAGAAAGGCCTGTTAATCCTTTGTGGGTTTCATAAGTATTTTTGGATCATGTAGCTCTACAGTAAATCAGGGGCCTTTAATTTAACACACCATTACAATGCTGCTATGAGATTTTAGAATTATGTTGTAGACATTATTT
>VXAU01003119.1:208739-211239 GCA_013399695.1 Formicarius rufipectus | reverse complement strand
ACCCCACCAGAGAGATGCTCCCTCCCTGCAATACCAGGGAATTGCACAGGGCAAAGCACTACAGCAAAGAAACCCTGAACTGTTTCTGCTGCTCTCCTGCTTCGTGTCACTGTAAGGAACTTCCACCACAATCATAACCACAATGCATTTTCAGCACACTATTCTGAAAACCTGAAACAACAAAAAACCGCCAACCCAAAAAAGGGGGTTGGGAGGATGCATTTGAGGATGCCTAGAATTCCAAATTGTCCATATTTGCTGGAAAACTGACTTCTTTTGAAGGTCTATTTAGTACTGTATCCAGCTCATGGATATCACTGCTCTATCTCTGATGGTCAAGAGGATGTTCCCAATATCCTCCAGTATGGTTTCAGGGAAGATATTCCTCACCTTCCTGTAGGTTTCACTTGATACCAAATTAATGCACCCAAAAGTCCCTTTGCTTGGTGTGTCTTACTTCCTATCTCTTCCCAACGCACTTACCTTCTTTTCTAAGCATTCTGCAAATTTCAACTGCTTCAACAGCTTCTTCTGCTTGTTGCTGAAGCGATTGTCCTGCTCAGCACTGGTTCCCTGGAGCACAGGAAACAACAGTTTCAGCCTCTAGAACATTCAACCACCTCCAAGGATTTTTTTGTTTTATTTCAGGCAAAATTTCCCAGGTGGCTTTAGCACAACAACCTCTACCTCCTGCTGAGGATTTTGGGGTGAGCAGCTCCAGAGCCCCCCAGTGACACCTCAGTCATAAGCCCACCCCGGCACACTGCTCATAAATTAAAGTACAGGAGTCTCAAACTGTCAGAAAAGGGGTTTGTGCTGGAATTCACAAACTTCTCTGAAGGAATAAAGTCTTTTTGCACTGTCCAAGAACACAGATGTTCTATTTGCATACAGTGACATCTCTGAAACCTTTGGGTAACTTCTCTGGGGCAAACCAGCCCCCTGGAAGCCAGCAGAGTACAAAGAATACTCTTTTATTGATCCTGCTCTGTTAAAAGTTCACCAACACATTCTACTTTCACAGACAGAAACTGCAGGTTAACGCATTTGGAAGGAAAAGGCCTTGAAGTCCAGTTTTGGAAAATTTACTTGTAGAGAAGCAAACAGAACCAGACAGGAAAAAGAGGAAGGGCAGAGCTACAACCAAACCCTGACAGGCTGTTAGGGATTCAGAATAAACCTGCAGTTTGGGAAGTTTGTTCAGGAAACCAACAGGACTGATGGAATTTAATACAGGTAATTCCCTATGCCTGGAGGAAAGGGTTCAGCACCAGCAGTAAGAAAAGGTGTCAAGAAACCAAGTGATAATACATAAGAAAAACCCTTAAATTCTGAGGGCCCAAACCACTTTGATCAGAAAGCATCTGGAATTAGCAACAACATGCTGCAAAGTCATCAGACACTGAAAGGGAACACACTACACTCCCATTTGCTATCCCAGAACATGGGAACCCTAAAGACTGACAGTCTTTAGTGCCTGCTCAGGCACTTAGCAGGACTGAGCCTGGTAAGTCGTATCTTTGTGATATTTACTGTGATATCTTTATGATATTCGACTGTGTAGCTCACAACAAACACAATACTTGCCAGTTGACTCAACAATTTCATGTTTTGATTTTTTTCATTTCTTTCACAACCCAGAAAGGAATTTTTTTGCACAGTTTATAACATATGGCAAGCAGCAGAAAGAACCAGATGGGACAGAGCATAAGGGCTGCAGGAATCTAAAGACCAAGACAAAATAGTATGCACTGAAACTTCACCAAAATGTGAAGAATTGAAAGAACTATTAATAGTTTTCTTGAGACAGGGAGCCCAAACTGCTGCTCTGCTGTCATTCACAAGAACTCTGGCTCCCTCTGAACCCCCACTAAAGCCAGAACACTGTTCACAGCCCAATTTCAGTGCCATGTTGCTTTTTATTTACAAAATGTCACCTTCGCAGGCCAGTTTAGAAGAATATTAGATTTCTAATTCAGTGATTTCAGCCCCAGTAATTGTGCTGTCAATTACAACTCCTCGACTTGTGAACTTCATAACAATTGCGGTAGAACAAATGTAGATTCAAGTTTTATTTTTCTGAATTAACACAACACCGAACTAAGGGCAGGGTTACGAGTGTGCCATGTTACTGAAGCATCCTAC
This sequence comes from Formicarius rufipectus, assembly GCA_013399695.1. Classification (NCBI taxonomy): domain Eukaryota; kingdom Metazoa; phylum Chordata; class Aves; order Passeriformes; family Formicariidae; genus Formicarius; species Formicarius rufipectus. The sequence continues at coordinate 209,094 of VXAU01003119.1, read as the reverse complement.
TCGCTGAAATTGAAAATAACGAGTGAATATTGAAAATTTAAACTGCTTTTCAAAGTTATCTCAGAAAACCAAAATTAAGGTCACTCCAATTAATGGAAGAAAAAGCTGAAAACAAATAGACCCTGGGTAGGTTTAATAGTCTCTGCAGAAACTACAACACAGCTCTAACAGAGAAAAAACCCTCAATATTAAAAATCACATATCAGTGTGATAATAAGGCATAACATTTTTGTCCCCTGTAAATACCCTTAATAACCTCAAAAATTCCTCTCTAAAAGAAGTGCAGGCTTATCGGATTGGAAGGCGGGCAGCACCGCACGCGTGTCCCGCCTCGGCGACACGGCCCGCGTGGGCT
>VXAU01003119.1:182588-208500 GCA_013399695.1 Formicarius rufipectus | reverse complement strand
GGGGCGAGGGGGCGGGGCCGAGCGCGGGCCACAGGGGGCCGGCGGCCGCCCATTGGCGGAGGGTCGGCGCGCCCGCGGGAGCGGAACCAATTAGAGAGCGCGGAGGCGCGGTGCGCGCGCGAGCGCGGGGGCCGGTGGGAGGGGGCTGTGTGTGCGTGAGGGAGAGCATCGTGCTCTCGCGAGACGTTGGCACACGCCGTTGTTTGTGATGTCGACTCTCGCGTGATCTCCGCGCCCCTCACGGCCCGGGCTCCTCAGCGGTGGCGGCTCCGGACGGGCCCGGCGGCTCCGGCCCCGGTGGGTCCTGCCCCGGTGGGATCTGACCCCGGTGGGTCCTGCGCCCCGGTGGGATCTGACCCCGGTGGGTCCTGCCCCGGTGGGATCTGCCCCCCAATGGGATCTGCCCCCCGGTGGGATCTGCCCCCGTTGGTTCTGCCCCAGTGGGCTCTGCGGCCGACCAGGGGCAGGACACGGGCCCCAGAGCCGTCACAGAATGGTCCGGAATGGAAGGGTTCTCTGGAGACCACCCGGTCCAACCCCTTGCGCCGGCACGGTCACCTGGGGCGGGTGGCACAGGGATGTGTGCAGGTGGGTCGGGAGTGTCTCCACACAGGGACACTCCATGCCCTCCCCGGGCAGCTGTTTCTCCGGTCGGCTCTGACACCTCTGTGGAAAGAAGCTCTGCCTCGTGTTGAGGTGGAACTTGTGGTGTTTATGTCCACTACTCCTTGTCCTGTCACTGTGAGAGAGACACTGAACAGAGTCTGGAACCATCCTCTGAGAGCTTCTGGAGATATTTGTGTGGATTGATGGATCCTCTCTCATCCTTCCCTTCTCCATACTGACCAGGCCCAGCTCCTGCAGTCTCTGCTCATCACAGAGATGCTCCAGACCCCAAATGTCTGTGGCTATGCTGGACCCTCTCCAGCAGCCCCTTGTCTCTCCCCTCCTGTTCCCCAGCAGTGACACTGTCAGTTCCCTGAGGGGCCCAGCACAGTGGGCTCTGTTTCATTACCCAGGGGTGGTTTGCCACGAGCTGTCCAGCCCCATCCAACCAAGGCAAACTGGTGTGACAGGTGCAGGTCACACAGACCTGGGAGTAAAGTCACAGTTCAGTGGTGTCAGTACAGACTTACCCACAGTAACAGCCTTGGCTTTTGTCCAAAAGGAACTCCTGTGTCCTCCATCTCTAAAGAGGATAGGTTTCTTTACATCAAAATAATAATTTTTACTTAAAGCACAACAGCTGCTTCCTGCTTCAGCAGCAGCCATTTCTAAGTGTTACACATGAGACACACGTGGTTTTACAGAAGGTCTCTAGGAAATAAATTGGTTATGGGACTCAGAAATAAAACCCAAAGAACATTCTCATACTTCCTCTGCTTCGACTTGTGATGGTCTGTGTTTTGTGCAGCCATGCTCAGGGGAGTGCTCAACACAGCTGCTTTACTGTCCTGGCACGGTGGAGTGAGGGCACGGAGGTTGGGATGGGGGTGTAGGTAGTGCCTGAAATTTAGTAAAGCTGGCAGCTAACCTTGGAATTGCTGTACAGCTTTGTGGAGAAACACGAGTTATAAGCGGTCGGAGTAGGACACTAGGTGGAGCTCTGTGATCTCTACTAGGATGTGGGGATGAAAATAAGGGATGAGAGCTGCCACCTTGCAGGAGTTTTGGGTTCAGGACTTACCCAGCAGTGGAAAATAAAACATTTTACCAGTGTATTTGCATCAGTAAAGTGCCAGCTATGAGACTGAAGGATCCGACCAGCTGAAGATACTCTAGAAGACTTTTAGGAGCAAAAACCAACCACTGATCCATGCAAGGCCAACTATTAACTATGACCATAGAAAAAAGTGTGGTATTTTTTCTGTGACCTGCAGCCCAAATGTTCTTGTTGTCACTGCTGAATTCAGCCCCACTGGTATTTCAAAGGGACAAACTGGAGCAAAGCACAGAGTAAGGGACTGGAAATGTTTGTGTCACACTGCTAAGGAAAAAGGCAATGACTTCATGGATAATCTCCAGTAAGTTTTGTGTGAGTCACAATTAATATGCTGCACTTACACTGTTCCCTCCCCAAAGGCTCACAGGAAGAAGGATTTCTTCAACAGTCCAGTTTGCACTCTCAGCTTTCAATTGTTTCTTTAACCAGCTGGTTTACCTGGGTGTGCAGCAGGGGCAGCTAAAAGGGAGCTTTCCCAAAATCTGGGCATTTGGAACTGGAATCTGGGAACCAAGACAAGGCAGGTGGAATCAGCAGTGAAGCAGCTGCAATTGCAGGACAAGGAGAGTGTGGGATTGTTCCTGGAAAACTTAATTCACAGCAAATTACACAAGTGGTAATGCAGAGGAAACACAGGAATTTTGCTTGCTCAGCACAAGCTCTTGGATTTTGCTGCCAGGAGTGAGAAGGGGTTGTGGGGGTCTCCCAGGATGGGCCAATATTAATCAAATTTTACTGGGATTGGAATTTTTTGATTGAGAAAATGCTGGCATGGCCAAAGCAATAAGAGTAGTTCTACAAAACTAGAATTGCTTATAGTAGCTCTGCTTATTCTGCTTGTGAATTTCAGTGGTTTGAAATTAAGGGAAAGTAAAGAAAATTTGCTAGAGGCAGGTCTGACTGGTGAGGTTAAAAATAACAGTGAGATGGGACTTAATTTTTTCTAAACATCTTGATTTCAGTACATCCTCAGAGAACATCCTTAGCTGATCAGAGATAGCAATAGAAAATGAACTCCTTTATATTTTTAGGAAAAGAACTAGATTTGCATATGCTGCCCCTTATGAATGATTAAATCAATTATCCCTGCCACAAAGAATAAGTTAGAGAACTAGGACATGTATTTACATTGAGATTCAGAAACTTCACAAACAGCTGTCTCAATATTTAGTTTGGAATTCAAACCCTGCTCCAGTTTCAGACAAAAAATATTGCAAAGTCATTGAACTTTGTTCTGAAAAAAACAAACAAACAAAAAAAAAACAAAAACAAAACAAAAAAAAAAAAAAACAGGTAGTAAAACGGACCTGTTCAAGAGGTGTCTTTGAAAAAACACAAAAAATAGATCAGCTTGTCCCCCAGCCCCTCCTCCCCGACTGAGGATGGTCAGATCTAGGGATGTACCTGCTGGTGATGTGTTGGGAAGAAGCTGCAGGACAAAAGGCTCTAAAGCTGAAGGTTCTCTGATCAGTCAGACAAAAGTAACGTCTCGCTCTGTCCAGCCATTCCAGTGAGTGATTCCATAAACTTTAAGCTGTGTGTCAAGGAGTGGAGCTGTTTCCCAGAGCCTCATGTCTTTCCACTGAAGACAAGGTTTAACTCCTCAGCTTCTTCCTAATCCTTCCTGTCTGTCTGTCAGCCCGTTTGGGGCCGTTTTGCCACAGGCTCAGACAATCAGCCACTCACTGACAATGCTGCTCTGTGTTCCCCCTCTGTGGGCTGTGAATATGCTTGGGAATTCCTTTGTGGCATTGCTGCACACCCACAACCATCACACTTGCAAAACAACAGCGCTTTTGGTCCCTTTCTAGAATAAGAAATTTCTAAAAATAGTTGGAGCCCGATCTGCACCAGAGAACAAAGCCTGGCAGGGGGTGAGTGGCACACTGGGGCTCTATAAAACCTCATTTGCTTTATACAAAATGATTCCTTCTATTTCCACACTTATTTCTTCAATTAAAGAATGCAGATTTTGTGTAAGGCAAAACATTCTCACACAGCCCCAGCACAGAAACTGAAGCAATTCTTGAGAGTGAAAAACCTCAGACACTGAGTTCATTTGGAAACTGAGAGTTACAGAGTTTATAGAAACAGTTTAAAAATACTTGAAAATAAACATTAACTTTTTATCTCAACCCATACATACGTGGCATTAGAAACATGAAAGATGAGTAATGATAAATACAATTCAGATATTTCCTCTACTATCCATCATGTATAAAATAGACCATAAACCTGCTTCTTGTAATTCATAACAAACTCAGGTCCAACCTGAGTTTTGGCATGTCCAGATTTTTCTTCCTGTTTAGAAGCAGAACAGAAGAAGTTCAAAATGAGCAAGTAAGAGCTCCACAAAATCTGAGCTGGCATCTTCTCACTTTATCTTCTCTCTCTAGACCCAGGGCTCTGTCAGATGCTTCACTGCCTTCCTCATGATTCCTGTACCTCCACCAGTTGATGTCAGTCTTAGAAAGAGTGTCTAGACTTCTCATGTTTCCTCCCAAAGACAGAAATGAGGATTAATTACAACCTACAGACAACGCAACAGCTCGTTGCTATTCCAAATGCAGCGTTGCTTTGCTGAGGAGTCCCAGGTCCACGTGAGCAACAATTCCATCTCTTCTTTCCCAGGGAGGACGAGTGTTCTCAGTTACCTGTTCTGCATGTGGATATCCACAGGGATGAACATCACTGTGGGAGGCTGGGCCAGGCTGTGGCTGTTCTGCCCCAGAGGAGGCGGCATTGCTGCTTTGGAGGCTTTGGGTTCCAGCTCCCGCTTCACCCGCATGTGCCTGCAAAGGTAAGGGGGGGAACTGTCACCAGGGCCAGCATGTGTGCTGGGTGCTTCCATGCTGAGTTTTGGGAAGGTTCCCAGAGAACCAGGTTACATTGAACAGTTACTTAAAAATCAATAAAATATAAAAGCCAGGATTTCATCCCAAAGGTACCAAATGGCAAGTCTGTGCTTCCTGAGCATGTAAGCTCTGAGGAGTGAGAAATCAAGCTCCCCTCTGGCAGCCTTGATTTGCACTCACACTTTACCTACATTAGCAGGAGTTCCTAAAAAGAGCTTGCACCAAGCATCCTCCATCAAGGCCTTCAGCTTCCTAACAATCCAATCACAGAGCACTGACTGTGATAATCAGGACACTTCAATCAGCACACTTAGATTCTTAAAATCGGGAAATTGTCAACAACATATCCTGAAATGCTCTGGTGACTGAGAGCAGTGACTTTGGTTCAGCTTGTTTGGCCTTAGTGAACACAGAACTTGGCCACGTACCTGTTATATGTTTTCAAGATGAGCAGAACCACTGTAAAAATAATGATCACACCTACTACGATGGCAGCAACTATTGCTCCAGAACCTAGGAGAGAAACAGAAGGGGAAAAAGAGCCTTATTTACAAAGTTGTCACTGTACTATTTGAAGTTGGATAAGTTCAAGGCCCACTTTAAAACAAAGCCACAAGCCCACTTCTTTTCTTACTTTGATAGAGACTTTGTTCTTGAGACTTTGTGGTCATGTTCAATGAGAACTGAGTGTTATTGATTGGTGGCGTGGCTGTCGTCATCTTGATTCAGCTGCAGAGGGAAATAAAAGAGTGAGTTCATAAAACATTAATGAAATATTAACCCATGTTTGACTGTGACAATTATGTAACTGCCCATTAAGGGGTCAGAACCTACTAAGTGCAGCTTCATTCAACTGAGGTTCCTAGTATTGTCATTGTAGTGAAAATCTGGCCCTGCTGAAGTCAATGGAAATTTTGTTATAATCTTGAGCAATTTGCTTTAAAATATCCCCTGTTCAGTATCAATAGAATAAAATTAGATATAAACACAATAATGCATTGTTGCTATATACTATTGCTGTTAGACAAGTTTGGATAAATTAATATTTTAAATGCTTCAGGATTTTTAGCTTATCATCTCAAGTTCAGATTCAGATCACTGAGCGAATAAGTGCAAGGGATTCTGTACCCAGAATTCAGCAATATGTCTTGAGGGAAGGGGAAAAGCACAGAAAGGTTTAAAAACTCCACTATAAAACAGAATTTGAAGTAGCTTCATTCATCTAACATGAAGAAAAAAACCCTGATTTGAAATTCCAAAAGTTACATGACAACAGGCATCCCATGACAAACATTGCAATGTGGCTGTGAGTTCAGTCCAGCACGTCCCTCACACCAGTGTCATCTCAGGACTTATACTGGAAGTGGATAAGCTTCCAGGTGGACAGCTGAAAAAAAACCCCACACTCCCTGCTTTGGGTAGGGTAAAACTAGACCTAGAAAGAACAGCCTGGATGTTTACTGATTTTATAAGCCTTTCCCAAATGTTTTCTAAATGTACCTGGTAACCCGAGCCATTAAAGGGCTCCTTCAGCCTGAGAGGGGTGAGAGCACCACTTCAAACAGCCCTCTGAAACCACTTCAGCTCCCAGCTCCAGCGAGCTGGTACACTCCAACCATCCATTGAAAAGTAAATTATTCTTCAACACTTGATACAGAATTGAGTTTCCCATTTCAGACACTTCCCAGTACAGTCAGGCAGGACTGTTATACTTCGTTGGGATACTGTGGTTCTGTGGTGTGTTCTTAATACAGTTTATTCTACACAGCATAAGATACACAACAGTCAGGAATAATTAAGAGGACAGAAATCAGTGGATAATAAAAATAACTGGAAATCTGACAGGCAGCCTGCCCTCCCTTCTCCCTATTGAGACTTTCCCAAAGTTTTCTGCAACGTAGCATCTGTCAAATACAACATCTGTAGTGGCATGGCACAGATTTGAGAGGCAAGAGGACACAGGGTGATGGACAGTGACAGGCAGGGTGTTGTTCAGGGTGGTGAGGGCAAGAGCTGAGTCAACACACAGCTGTGTCCTTGGGGGGCTCCATGGCAGGTCGGTGAGGAGTGAGAGGGGTCAGGAAGGAAAGCAGTCAGTGTTTGCCTGGGTATGTAAGATCAAAACTGCAAGGTCCAGTCATCAAATACTTTGATCCCCTGAAGTTAAAAGTTTGAGTTTCTTTTAATCTAAAACCCAAAAATAACTCTGTCCTGAGCCTGTAAGTGGGTCATTCTCCTCTGACTGAATGATTCCTTTGTTTAGCCAAGGCCATGTTAATTCAGCAACACAAACATCAGCTGTAGCTGTAGATCTTTCAGTGCTGAAATATTTTGTGTTTAGAGTTTGCCAAACCTTATTGTAGAGCACAGGACAGGGTTCACACACACCTGGGGGAACCTGAGAGGCAATGGAGCTCATGGAACAGCTGGTCCTGTCCTTCCCCACCCATCCATGTGAAAATGTGGATGAAGGTTGTACCACTGGCAGCAGAGGCTGAAGAGACTCTCCATCACTCTGCAGGCTGGGGAAAGCTGGGCAAGTGTTCTGATATGGACAGAATTCACAAAAAGCCATGTCCAACTGACCCTGTGGCTCCTGACCAAAAGAGCTCAAATCCCAGACCCTACAGAAGCATTTTTCTCCTCCTCTGGCTACTAAAATAAAAACCCCAAATAAATAAGGCTGAATATTTCTATATTAAGCTATGTAATATTCATGCTTTGTACCTTCCAGCTGGTTTAAACCACCTTGGGAATGGTTGAGATGTTTGTGCATGAGTCACCCAAACCTAAAGAATTTTTATTGTTGTCAGAGAAACCGCCTGTTTACAAAAAGGATTAATTTATCCAGCTGGGTGTAACAAACTGAGGTGAAATTTGAAAAGTGCACCAGATCAGTTGTTTTTTTTCAACCGTGTGGCAAGTCAAGAGGTCTAAGGTCTGTGGCTCTGGCCAGGGCAGGAGGGGCCTGTCCTTTACCTGCAGAAAGTCCCAGCTCCATTCCTGCCCTGTGAATCAGGCAGGTTCCACCTGACTGAGCCTCTTCTGTAAGACTCAAGGACCCAGCAAAGCCCAGAAAAACCTATGGGAACCTACTGGCAGCCTGGAAAAACCTATGGTCCTACTGGCAGCCTGGATCCTACTCTGTTCAGAAAAAACAGTTGGAAAATCAGGAGTGCTGCATAAAAGCCATTCAGCAGGGGAGAAGAAATGGACTTTGATACAGCAATCACAGGACATTCTTTCTCCATGACACACTGCTGCACTTCCCCCTGTGCACACACACCTGCCTGCCTCTGAGAGCCACTAATTCCCTCAGTGCTCTCCAGCCTGGGGGTGGAGGCTCACGCTGCTTATTTTTGCATCCCCACATTACAGAGCTGGAAATGTTTCCATAAAGTTAAACCTGGGGCACGTTTCCATTTAAAACACCTTTGCAGATCCAGTGTATAGGTTGTTTTGGCCAGTGGAAGCAATGCCCCCGTTCATACAGCCTTCCTGCCTGCCCTGCCGGCTGCCAGCTGAGGGGCTGTCCTTGGTGAGGAGGAGATGGGGATCTGAGCTCACCTGTCAGCAGCTCCTGCAGCACCTGGCAGTTCCAGGAGAGGAGGGACAGGGAACAGAGGGCTTTGTTTTTTCCAGGAGAGCTGGACTTGGAGAACCAGCTCCCTGCCAGGGAAGGCAGGTGCTGGGGAAGACACACGAACTCAGTGCTTTGCCACCTACAAAAAGGTAGGGTTTGCATCAAACTTGCCCTCCCAGCATTACTGGGAACATCACTGGGGATTGAGACAAACTGTAACTTCTGAGGGTAATAAAACCAGAGTGTGCTTCGGTGAGACCTGAGTGTGCCTGGATCTACCCTGAGAGGCTCTGAAGAGGGAGGAAGGAGGAAAAGGAAACCCTGAGTTCAAACTGCTGGGGCAGAGCCATGGCCTCAGGCAAACAACCCCCTCTGTGTGAGCCCCTTGGGCCATGTCCCCATGTCAGAGCAGCACCTCTATACCAGCCTTTGTCTCAGGTTCTGCCAGAGCTCTCCAGGTTTAGCTGTTGTTAAAACACTCGTTAAAAGCATTTCATTTCCTTGCCAAGACAAAGCTATGCAAACTGCAACAACTCAGTGCAGTAGCAGCACCAAGAAAGAAAACAGTCATTCTACCTACCCTGGCTTATGCTGTGAGAGGGGCTCAAACCCCACAGCTCCCACAGGTGAAAGACCTGAGGAACTGAAACCAGGCCCCAGGAGGAAACAGCCTCACTTAAAAAGCCAGGCCTGGAAATATGAACCTGACAGACTTTTGTTGTTGATTTGCCCAGGAGCAATGTCTAAACTAGACTGGGAACTGCAGATTTCCCAATTCTGACTTTTTTTGCATTAAAATTCTGGGCCACACACATTTCTCCTCTCCCCCTGCGTGAATGCACTTATTCATGGGAACAACAGCAACTCAACCATGTCCAGCAAAGTGCATTCAGATCCTAAAACCACTGCAGATCCTTCAGGGTAGGGCTGCCCATGCAGACACACCAGGATATGGAAGCAAAACAAGCCAGAGGTATTTTCCCACTGGTTACAGGCCGGGATCTAAGGCATACTCAGATCAGAAGACTTGCTTAGACCCTTGTGAAATATCCAACAGAACAACGATTTGAACTTAGAATGGAAAAGCCCCACCAAGCCCCAGCACACTGCTGGAGCTCCTGTAGTACAGGGCCTGCACTGCTCAAACACAGCCTCCAGTGGGTACAGAACTGCTCAGTGGATACAGAGTAGCTCAACTGGCTTGAGTTCAGATGCCTCTTCTGATTTTTTTTTACCTTCTAAACAGCCCAAGTCACCCTTTTTCCCTGACAATCTCGTATGTGTCCTCTAGTGCTTCCCACTAGCCAGTGGTCTGGGCTTTCCCAGGCATGATATACTGCCTGTCCCGGCAGAACTCGTGGAAGTTGGGATGCAGAAGACCCCCTCCCCACTCAGAAATACCGAACAACCCCAAATTTCTAAACTCTTATATCATCCAAGAGAACAGGGTCTGTTTAACTTGCTGTGATTACTTAGTGAGGGCTTTAAAAGACATTTGCAATAAATCATGAGGTCCAGTGGCTGCATTTGCAGGAGTTGGAGTTATTTCATTATTTATATCTGAAGTGATTTATCTGAGAGGAAAGGGAGTAAGATTTTAAAACCAAATTCCCCTATACATGCAACACAGAGATCAGGTATCAAGAGAGATATTGCCGGGAGAAATTTTGCAGCTTATTCCTCTGTCCTCTCACCCAGCCTGGCATTTGAAGGAACTGCACCTTCAACCTGCTGGCTGGGCAGGGCAGCCCAGGGTAGCTGGCCCTGAGCACCTGACAGCAAGGAAGGACCATGGCTCCAGGGCCCCTGGAATTGGGTTATAATTTCGTTGCTCCATGGAGGTGGTTGTGAAAACAGTCAGCTATGTATGTCAGTGGGAAACTGGATGACTCAGACATCCCTGAAGCTTTTTTTTTCTTGCTTCCCTTCTCTGTGATCTCCATTCATGCTTCATATCATCCCTCCCTGCAAGAGGCCTAAGGAGCACTGTTAGTTTGAGCTGCAGCTCCTGGGTTTGGGAGTCAATAAAAGCAGCACAGTCACCCCCTCCACATTCCTTCCCTCTCCCACGTGCCCAACACCAACTGGCTGGCCCTGAGCAAACCCCCTCCCGTCACAGCTGCCCTTGATCCCAGCCTGGCACCAGGGCATGAGAGCCCATGATGTGGGATGTCCCAGGGGAGCAGGGGCTGCTTTGGGCAGGTGCCAGCACCCCACAGGGTGTTCAGGATTGGGAATTTACCCCAAGAGCACAGTAACTGTTGATCTGAGAGCCCTGGATCACTCATGGGCTTCTCCAGTTCCTCCTGATGGACTTGTTCATTGCCACAAGTGAGATGAACAATTTAGCATAGCTGATAAAAGTCATGCTTGCAGTAGCAGGGCCAGAGAGGACAGGGCTGGACAGAAAACCTTCAGGAATTCCTGCCAACAAGGCAGCCAAGTCTACTGCCAGCCATGGACCAGAGCCTGGGGACTGCTGTCCTCAGCCAGCGGTTCAGCTTGTGGTACAACAGGCTCCCCAGCTGCTGGGCTGGACCTCCTGCAGTTGAAGCTGGTCAGCTACTAGAAAAAGGCAAATCCCAATCCTTTTGTGAGAACCTCTACGAGTTTCATATCCTTCAGGTTTTTCTATATTAAAAACTACAGAGAGACACCAGTACAGAGACTCCTGTATGGAATATGACACTGCCAGAGGGCAGGGTTAGATGGGATGTTAGGAAAACATCCTTCCCTGGGAGGGTGGGCAGGCCCTGGCACAGGTTGCCCAGGGAAGCTGTGGCTGCCCCATCCCTGGAAGTGTCCAAGGCCAAGTTGGACGGGACTTGGAGCAACCTGGGTTAGTGGAAGGTGTCCCTGCCCATAGCAGAGGGTGAGACTGGATGACCTTCAAGGTCCCTTCCCACTCAAACCATTCTGTGATTCTCTAATATAAAGAATCTGTGCAAGAATTCTGTCTGCAATAGAGAAATGCAACTCCTTCCACTTTGCAAACAGCAGCATGAAAGCAGTCACAGGATTTCTTTATGCAGACTTTTTGAATCAATGAGGCCTCTTCCCCTCCTCCAAGAACTCTGCAGACAAACACACAGGTGGTTGACACCTCATGTTTTCAGCCTGGCACCCACAGCCTGGTTACCTGTCCCTACAGAGGGACAAGAACCCTGACAGGCCAAAGAAGTCACCAGTCACTGCTCTGCCTTTGTCTCCTGGTTTGTAATCACTAAATCCAACCCTCCTGCCCAAACACTTCATCCAGCACAGTGTATTACAGGAGTGAAATCTGTTTACAAAATGTTCTGCTTCCTTTAGCAAGGACTTCCTGGGGCATTAAACACATAAATTACCAGGAAAAAACCAGAAATGACCATCTAAACCTGTCAGCAACTTCAGCATGTTCCCAAATAATGCAAGCACAGTCATTTAGTTCTGTGCTGGAGCCACTCAGCGAACTGTAACACAGTGCCCTGAGCTTTTTCGTTTTTTCCTGTTAAATATTACCTTGCCAGCCCTTTCCAGTCACTCAGCAGAATTTAAAAAAAACCAAAAAACAAAAAAAAAAACCACAAAACAAAAAAAAAAAAAAAAAAAAAAAAAAAAAAAAAAAAAAAAAAAAAAAAAAAAAAAAAAAAAAAAAAAAAAAAAAAAAAAAAAAAAAAAAAAAAAAAAAAAAAAAAAAAAAAAAAAAAACAAAAACAAAAAACAAAAAACAAACAAGCCCCCAACCAAAACCACAAACAGAAACCCACCACCAAACCCTTACTTTTAGTGCCGGGGTTGACTAAATCAGGACAAGAGATTCAGCGTTTGCAGCGATGAAAGGACACCGCCAGCGAGGGAATATCCTCTGAACAGCCGCGCCGGCTTCTCTCCGGGGAGGAAACAACGAGCCCGCTCCGTCCCTTCAAGGTCTCCAATTCACGGCACAGCTGCTCGAGCACCAGCCGGACAGAGGAACGTGCGAGGACATGGGTTCTCCGCTTCGCTTCAGCGTCACCGACAAAGCGCTCGTTGGTACAAACACCGTCCCCGGCCCAGAGAGGCGGGGTGACCCCCCGACACGGACCCCGGTGGCGGAGAGCACCGGGAGCTTGGGGGCAGAAAGGCTCCGCCCGTGTCCTCGCAGCCGCCGGGGCTCCTCGCGGAGATGCTGCGGGCTCGGGGCTCCCGCGGGGGCGGCTCCTTCCACCGCCGGCTCTGCCGGGTCGGGATCGGCCCCTCCGCCGCTCCCGCCCCTTCCCCAGCCCAGCCCCTGGCACAGCCCGGTGCCCCCGGTACAGCCCAGTGTCCCCGGCACAGCCCGGTGACGGTGTCCCTGATACAGCCCAGTGCCCCCGGTACAGCCTCGTGCCCACAGTACAACCCGGTGCCCCCGGCACAGCCCCGGCTCAGCCCGGTGTCCGTACCCCCGGCACAGCCCGGTGTCCTCGGTACAGCCCCGCCGCCGCAGGTGCCTCCCCGCGGCCGCTCAGCCCAGCCCGGTCCCCGGCGCCGCCTCCCCGGGCAGCCGCGGGGGCTCCCGACATCGGCGGACACCGGCGGGAGGGGGGCACAGGGGCTGGGATGGGATCCACACAGCCCTCAGCGAGAGCCTTGGGAACAGCCCGACTCTGCTGCCAGGCACCTGGGAGAGGAACCCCAAACACGTCTGTCCCAAAGAGGGAACTAGTGGTTTTGTCCACTCATCAGGATCAAACTGGAATGGAATCCTTGCCTTTAACCTGTGTTTCAATGGCTTTATCCTGCATTTCCCTCTAATAAGTGGGGGCGAAGTGTGTGGCCACAGTCCTTGTCTGGATTTTTCCTGTGAAAATCACATTCATAAAGATCTGTCCCCTGCCTAGACCTGATGCTGCTCCTGTGGGAAACCAGGAAACCACATTAACAACCCACAGCCCTCAGTCCAGGCTCTATTCGTGGTTTAGGATTGTTGAGCTGATGTGCAGATGTTTCCCTCCATCCTCCACTTCAGCTTCCCCAGCTACACCAGAGCCACCATCTCCACTACAAAGCCACCTGAAACATATGGATGAAACCTGCCCATGACAAACTCCTGCCTCCATGTGCAAAGGCAGCAAGAGGGGCATCCTAATGGTCCACCAACATTTGCAGTGCATTTCTTGGGGAGACCAGAGTGCATCACTCAGGGCTGCATGTGCAGCCTGAAATGTTGGGATGGGGAATGAGGTGCATTCTTACCTTGCAGCTTCTCTGCTTCTTCCTGGGTGAGAAATGTTCATTCTGGCTCACTCACAAGGAGGTGGTAAAGAACAACCAGACCAGCACAGTAGATGGGAACTTACCTCTTCCAGAAACATCTGTGTTCCTAACACAGGTCGTGTTCAGTTTGGTGTGCACCTTGGACTGATTTCTACACTGAACCCCACAGAGGCTTTCTCACCAGAGACCAGTTTCAAGATACAATTATTTAGCAATTTTTCTGTACAAAGACCCGCATTAGTCACTTCCAGCTCAATCCTTTTGCCTCAGTCCCACTGAAGCCCCTGTGCAGTCATCACAGCTCCTTAAAACCAGAGACTGAAACCTCAGCAGGGATTACTCACCACTCATCTTTTCAAGGGAATGAATTTTGCTTGATGGGTTTCCTTTTCAATTACTGCCTCATCCTGCATAAACAAGAAGGAACATGAGGCTCTCCCAGGAACAGGAGTGGTTTTCCAGCCACATACCTTCCCTGGGCTCTATCTCTAGAGAGCACAAGGGGCTTCTTTCAACAGCAACCAGAACTTGGAAGAAGTATAAATGTAAGTTAATAAAGAGAACAACTCAATTTAAATAGTATAAGAAAACAGACATCTGCTTCTGTGACTGTGGAAAGAAGAAAACTTTCTGTATTGGTACCAAGCATTGGCTGGATGATGCTCCTTCCTTGCAGAAATCTGAGTTTAAAGCAGGATTCAGATCTCCTGCTTCCCACTGCTTTGTCCTAAACAAGGAATTCCCAGTGTGGCAGATACCTGAGGGAAGAATGACACCCTCTGCTCTCGAGAAAAACCTGCTTGGAGTTTCTGTACAAAGTCTCCCCCACAGCAGAAAATCCATCCAGAGGGTCCCCCTGGGATGAACTGGCACACAGCAATCCCAGCTGGAAGCAGCCCAGTGGAATTGTTTCCAGGCATCACAATGTGCTCAGCATGCTCGAAACCATAAACACCCCCTGGATTTATGAAGTGCCATCCCTGCCACGATGCCTCGGGGGGGGTTGTGAACATCTGTGGGGAGGCCAAGTACAAGCTCAGTAAAACCAAACATCAAAGTCTCTGTGGCTGCAGAGGGAGAGATGGTGGGATTTTCCCAAGTATTTGGTTGGGAAGAAGTCCCTCACCAGGTCCTAAATTTGTAGCCCTTTCCTATCAGCTGTAGCCACACACTGGGTTTATACACTGTCGGATGTATCAACACATATGTTTATATGCTACTGTGTATAAAGCTCTGCTGCCAACACCAGTTACCCAGTTTACAGGTCACCAAACCCCAATCCTGATCTCATCCTGTTAGTGGAGGACGAAGTGAGACACTGCCATACTCCAGAACAATCCTGATGAAGTCAGTGAACACTCAAAGACATAACGACTCTCAGTTAACTACAAGGGCTACTACGGCCTTACAAAAGCCCTCAGGAAATGACATAACAATGTGTGAAGTCTCACTGAATTTATCTATGGAATAGGTTTGACTCCTTCTGGAACACCAGGGCAGTTCACAGCCCCACCGGTTGGGTTTGCACTTCGCAGGGCAGAGCCTGTCTGAGTGAGAACAAAGAGAGAACAGAGATATTACCACAGCCCAACTAGAAATTCATTGAGTCTGGAATTGTATTGTGCAATCAGGCCCTCAGTGCCCTACACATCCCCACAGCCTCAAAACCAACCAGCAGACACCCGGGCAAGGTTGCTGAGCTGCGGAGCCGAGGGAGCTGCCCCGGCAGCAGAGCACAGCCCAGCCCGGCTGCCCTCCCAGTCCCGACCTGCTGGGCCGTGCCATCCCCACGGGACACGGTCCTGCACTGGCACAAAGGACACAGAACGTGCCCCCCTGGTGTTGGATGCAGAAGCAAACCAGACTGCCGGGGTGTCCTTCCCCCTGCCTCAGCTGGGACTGCTGAGAGCTGCAGCACGTTCCCTGCAGCAGCAGCTGCAAGCCTGAACGTGCCAGCATGGTAAAGTGAGACGAGCTCGTTCAGAGCAGGATTTCAACGTGTTGGTTAATGTTTGAAGGACTCTGTGTTTTCTAGTGGGACTCAGCACAAATACAATTTAGGGCTAAAATGCATAACCCAAAGCACAAGGTCACATCCATCCCTCCACTCAGGAGGGCACGTGGTAGAACACAACTCTAGTCCTGATCTTTTTTTATTGAGACAATTCCACAGACCCTGTGAAACCTTCCTCGAGCTGAGCGTCATGTCAGGGACAGCCCTGTGTCACACTCACTGCAGGGGCAATACCTACAGCAGAAGCATGTTATTCTGCTCTGCTGTTTCTCCAAGGGAATGAGGCTTGGCTGGAGTCTCCTTCCACATTAAACACACACTGGACCTAAATTTCTCCAACGAGTTTTCCACTTATGGCAGAGCAAGTAAACAAAACCTGATAAGAGTATGATAAACATAACAATCTTCTGTTCTAGGCTAAAAATCATGTGGGCTAAATAATCCAAAACCAGACAAAAATGGAAATTAGACCTTTCAAGGAATAAATTAAGCAACAGGCATTTTATCCATGAGGCCTTTCCAGGGGAAGCAGTTCAGTAAAAAGGTAGAACAATGAGCTGTAATCACACGTTTGCAAACACAGGGCCTGCTCTCTGCCATTGTAAAATAAAAACAAACTACCCCAGCAACTCTAAATCCTGAACAAAGGCCCAGAAAAACAACACACACTTCAGCTACTTCTCAAGAATGTTTTAAAGGAATTAGGGATATTAATTTATACAAAGTGCAGCTTAGAAAGGGCTGAGTTGGTGCCTCTGTCCAACCTGCTTCTGAAAATAGCACCTCACAGCAGGTCAGTGATTAAGAGAAGCAGGTTCTGATGGTTGTCACTGAACCATGGTGTGCAGTAAATAAAGCACACTTGAACTTCAGTCATTCCAAGGCAGGTTGTCACCCTGGAGCAGAGTAGTCACTTCTGATACCATCAGTGGCCAGGACTCCACTGCTCCTGAGTCACTGGCACAAAAGCACTTGGGAGCCATGAGCTGGTGGTTTAGTTTTGTGGATCAGTGCACCCACATTTATATGAAGTCTGGCCCTTTCCCTCTGCCTGAAGTGGGTCTTGAAAGACTTTTAAAAGCAAGGAAGTATCTCTATTACAATCAAATCTTCCCAGAGCTCAGGACTGACCCAAGTGGACCCTCTCGCCCGGAACAGCCCAAGCAGGTGTCAAGACTCCACCAGGACTGACCTGAGCTGTTTCAGGCACCCAAACCCAGCACAACAACCCTCAAGTCACTCCTGCAGCCCAGCAACTCCCAGGGTTTTTCTGCTGCAATCCCCAACTTCTTCAGCACCATCTTTCTGATCATTTCCTCACACAAACCCATACCAATTATTGTGATGGTTCCCTCAAGGAGACACCACCATTAAAATCTGACCTATCAAACTTGGTCCAACAGGGAATACACTTAAAATCCCAAGTGTGAATGGCACTGCATTGTTTTATTTTAAGTGTCTTTACACAATGAAAAGTGCTGGAATGTTCCACATTTTACACATTTACACATTGACAACATCACACTTGGTTCCCCTTATAAAACTGTTCCTGAAGGTTCTCCACTTATTCCTACTTACAGCAACTTCTACAGTAGGGTAGAAATTAAACTATTAACAAAATATAAACAGTACAGAGAATCCAGACCAAACTTCTGGAATTCTAAAAATCCATAAGCCTGATGGGTAACACAGGTTTTTGTTGGGTTTTGTCCTTTGTTTTAGTACCATGGAAGAGTGAGACAGAGACGTCGGTCTTTGAGTGATTTTAATACCTGAAGAGATGCATAAATATCACACCTGTGGAGGCAAGATGAACAAAACCCATTTTCCTACCTTTTATCTATACCCTTCCTGCCTCTGGAACAAGGACCTGCCTGCAGGATCCCACTTTGCAATGTGAAGCTGGTGGTGGGAGGGATCACGAGCCAGGACAACAGAGCTGAAAACTGCTCCATCCAGGGGGGTTCCTGACCAGTCCTTTTCTCTCTGCTGTCAGTCAAGTGAAAATACTTTTCAAAGTTCAATAAGCATGTCATGTACAACTGAAACACACTAAAATTAATCTGAAAAATCTGCATTTCTGAATGATCTAAATGATTTCTACACACAAACACCAGCAGCCTGGTTTGTTCACGAATCATTTTATCCTTTTAAATAGAAAAAAAAGAAGAAATCTGTCTAGACTAAAAAAGTTTGGCTATAAAATAGCAAAAAAGCACAGGAGCGG
Source organism: Formicarius rufipectus (assembly GCA_013399695.1). NCBI lineage: Eukaryota > Metazoa > Chordata > Aves > Passeriformes > Formicariidae > Formicarius > Formicarius rufipectus. The sequence continues at coordinate 190,878 of VXAU01003119.1, read as the reverse complement.
GTGTTGTTATACCAAGGCATATTCTCCTCCTACTAAAACACTTAACACAAGACCACAAAATTAAAGATCTGTATTCTAAAAGATGCATCCTGGTCTCAGAAGCAGCAGATGCTGTCAGACAGACAGGACGCCACACAGAAAAACAGCAAACAAGGGCTGAAACTGCATAAAAACTGGCTAAGCCAGACAACTGATTGTCTTTGAAAATACAAAACAGACCAGAGAAGTTAAAAATTAACCCTCGATGTCTTATCTCCTGACATGACCCAGCAGTGACCAAGTGTATCTGAGGGTGGAAGTCTCCCAAGGACCGGACATTTTCAGGGAGGATCAGACACAACACATTCAACAGCTGGATCCGGATTTGAATCTACCTAGGGTAATTAACTCCTGATTAGGTGTCGGTGCACACCACCAGAGCAGCACACAGAGATGAGGCCAGGAGTGTTGGTGACACACTCAGTGGGTGGTTCTTCCTGCCATATTCTCTGTGCAGTCACCAAATCCCCTTGAATTCAGCTCCACGTGTATTTGTGCCTCATGTCAAATTACACACACACACACTTGGCATTTCTGAGAAAAGCAAAAGTCAATCTTCACCTCAGCTGGGAAGGAATTTTAGCATAAAGAGTGCAAATCACTTGAGTTTAACACTGTATTAACTGGAAGCTGTTGGACCAGCACAGATCAGCTTTTAACTGTTGTACAATGAACTCTTCTGGAACCCACTCAGCACAGTGAGAGATTATTTCAGCACTTGGTACATCACACTGTACAACAGAAAGAAAAGAGTAACAGCTTAGAAAACCAAAACACAACCAGACTTCCTAACTGCCACTACTTCAAGTCAGGTGGATTTGCTACACTCAGGGGCACTAGTCCCTAAAATTAAAGTGCTTTTCAGAGCATTGGCATCCAAACTCTTGAACATGAGAGACAAGTACAAGTCAGACCCGCGGTGGCCACAGGAGCCGCAGCAGCAGAGACATGGAGTGTGACCCCGGAGTGCCTGAGCTGGGCCCCTGGAGCAGCCCAGCTCTAGCAGGGCATGGTCCCTCCCAGCCCCAGGGCACACTCGAAGGCTTTGGAGTCGCTCAGCAGCGTTGGGGGCGGGTCTGGGCGCCGTGTCTGCAGGATCTTCTGTTTGGGGTTTTTGATCTCCTCCTCCTCCTCTGTCTCGCTCTCACACACGTGCACGACGACACTGGGAGTGGAGTCTGTTCCTGCGTGGAGCTCATACTTCTCCCCTAAGAGCAGCAAACAAAGGCACACTCAAACAAGCCCAAGGAAAAGCACCAAGCCACTTGATCTCAAAACCTCCTAAAGATCTCAGCAACACAACCAAATATTCATCTATCCCATCGCAATCTGCTCAACTTCCACACTTTACCAAAGCTCCTAAATGCTTTCAAATAGTTCCTGTATCAGTTACATTGTACCTCGAGTACAGTCTTTCAATTGATATTTAAAGGAAGGGATGTTAAAAACTGTCATGAACCACTGAAGACATCAGAACACAAGCAGCACACACATTTTTAAGTGACATCAATTGTGCTGCACATTTACATGACATTTGTAAATGAGAATCTACAAAAGCATTTGAAAACATTAAGCCTCTATAGTTCCTTTTTTCCACAGAAAGCAAACAGCACATTTCCCAAGAAGACTCAGGAAGAAGTTGATGATTAAACCCAAAAACTACATATTGGCATCCTTACGTCCTTAGTAACCTGAGCTGCCCAACTGCAAGAGACTGAGCTCCTCATTCCTCTTACTGTTACACTGACAAAAGCCCACACATGCATGTGGTGCAGCCAGTACCACATGGTCCAGTCTGTGCTGTACTTTCAATCATTAAGTAAAAAGAGTGATGGATCATTTCATTCAAGGAAGAAACAGCACATAAAAGAGACTTGAGTTTCTTCTCACAGAAAGATAAGTAGATAAAATCCCCTTATACCCATTTTTTAAGTTAAGTAACACAACAAAAGCAGGTAAATATTCCTACCTGGTCCCAACTTGGAGACAGCACAGAGCAAGTCATAGTTTATCAGGGGAGTTGCATCTTCACTCTGTTTCCACCCAACTGGTGGAGAGGCAGGTGGGGAAATCAGGAACTGTTTAACAGGTTGTGGAGGGAGGAGGTAGGACTTGTCCCCTATTTCACTGGATACCTGCACCTGAAGGCAAACCAGGAGATAATTACAACAACTATTAATTCCCTCTTTATTTAGTCATTTCCCCACACATGCACATCCATTCCCTGCATTAGCAATTCTTCATTTAGCCCAGCATTAAAAAGAAAAGTTCAGCTCTTGTTGGTACCCTTGGAACAACCCCCAGGGAAATGCTGCAGTTCAGAGCTTGGCCTCTGCAAGTGTTGCCAGTGTTCATTGAGCTACCACATCCCTGTAAAGCACCTCTTTGGGAGAGCTGGGCACCCACCTCTTTTCTTTCAGCACATTTCTGTTCATGCATGAACAGCAAAACTGCCCCTGAAGTGTGAATTTCTCCCTGTCAGTGACATCCTGACACAGCTCATGGCAGAACAGCGAGGCTGGAGGTAACTTGTGATGTTTGCCACAAATAGAACCCCTGTGCAAACAGGAACAGATGTACATCACAGTCCATCATACCTGTGCAAAGTAAAGCTTCAGCTTCTTCCCACTGAAGTCTGTTTCATGCAGCTCTATCCGTGCTCTTGCTGCTGCCTCTGGATTGCTGAAGTTTATCCTCACTCTTCTAAAGCTTTTAAACAACTGGAACGTCACTTGGTCATCATAGACCGTGAAAAGTGCTTCAAACCTTTCCTAGAGATGAAGTACAAACATTCTCCAAACACAAAATGAACATTTTCACTCCATGAAAACACATTTCCCTTTCACTTTCCCTTCCCAAATCCTATTCACTTCCTTGATCTCCTCAAGCTGTACATTCCACAGCTCCCTCAGTTACCCCAACGCATAAGTTCAGAACAGCACAGCCTCGAATTCCCAGAGCACGTGGATGTGAAGGAGCCCAAAAACTCAGCATACACAAACTGCCACCTAGTGAGAGAAACCCAAAGTGCTCATCTCCACAACACCGGGACTTGCACAGTGACCTGACAGTGAGCCCACACAGCAAAGCTTCCCGGGGAGCTGCAAAATCCAGACAAAACCACTCAAGAGCTGCACCCACACTTACAACACTCCTCCTATCTTACCTTTTCCTCCTGTACCTCAAACACAGCCTCGTGAACGCTGCAAGCAAAGAGGGAGGTAGGCAAGTCACTTAAATCCATCATCTCTTCCAAATCATCTTCATTTTCTCCAAAAATCATCTGCTCCTCCTCCTCCTCCTGGTCGCTGCTGTACAGGTCCGACTGGCTGTCGCTCCAGGACTTCATGGGGTCCCTGAGCATCCTTCACCCCGGGCGGGGCCAGTGCCCAGCAGGGCTCTGCCAGGGCAACAAACACAGCCAGAACTCAGGGGGAGGATCCCACTCCAGCCCCCTCCCATTGGCACGGCACAGAAGGAAAAATCAAACCAAAAAGTCAACACGGACTTCGCCGCCACCCACAAAGCAGCAGCACGTCCCCGTGCTGCAAAGGCAGTGAGGATTCTGCTGCTCAGTGAGAAGGAACATGAAGTCACTCTGTCAAGTAACTGAAATTCCTCCTCCCTTTACCCTGACATAAATCTGAAATGACAACTCTGTTCTAGAAGCTTTTCTCCGTGACACACTTTTCAGTTTACAGCGACATCTTATTTAATAATTAAAACCACCTCCCAAGTTGGCAGAGTACTCTTCTGATACCTGAAATTTTGTAAAAAAAAAAAAGGTTACAAAGGGAAAAGTAAAAGGCAAGACTGATGGTAGGATAGACAATACAATTCAGGAAAGGTCTTTGCCAAATCAACTTAGAAATACGAGAGGGATCGATAACAGAAATGTTTGCAGACAAGTGCCAGGAGCTCAGGTATCACAGCCAGCACACACAGAGAGGAGGGAAGGAAAATGAAAGGAAAAAAAGGCAACAGAGAAGCCACAGAACCCAGCTGCTTCACAATTTAACTTCTCTACCCATGAAGCAGACAGAAGGTGATGGCTGCAGCCACTGGGATTGCCAGGACATGGACACAAACCTGGCTAGTTATCATCTGAACATGACAGAAATTCAACTTGCAGTGCCTACATCCTTATTTTGTGTCCTGATTCATTTCCTCCAGTTCCACATGAAACAGGCAATCAACAACTGCCCAAGTCCTTCCACCTTCAAGAGGCACAGGATCAGAACAGAAGCACAGCTGAGTTCTCAGCCCAGAGCTGAGCTGACAGCCCTGGGGTTCCTGCTCTGCAGGCCTGGCTTCTGCTCACCACTAAAGATCTTTCACAGGGAAATCAAAACCATAGTGGAAATAGTATGAGGAAAATCCTGCTTTTTGCTCACCAGCCATGTGTGGTATCATGACACACACCAAACCCTGCAGGGTGTGAATTCCTGCACTGAGGAGATGCTCGGCAGGTTGGCAAAGTTTAAGAATCCTGATGCAAAGGAGGCTGGGCAGCCCATCCCCAGCTCTGCACACAGGCTTTGGCTGGACATGAGATCACCACGTTCGAACATTTAAACAGGGTAGGAAAATATTTGACTGGGTTCCATTTTCTGCTCTGTGAAAAGGCAGCAGGTCTCAAGTGCTGAGTGTAAAGGACACTGGGGAGCTGGGGCACCTTCACCCTGCCCGTGCCAGGAAGCAGGTCACATTTATTCCTCAGTTGTCACCAATTTCATCCCCAGAAATCATTTTGCTGCTGTAGAGAACAAGAGTGGAAACCTGTACATGACTAAGCTGCAGAACACAATGCAGTTACTCCCTTGGATTCCTGCAAACAGTCTGCAGGGGAAGGGATTTAATAGAAACAATTTTAGTCTAAATTAAGGAAACATTTCAGCAACAACATCAACAGCTCTGTGTAATTTCCAGCACAGCACTTTCTCCTGTAAACCCAAAATCTGAAAAGCCTCTGTAGCAAAAACATCTATAAAAGCTCCTTCAATTATGTTGTTCTTTTTTTTTAACTTAAGAATTCATCATAGTTCTATTCTTTTTAATGATAACCCTACATGGTTAATTCTGGTTTTGTCTCAGATTACTCATTTTTCATTACTTCACCCAAATGAGTATCAAAACACCTGGTTACTAAGCAAGGCAAGAACATCCAGCAGCTTCCCTGACATCAGACAAGGAAGACTGTGTGAATGCCAGTTAAGAAGTACAAACAGCCCTGGGAGAAATTATATTTTAACAGATGAGACAGAATTATTTTATTATGTAATTATTAGAAAGCATTAAAACCAGAAGAAGGCACCACAAGTGTGGCAGGGACAGGAATGTGATTATCATTGCAACAGCCAAGCTGTTCTGATTCAGCTTCCCTACAAGAAATGGGAATTTCTTCACTCACTCCCTGGAATTCCAGGTGAGAGGTTCCTATTTCTGGACTGCCTCAGACGAATGGAGAGATGCAAATGCAAGTCATTGATTGGACAGCTAATTCTTACGGAGTATTCATTGCAATAAACACAATCATAGGCAATTGCATCGCAATACTCACTAGCAAACTATCGGATCACTCGCTCCCTCCCCGATTTCAGCTCCAACAGCCTCACACAGCACGACCCAAAGGATCCCAGAGACCGAGGCCACTCGGCTCAGACCTTGCACCGAGTCCCTTCTGAGTTAATTAACACCTTTTACCACCGAGACACGCGGGGACGGGCCCGCTGAGGCTCGGAGAGGCAACTGCGACCTCGGAGGGGGCGAGAAACCTTCGGGGGGGCAGGAGAACGGGTTGTGCCACGGGAGCTGCGGCTGTGCCGGCCCCGGCCGGGACAGCACCGGAGAGCCGGGCCGGGGCAGGCTCGGGGGACACCCACGGCCGAGGGGCCGAGGGGCGGATGGGCAGGCGCCGGTGGGAGCCGCGGCCGCCCCATCCCGGGCACGGGGGGCACTGGGGGGANCCCCGCGGGGTCCGGCCCGGCTCGGCCCGGCCCGCTCCGCCTCACCTGTGCGCGGGGTCCGTGTCGGCGGCCGGAACGCGCCTGCGCAGTGCGGGAGCGGCGGGGCCCGGATGGAGGAGGAGGAGGAGGAGGATGGACAGGGAGNAGGGAGGGAGGGCCAGGGAGGGAGGAGGAGGATGGACAGGGAGGGAGGGAGGGAGGGCCAGGGATGGAGGGCCCGGCCCCACCGCGGGCCCCCCGGGCCGGGTGTGCTGTCCCGGGACAGGCGGCGGGGCCGGGCCGGGCCGGGCTGGGGAGCCGGGAGGGGGCTCAGCCGAGGGGGTCCCTGCACGGCGATCCCCGTGTCCCCCAACCCCAGCCCGTGGTGGGGTCGCAGCCCCCGCTGGGAGCGCTGACACTTCGTGCCCCTCCCTGATCCTGAGCCGGGTGAGAAACTAATAGTGGCTCCAACAGAACACACAAACCAGCCTCCTTAGTTTGGATTTGCACAAAACCCCCACAGAACTACCGAGTTTCACCGACCTGAGTGTTCAGTGCAGCAGCTTTGTCCTCACCTGGAAAGCAGAGGACAGGGGGGGTTGGACACAAACACTACATTTCTGGGGTTTGAAACACTTCCTTCTACATTTCAGGGTCAGCAAAAGGCTGGGCTGGACTTCTCTGCCGGGCTGTGGTTTGTGTGTCACAGGGAAGGTAAGTCCAGTCTCACCTGCCCAGAGAAGAGGATTCTGCACGTTAGTGCAGGGCACATTTATCGGTTCTTGGTTCCTCTCTGAGCTCAGCCTTCCCCTGCTGCAGTCACACACTGTATTGATCCCATGCCACAGCCTTCCTCCCTGGCCAGCAATATATTCTGCTTTAATGCCACAACATTTGGCCATTTCAGAGACATTTTAAACGCTCTGTCTTTTGCAATAACACCTCCTCAGTAGCACGGGTTTCTGTAATGCTCTGACATCTGGCTCAATTGTCACCCCTTTCTATGGCCCCTTGAAACACTTGTCTGTAATGCAACACACTGACCCGACATGATGGATGTCAACAAATTATTGCATTTCTGTGACCCTCGGGGGCTCGGGGAAGCAGCTGCTGCCAGCACCGCCCAGGGACTCCCCAGTGCAGCTCCTCACACCAACGCAGCTGAGGCTGCTCTGGGCTTGGGTGGGTCTTCCCTTTGTGCTTTGGGACCCCAAGAGATACATTTAATTAAGAGCATCCTGGGGGTTATCCTTTTACCCCCTGGACTAAAATCCATCCATTACGTGTTAATTAAGTTGGCAAACAGTCAATTAAGCGACATTCCCACTATTCTATAGTTATTTACAGCAGTCTGGATCTCTAAGTGGCAGTGAAGCTGCTCCTGTGTCAGAGATGGGATCCCTGGAGCTGAAGGATGCAGAGCTATTTCCAGAGCATGGAACAAGCCACAATTCTATAGGTTTTACCACAATCTTTTATTCAAAGTTTCATTTTACCACAATCTTTTATTTAAAGTTTCATTTCCAAAGGCCTCACCTAAAAGACAAATAGAATTAAATAGACATGCACCATTGCTTGTGAAAAATGAAGCACTTATCCTTGTAGTGCAATACAGTAAATCTTGATTTATTTACACATTTTAATGTGAACAAGAGGACACTGAAGGCAGATCATTTTATACATTCAGGCAACACAGGAGCTGTGCTCCACAGCATTGAATTACACAGAAAGTACACACTACTGAGAACATATTAAGTGCTCTGGTGCATTGAAAAGCCACTCAGTGTGGAGGCAAGAGATGGCAGTTCACACTGGACAAAGAAGCCAGAGATAGAGCCAAGGAGCTGGTCCACAGCTTGGTGAAGGAATCAGCTCCTCGTGCTGCAAAACCCTTCACATTTGGGAATCTGTGGGACCAGCCCTGGACACACCAAGGGTTGACATTCCAACTGAAAATGTGCTGTACCCCAGTTATATTATTTTTCACACTGGAATGTGGCACAGGGCTCCTCAAACCTCTCTGTGCTGCTCAGCTGCCAAGATCTGCTGCAATGTGGGCATGACCATTGTCACCTCAGACTAACAAATACCATCCTGTTTCAGCTCCTCTGAACTAGAAGGGAGGTCAGGAGTTTACTTCAGTCCTGAGCTCTACCCTCCCACTGTCAGAAAGGGCACAGATGTCCCACAAGTCAAGTTTAAATAAGATACTTGGCTTCTCAGAGCCCTGCTCACACCTTCTCAGCTGTATGAGTGTGCCAGCAAGGAGGAAATAACATTTTTTGGAAGCTTGGCAGAAAAAGCAA
>VXAU01003119.1:170549-182541 GCA_013399695.1 Formicarius rufipectus | reverse complement strand
AAAAAAAAAAAAAAAGCCCTCACATTTTAAAATTCAAGTGTTGAACACCAGCAGCAAACAGGAGTGAGCTGCAATCCATCAGTGCAACCCCTCCAGCAGTGCATGGAGTTGAGGCCACTGTCCCAAGGAACACCTCAGGCTCTCCTGGGGTGGCACAATAATCAAGAACATTGTGATTTATGTGCTGCAGAAACAGAGATCACCTCCCCTGCAGCCCTTTGTCAGGAAGTTTCCAAAGGTAAATAAGGGGAGTTCTCCATGTCGCTGTCATTGGTAAGTAGAATTATTTGAACACACAGAGACTGTATAAATAAAACATGGTTATGTAAAGCTTTGGAGCAACACTCTTGCCTTTAGAATCTTTGAAAGAAAAGGGCCAAACCCACACAATAACATAAAAGCTCAAGTTATGGCTGGAGGAACCTTCACTCAGAAGAGAAGTGCTGACACCAGAGGGCCCTGTGCAGAGAGGAGGGTCAGGAGTCAGTCAGTGCTCTGGGCTGGGGGAAATGGGCACTTTACAGAAAAATAAAATCCCTGATTCAGGCCAGAGAGCAGTTTGCCGGAGCAGCACAAGCCAGGGCTCCACATCAGAGCAGCTGTCCCCCTGGCAAAGCACTCTGTCCCCACCTCTCAGGATGTCAGGGCCTGTGATGAGAACAAACAAACCCAGTCATTTATTGCTGCAGAGTCTGTGCTTGGTCACCTGCAGTTTGTGAACACTGAGAACTGGGAAACCACGAACTGTTACACACCATCCTGATACAGGTGTCAACAGCAAAACACTGAGGCCCTTATGATGAATTATTTTATACACAGCAGCATCTGTAATAATTAAACACAGAGAACACTGCCATGTAAAAAGTGTTTGTAGCTGACAATGGCTGGGCACAGCTTGGTTTCAAACTGTCTTCTGTGGGTGCAGAACAAATAGGTTGAAACAGCCACTGCCTCCTGCTGAAGAGGGAAGAGAGAAGGCAAGGCAGCACTGCTGGGCCCTTCCCATCCAGCCTCCCTGCAGGACTTCAGTTGGGATTGGTCATGAACAAAAGCTGCACATAAATCCACACTGATTACCAGGATCCCAAGGCAGTAAATCAGTGTCACTGCAGCTCCAGATGAATGAATGCTGTGGCAGCAGCAGCCCAGCAACATCCTTATCTTGCTTCAACACAGCAAAGTATCCAGGGGAAAGAAAGGTTGTTATTTCTCCACGTTTCATAAGCTGCACAGTGGGGGATGCCACCGATAAGATCTGAATTGTCAGAGGTGCCAAGCTGTTGGAACTGCAGCCAGCTGCACGTGGGTGCAGCCCCTGGGCACCTCCCGTGGGCAGGGGGAAGGTTGTGTTTCTAAGCTGCACAGAAATCCAAGGCAAAATTATATCCAGATTAAACTAATCTTCAGTGCTGACAAGGCAAATACATGCAAAAGAACAGTTCTGTTGTCACACACAACAGCAAGAACCTGGAAAAGCTATGTACAAGTCAGTGGAGTTGTAGACAGTTTTTGGTAGAACAGAAACTGGCCATGAGTCAATTTAAAACATAAATACAAGCACAAAGACACTGTCCCGAGTTCAAGATCCTCCCAAACCCTTTGGTATTAGAGAAACCACTTACAAATGCATGGAACAGGAGCAAATAAAGGTCCTGGAGGCACTTCCCTTACAGCCTCAGACACACCAAACATTCAGGTTCACAGAAAAGGCCCAGCTTTTAGGGAGGACAATTCCACAGTGCCAGTTCAGTGAACACTGTACTTTGTCCTTCTCCCTTGACAAGTTCCCCTTCTCCCCCCTGGGGTCTGTTCTCCCTCCCTATCAGCTCCTGGCCATCTCTTGGAGGCTGGAAAGATAAATTCACAATGCTCCATTATTCTTACAGCCCCCCAGTGCTGCTCTGTGCACACCTCTCTTTCCTCCCAAGGTCATCCACAATTGTAGACAAGTATTTTTTTTCCTATTTTCTATAGAAAAAGAAAGGGGGAGGATCCCAGCTTGTAACACCTAGACTGAGCTTTTGAACTAAAGAATGTCAACACCTTTAAGTATTTGGGGCCACTGAAGTTAGAAACCCTGCCTCAATCAGAATAAATGTGATAAAAAATTAAAACCTCATAAAAAATGACATAAAATTCCCCACCAGACACAGTCCCATTATTATCCTCTCTCCTTGCCCTCATAGCTCACAGTGTTCCCTCTGCACCACTTAATCCAAGTCAAAGCTCCTGCTATAAAACAGGAAACTGGCAAATAATCTTTGTTCTAAACTGACATATAATCCAGTGGTGCTCTAAAAACAACTCACAACCTCAGTGCTAGAAAAAGATACCAGCAAGAGAACAGATGTACAGAAGTGCCCAGAATTCCTGGTTCGAAGGAATCAAGCAGCTTGTTCACTCTGAGCACTTTTGCTGCTCCAAAGACACAGTAAGTTCCAGTGTTGGTGCTTAAAAACAATTCCATTTATTGCCATATTAAGTTCCTCAGTGGTCATACCAGACACATGAGGATTTACAACCCTCCTGGAAATCCATCACAGTCTCTAAAAGTGAAAGATTAAATCCTGCTCTTCTCTGTGAGCCACTCCTGAAAACTTCTGGCTGGAGATAAACCCACTCCCAGCAGGACTGGAAATTGCACAGTCACTTCTCTTCCCACAGCTCTGATTTCACAGCATCTGCTCCCATCCACTCCACGCTGCTCCACTCCCCATTTCACACTTCCAGACAGCAGAATTCCATGCAGAACTGGGATTTACTCCTTGCTAAGCCAGGTGCTTTCAATGTCACAGCTATAAAGAGTTATTTATTTTGATAATCAGTCTTTAAAGTTCAGCTTGGGATGAGCCTTCAGCTCTTTCAAGGTTGGCTTTACACTTGCCTCTATTTTAATGGGTAAATAAATAAAGGTTAGACTTCTGAGGGTGAGAGCAGCTCTGGCAGGTGCCTCACTCCTCCTTGGGGTGCTGCAGCACTCGGCAGGGGGGAGCAGGGCCTGCCCTGGGGCTGTGCTGCTCCTGCAGCACGGGCAGCGTCGCGGGGCTGCACACCTCGGGCACGTGCTCGTTGTTCTCCAGGGCCCCGTAGGAGAAGGAGGCCTTGAGGTCAGGCTGGACTGCAGTGCCTTTGTCATGCATGTTCTGCATGCCTGGGGAGAGCAGAGGTTACATGCTGAGGGACAGAAGTGCATTTCTCCTGCTCTGTTCAATCAGTACATTATCAAGCCTTGGGACAGGCCCATCAGCTCCCTGAGTGTTCCAGACCCTGCTGGGTCTGTGCCCTGGAGCAGCTGGTGGGGAATGGACTGCAGGGATGGCAGGCAGATATTCCTCGAGTGCTGCACAGCTTTTATACAGCTCACCAGAGTCTAGCTGTGCTTCCCACAGAAGCTGCTGCTCCCCCTGACCCCCACCTCTGGCGAGGTCTTGGCCTTCCCCAGCAATCAGTCCTTCCTGCTGGACCAAGCCCAGTCCCAAGAACCTGCTCAAAACCAGTTCATCTGCCCAGGGAGCAGCCAGCTGCACAAGGCTGTTCTGCCAGGGTATGACACCCCCTGGTGCCAGAGACCCCCTGGCATCCAAGTGGCACAACATCTCCTCTCTGCTCTGCAAAACATGCACAGAGTTCCTCACAAGGCTCAAGAAAGCAGAAGGAAAAAACCAGCAAACTGCACAAGTGCCTGATACCTCTGAGAGAGAACAGAGCCCAAAGCCTGAGCAACCCCTGGGAGGCCCAACATCTCCTAAGGCTGCTGAAGCTCTGCATCCTCACTGTACCTGGCATGGCATCCATGGATATGTAGGGTTCAAAGGGCACAGGCTTCTTCCTGTTCCTTGTGATGAGGAAGACCCCCAGGAATGCTGTGAGGCACCTGAGAGAGAGGCCAAGGTGACAGAGCACAGAGAAGGCAGAGCACACAGCACTGCATGGTGCCTTCCCACAGTGCCTGTGGGTAACACAGAGCTCAGAGCTGGAACTAAAGAACTGCAAAGTCACAATTCCTGTCTCAGCTGAACCCCCTTCAGCAGCACTGACACCCACCCTGCAACCAGCACGATTTCCCCTTTATCAAAACACAGGGAGATTTTTCATGCAAATTAATTAATTAACCTTGACTAACTGAAGGGAAAGGAAGAACATCAACATTTGTTTTTCTTTGATGAAATTCCAGGATTTAGCAGCCTGACCTTTGAAAGGCTTCCTACAGGTAAACACAGTACCAGCCACAGATCTGGATTTTTCCAGTGTGTTGACAGAGGAAGGTGCAGTTCAAAACAATAATCTCCCAATTGTGTTTTCCCTTTATTTACCTAAAAGCCATTTCAGAATGTCCCTGATTATGCAGAGCTAATTACCTCACCCACAGCACTAGGACTGAACAGAGTGAAACACTTGCTGTGTAGCTCAGATCACCCTGCTCTGGGCAGCCTCCACTGACTCCACAGGTCAGGGCAGAGAAGGTGCAAACCCTGAAACAGATTCCCTATAGGAGGTTTCCTTTAGTTCTTCTACAGTTCTCCCAGATTCACGAGCAGGGAGCTTGAAAACCAGTCCACATGGTCCAACATCTGAGCTGGCCTCCAGGACTGTCAGGAAGGGATTTAGTGATTAATGTTGGAACTGTGCATTACTGAGTGGTACACAACCTTTTCTAGAGCTTCCAGCATCACTCAGACACAATACTGAGCTCTGACAGAGAAAGCTTTCAGTCTGTGCTCCTCCAAGACAGTCTGTACCTCCAGGAGAGAGCTATCCTTAAAACAGATGCATGTTTTTTACCTTGGAGTCACATGAAGCAATACTTTGCAGTTTGCTGTCAAGGAAACTTGAAGCACTTACCCCAGAGCAAACATACAGATATGGAGAACATCTTCCCCCGTGAAGTCCAAGTAGAAAGTTGCTCCTTCAAAAGGAAATATTCATTACATCCTTCCCCCCCAGTTACACCTCCAGCTAACCCCTCCAGAACACAAATCAGGCAAAATCCCTACTTTTATAGTCAGCACCTTTGTTTTTTAAATGATCTTAAAATAGCAAAAGGTGGCCTGATTTCTATTTTAACACACGTTATTGACAAACCTTTAAAGAGTTCACTACCAAAACAGTTCTACTGGTATAACTAACAGAGTTGCAAGTAAAGCTGCACAGCAGCACCAATCTTTCCCCATGAAGGGAACTGCTGGAAATATTGCAGGTCCTGTGCTAATAAAGCAGGAGCCAAAGTCTCCCCAGCCAGCAGTGGCCACACAGAGCCCAGGGGTTATTTCTGAGGGCTGAATGGCAAAGCAAGCTGGATCCAACCTCAGCAGGATACAAGCTCCTGACCCCACAATGCTCCAACCTCCAAGCTGAGCAGCCCTGCTGTGCTGGACGGCAGCAGGACACACGTTCTGGGTCCTCCTCTACATTTTTAACTGAAGTGAAATAAATAAACTGGTGACTCTGATTAATCTGTGGCTTGGGAGAGGAGGCAAGGATCAGGTAAAGAGCAGGGCAGACTCTGATGACACAGGAGAGAACCATTAAAAGGCACTGTGTAACTTGGAGAGAAGTCCCTGCCCTCCGTGCCTTGCAGGGCACTGCTGCCCACACAGTGCCCAGCTCTGCCTGCCAAAGGCACTCTTCTGCAGGGCTGGGCTTCGGGCCTCTGTGTTTGTGTGCCCCAGCTTTGCTCATCCGTTCAAGTGAGGAGAACAAAACCTTGCAAGGCTGTTGCTCAGGTCTGAGCCCAAGGGGCTGCCCATGCTCCTCCCTGTTCCTGCACACAAAGCTCTTCCTGTGGGCAAGGGCTGAACGGGGAGAAATGCTGAAAGAAAGGAACCTGCAAAGCTGGGCCCACTCTGGGTCCAAGAACAAGACTATCAGGAGAGATCCCAACACCTTTGGGCAGAGGAAGCAAATAGGTTTATACACTACATGACATACTTTAACAAAACCTAGATAAATTCAATAAGGAGAAATGTTAGCTGTGTATTCAGCTGCACATCCCAGATCACACACCATTCTGCATGGAACGAGTAATAGTCTCAAATCCAAGATCTCCTGCACTTTAAATAAAGTGACAGCACTTAACAGAAAATTTTAACACAGTCTAATGGATAATTCACGTTTTTTGAAGGACAAAACAAAGGCATCAGCAGAGAGGTGACAAGGAAATACAAGTTGTTACCTTGCTGAGTATTCACCTTCCTCAGCTGTGAGGGAGGATTATTTCCCCAAGTCTTTGGCCCTTCCCTGGGGAAGCTTTGAGCCCTTACCTGCTGAGATTGCTGCTGCTGTGGACAGGATGTAGCCCATGCTGGCAATCTGAGCTGAGTCATAGAGCTGGGAGGCCTGAGCTAAAAACCTGCAGCAGTCACAGACAACAGGGCTTCGTTTGCAAGGAGACTCTTTTTGGAAACACCTTTCAGAAGTGATGCATAGATTTAAGAAAATTAATCATTTTTCTCCCTAAAGCTGCAGCAGCAGCAGCCGCCCTTGGAATGAGTATAAAGGACAGAGGAGAGAGGCTCTGAATTACTGCCCCTGACCTCAGGCCCAGAACTCACATTTGGAGAAGCTTTTTATCCCTGCTGCTACTGGGGTTTTATGTTATTGCAAGTACAAAGAGAAAAAACAGCTAAGAATAGACACATTATCAACAATACTGGTTCTGCACTTTGATTTTAGCCAGTGCAGATACTGCATTTTATTTACCATCACTTCATTCCTAAAATTGCTTTGCCAATGCTCAAACAATGTGTATATACATCTGGGATTGGAACTCCTTGGCAGCATCACCACACAGAAGAGCAAAGACCACCAGGGTCCCAGGCTCCTGTGACAGGACTTGGGCACAGCTCACAGATGACACCAGATAATTCTCCTGATCAGCTTTTTTGGGATGGTAACCAAGAGCCCCCCCAGCTCTGCCCCACTGGAGCAGGACAGAGACAGACCCAGAGAGCCCAAGTCTTACGTGGCCTGGTAGCCAGCTGTGGCAGCCATGCACACCAGCATGATGTAGAATATGGGGGAGTCCAGCTGCAGGTCCCCTTGGATGGACACCAGCACCATCCCTGCCACGGCCTTCACGGTCACCACGGTCATGGAGCCTGGGGGAGGTCACCACACTCAGCTGGAGCACTGACAACACCTGCAAACCACCCCGGGGGCTGCAGGGACCCAACCCCCCCTCTCCCAGCCCAAACTGCCCCTTTTGTCCCCAACACCTTCACCCCAGTGACCCCCACCAAAGCACTGAACCTCTCAGGACCACAGCTCCCACGGCTGCAGAATCAGGAGCCATCACATGATGGAAAGATGCAAAGTTTCCTTTGGTTAAAAAGGCCAAGGAAGCTTTCAAAGCAAGGATCAGAAAGAACCTTCCTCTCTCTTTCTTAAAAGCCCAAGTCGAGGCCATTCAGAATCAGTGGAGTTGCTTTGTCTGTAATTCAGAACCTCTGAGGGATCAGTGACTGAAACTCAGCCCCAAACAGTTCAAAACACACAAAGAAAGAAGAGTAAAAGAAAAGCCCCTGCAGACTCTGAAGCTGCAGAAACAGCAAACATTGTTGTGTCTGTGTCTGAGCCTCAGTGTGCCAGACTGAGACACTGCCTTGCTTTACTCACCCTTTTTAAAGTTTAATTGATCACAGTTGCTTTAAAAACAAAACCAGATTAATGTGGAGAAAGGGACAAGTGAAGTCCTGCCCTTCCCAAAGCCCCTGCAGGATCCCCCTGGAGACTTTAGGGCTACATTTGACCCCCTGCCCAGAGACTCCCAGTTTCAACAGGGACACGCTGGCAGGGCAGGGCATTTCTCCTTTCTTTCCCCACCCAGCAAACCTTCCCAGAGCCAAGACAACTTCTGGAGGTCAAATCCTCTCTCTCAGCCACTACCCCAGCCCTCCTTACCCACTGAACACCTTTGTGGGCTTTGTGGGCACAGATTGAAATGAAAACTAAATAAAGAACCTGCATTTCTGGATTTGGCAGATTATTTCTCCTTATAGGAAATAAGTCTTAATTGTTCAAAGGTCATTTGCAAAGACAACCAGTGTTTGTAGTAAGAATTCTGGAGCAGATTGGTGTATTTTATGGCATTAATTAGAGCAACACAATCCCCTAAATGCCACAGATGCCTCAGTTTACTGTAGTTTACTGTTCAAAGATTTTACAACTCCGTATCAACTTACCCAGCAAAGCAACCAGCAGAAGGATAACTACAATGTAGTTTGCATTTTTCTCCTTGTAAAAATACAGTAGCAGGCAGAAAACAATGATCTCCACAAGCTACAAAAGGCAGAAGTCAGAATATTAAAAATGCAGATTAGATGAGGTTGGCAGTAAATGGGATTCTGAGCCAATCAAACATGAGAATTACAAAGCTGGGCAAATCAATGGAAAATGGGGATCCCCCACAATTCTAGATGAAATTTAGCATGATCTTAGACTGCAGTTAGAGGAGACATTCAGGGCCTTCTTGCAGAACAGGAAACATGGGACAGTTTTGATATTATGGTAAAGAAGCAGATCAAAAAATCCTGCCTGAATATTCCCATGGGAGATCTCAGCCTGCTCTGTGTAATGAGGGTCTGTGAGTGATCCTGCAGCACAGCTCAGTGCATGGCCAAGCTTATCCCAGCTATGAAATGATACACTGCATGAGATTTTCAATGAGAAATTAATGGCTCCAGAGAAAGTCAGTGCAAAAAAAGCCCAGATGCAGGCACAGCAACCTCTCAATGAAATCCCTCTAAGTCCTAACAGAGTAATTCAGAGCAGGAATGGGGGAGTTCTAAGATGTGCAAGTGTCTGACAGCTGGAAAGGCTGTCAGAGGTTCACAGTGAGTACAGGGAGTGTTGGCAGTAAACAGAAGGAAAAATTATGCTTGAAATGCAACTCCCCAGTTGGGCACATTGAGCCAACCAGCCCACGTTCCCCGGGCCACCTTACCATGTACAGGAGGAAGGGCCAGCTCACTAAGTGCCTGGTGATGTTCTCTGCTGTCATCTTCTCGTGGCTGTTGGGTCCAAAGGTGACCAGCAGGTAAGTGCCAACAACTGCCAGGCCACAGCCCAGGAAGGACAGGAGGTGACGCCCTGTCAGGCAGGGACAGGAGGGAGGACACAGCTCAGGGGGGGCTGGGGGGGCACCTCCCACAGAGCCAGGGGCTCCTGCACAGCCCTGGGGGGCACTCGGGGCCTCAGCTCCCCAGCTGCAGAGCCCGAGGCTGATCACTGGCACTGGGCTGAGAGGGGGGACCAACAGCTGGGGGGACCCACAAACAGCTGGGCCCAGCCACCCTCTGCTACATGAACAGGGCTACAAACCTGGGGGGCTGGTCCTCCTGCAGCCCCTTCCCCAGGACAGGGAGGGGGCAGTGAAAGCCCCAGGGCTGCAAACACCAAGTGCATGGAGCTCAGCTGCTTCCCTCATGCCTGTGCTAGTGCAGCTTCAGCCCCAAACCCTGCACACCAACCCCATCTCCTGGGCTTTCTGGGAGCTCTGGGACATTCAGGGAATTTGGCACAAGTCTGATAAAAAAAAAAAAAATCTAACTAATACTAGATGAGATGACACATTTCTTCCAAGGGGTACCATGGCTAATGGAAACTTTGCCATCCCTCTAGTAATAATATAAAATAATTCAAATACAATTCCTGAGAGGCCATGCATCTGTGTTGAATGGCTTGTAAACAAAGAGGAAAACTGAAAAGAAATTGTAGAACTTACTCAAAAATTCCTTGGGCTTCCATTTTTCTTTAATAAATATAATTCCTATGATTGCACTAGCTATAAAAAAAACAAAACCAAAGGAGAGAGAAGCAGTGAGTTCTGGCTGAAGCAGGAACGTCCCCCTGGATCCCCCTGAGGCTCCTCCTTACCCACGACAGACACAGCAGCGAGGGGCACGACGAGGGAGAGTGGGGCGAAGGCGTAGGAGGAGCAGACCCCCAGCTCCCCCAGCAGCAGCAGCAGCAGCCCACACCACCAGCTCTTGGTCTGGAAGAAGGCTCGGGGGTCCTTGGAGCCTGCCAGCCTGATGTGGCTGTACTTCTGCAGCAGGAGACAAAGGCAAGGCAGGGTTGTGGGGCTGGATGCCTTGGGGGCAGGGTGAGTGTTGGCTTCAGGACACTCACCTGGAGGTTGAGGGCAATGCTGCTGACAAGGTGCCCAAAAATAGCCAGTAATGCCCCAATCAGGTTCTCCTGGGAAAACAAAGGAAACACATGGGTGTCCAGTATAGCCAGAGAATTTGGAGCTCTCTGCACACTCTGGAAGAAAGACTTTTAAAACCGTTCCTGAATCATAGTTTGGGTTGGAAAGGATCTTTAAAGGTCATCTGGTCCAGCAGCCACCTGCCAATAGAATCTGTTTATCTCCCTCCCTGCCTCCTGACCTGGGCAGTTCAGGGAAGTTCCTGTGGCTGTGTTCCAAAGCTGTGAACTCAGGTGAAAGATAACCCTTAACAGCCACTTTCTCTGAGAGACTTCAATTAGGCTGCAGTTCCTCAGAGGGGAGGGAGATAAAGCCAAACAAGATGACCCTGTCACTCATTCCCTTTGACAAACTCCTTTCATGAGGACGTTTACTGCCCTGGAATTCAACACTGTGGATCAGGAACCTCTGCTCTCAAACCATTTTGCTTTTCTCCACTTGCAACAGCTGCTGGTTCACTCAGTAATTCAGCCCATCTGGTGAGGCAGCTCAATAGTCACAGATTTTATGCTGCTTTTCATATGAACCAGTTACTCCAAAAGGCACAGGCAGCTGGTAACAGCTCCCAGCAAACTCCCAATTCCTGCACTGGCATTCCCAGCTCAGCAATAATTCCCACGGTCTAGAAAGATGGAATTTGAAATAAAACAGGATGTAAAGGAGGTTGAGTCACAAAGGAAATGTAGAGTAGGAGTGAAGAGCCTGAGGCTAAGCCAGGCCTTTTAGCATTTGTGTGCTCCCAACAACTGATTAAATCTCATTAGATGTCCTTAGCACTGTTCATTCAGTGCTGGACTCCAAAATCCAGTGCAGTCCTCCCTGGGACTGATTCTCTCACTACACAGAGCATGGAACTCCCCAGGGCCTCCAGGAAGGGCTGAATACAAAGACAGAGCACTTTCTGCAAAAAGCAACCCACACAGAGCAGCATTAGCAGCTCCATCCAACAATCAGGGCCCTGTTGGGCTGGCCCGGGGTGGGACTCTGACCTTGTAGGAGAAGGGCTCAGTGTGAGGCTGCACAGACACTGCTGCCGTGGCCACGGGGAGCTGCTGGAGCTGTAGGGCTGCACTGCTGCCTCCTTCCATCCTGCTGCTTTGGAGGGTTGTTGGCCTTTCAGCCTCTTGGATGCTGCAACTCCTCTTTAAAGAAGAGACACGGACCTTGCTGGAGCCAGCTTCTGGTTCCTCTCCTTCCCATCCATCCCGTTTCCTCGGCCAAGAACAATGAGTGTGGTGGAGCACAACCCCTCTGCAGCTCAGCAGGGCTCCCCTTCCCCTGCAGCCCACGCTGGCAGGGAGCAGCACTGTGGGCACGAGGGCAGAGGAGCTGCTCTTCCCAGCCAGTCAGTGGGGCAGCAGTTCTACCCCTCCAAGGTGGCACTGTGGAAAAAAGAATAATTAGATCAACCGGTGTTCCAAAACCTGCACTGAAATCCTGCTGAACGTTGGGCCACGGGAATACCCCTGGGATGGAACTCCCAGCTGCACACAGCAGCAGGGAAAGCAGACTTTAAAGGTCCTGACAGAACCTGCCCTGCCCCCCTTGCCNCCCTGCCTTGCCTTGCCTTGCCCTCCCTGCCCTCACCTCCCGCTCGGCCGCAGCTCCGTGTCCGGGCAGCGCCGCGGGCAGACCCGGCCCGGCCCCACCATTGGCTGCCAGAGCTGTCAATCCAGGGCCGGGAACGCGCGGATTGGCTGCGGCGCGGGGCCGGTGCCCGAGTCAGCCAATGGGCGCAGAGCTCTGAGGGGCAGGGCGGAAGGAGCCGCATTCCGCCGCTCGGGT
>VXAU01003119.1:50584-170447 GCA_013399695.1 Formicarius rufipectus | reverse complement strand
TGCGGCCCGTCCCTCCCGTTCGCTTTGGGGACGGCGGCAGCGGCGGGTCCGGACGGCCCGCCCACAACCACCTTAAGGCGCATGCGCTAAGCGCACGCTCAGAGCCACCTTAAAGCAGCAGCGGCCGCTGTGAGAGCTCGTCTGTGATTGGTCACCCGGCGGCGGGCCCCAGTAACAGGCGCGGTGATTGGAGGAGCCCTGAGGGGCGCCAGCTGTCCCTCAGCGCGGCCCCGCCCGGGGGGAGGCGCGGGCATGAACCGAACCGAACCGAACCGAGCCGAGCCGCCGGCACGGCCACCCCGCACCCCTCAGGGCCCGCCGGTCCCGGCACGCACCTCACGGGGCGGGGCCGCGCCCTGAGGCGACTTCTGGTTTCGCCATCGCGCCCTGCCCCGGGCGGCCCCTCAGGCCTCACCTCCGGCCTCACCTCAGGCCCTGGCGGGCTCGGGGGTGCTGCAGCACCGGGTAGCAGCTGACAGACCTGTGGGAGCTTCTACCCCCACACACGTCTTGTCAGTCCCCCGCAGGCCGCGCCAAGGCCTCGCAGTCCAGGCCTGCAGAGTGACAGTGCCGGAGTCGGTGGAGACCTCAGTTCGTGGGATGCTTTGGGTTGGAAGGACCTTAATGTTCTTCTCGTCCCACGCCCCGCCCCGGGCAGGGACACCTCACACTGTCGCAGGTTGCTCCGAGCCCAGTCCAGCCTGGCCCCGGGCGCCTGCAGGGGTGGAGCAGCCGCAGCTCCTCCGGGCACCCCGTGCCGGCCCAGCAGGGCTGGGGCTGTTCGGAGCCTCCCCTCAGAGGTGCAGGCTGGGCAGGGGCAGTTTGTTCACATCCCCGGCTCACTGGGAGGGGTCGGTGTGCCGCAGTGACCACAGTACCCGGGCACAGCCCCCAGTCACCCCCATGCAGCAGCAGCTTCCCAGGGCTTTGGTTCTCCCTTGGCTTCCTAAATAAACCAGGGAAATGAAATGCACAAGTGGCTGCTCATTTCCTGACTGGAACACTGCACTAATGGCACATTTGCCTTTCTCTTACACATCCCATTTCAAATGCAAGCTGGGTCTGGATTTGCATCTTCCTGTATCTCCATATTCACAGTTGTCTTCGTTGGCTGTTCCTTTTAGGTTTCAAGATTTCCTCCAGTCCTTCACCATAGGAAAGTGGCCTCAAACTAGGAAAAAAAGAGGGATTTAAGTCTCAGTCAAAGATATTTCAGTATAACCAAGTGAGTAACTACAACGTTTGAAGTTTATGCCTTTGTTTATTTTGCCACTGATTATGATCCTGGTTTGTAAAAAGAACAGCAACTAAGTTTAGATCAAGGCTGTTAAATTATCTTTGTAATCACAGATGATAGCAGGATGAGAAGAATGGTAATTCAATAGCATTGGTTTAAACTTTGAAATGACTGCACAGAGAGCACCTCGTTTATGCTGTGTCCCCACCTCCCTCCCACCCACCCAGCCCCGGCCGTGTGCCCATTTCCCATGTTTTGGAGCTCTCCAGGACACAAACACACACACGTTGCGTTTTCTTTTGGAGCACATTCAAAGCAGGCGCGGTCGGTACGTGTGACCAGCAGAGGGAAGCAGAAAGACACTTTCCAACCTCTGTGATTCCCCCGCCTGCCTTTGGCCGGGTCTCTTTTCAACTCCAGCCAAGGCTCGCAGGTGCCAAGGCCCTCCTGGGCTTTCTGGATCCACCTTTCGAGCAACTTCCTCAGCCGGTGGAAGGAGGATGCCCTTCCACAGCCTTCTGCTGTCTGCTGACTACGTGGCAACTCCAGAACTGCAAAAATTATGTACATTAACAATTTCTACCACTTTGTCCTGGGTATGTAAAGCAGGTAAATCAAGGAAGTATTTGACATCGTCCCTCTTTCTTCTTCTGCCGTTGGCATCTTCTCTTTCTTCTTCCTTTGATCTCTTCTCCCCGCTTGTCTCTCCCATCTCAGTGATATCAGGAGTGTATTATCTCAGGATGGAATAACAGCAATCAAGGACAGAAAGGACAAAAGATGAGGGAAAATGATCAAGGGGGAGAAGTTGCTTCAATCCCTTCTGCAGGCGCCATCAGTCTGCCTGGTCAGCTTCCAGCAGCTCCAAATGACCTGGTGCTAAGCTGTGACTAAAGGAGAAGAGCCAGAGTCTGGAAGCAGCTTCACAAAGCACTCCCTTCCCTTTGAGAGTTTCCTGCTGGAAGGGCAGAGTGGGCAGGCAGCCAAACCACAGGCTACACAAGGGCTTGGCTGGTTCCTTCACAGGCTGTATCCCGAGAGAACAGTTCCTGCAGCAGGCTGGGGAGGGGGAGCATGGGATCCATTAACACCAGACTTCTTGGGAGCTGCTGACTTGGTGCCCTCCACCTTGACTTGACTGTGGCCTTTCAGCACAGGCCATTCTGGAGCACATTCCTTGAGTGGGGTAGTCAGGGATAAATGCCAGGATGTGGAGTCTTTACCCACTTGTAATTTAGGCAATGTAAGGAGCTTATTTGCTTCTCACTCCCTGACCTAGAACACCCAGCAGGGGAGTTGACCCACTTTTGTAGATCTGCCAGCTTACCACTGTTTTCACACACCCCTGCAGGTGCCAGGACACTGGAGGATGCTGTTTCTGGTGGATTTTCCCCTCAGCACAGTGGTCCTTGTATTACCAAACCACAGTTCCAAGGATTCTGAGGTCACTTTGAGGTACAGCCACTTCAGCAAGAGGTAAAATCTCCAAGGGTGTGTAGTTGTCTAATGTGCAATTACTTTCAGCAGCACTGAGGTGATAATGGACGTGCCAAACCCAGAGCTGGATGCACTGGATGGGAGAAGGGCTCTGTGGCTGCCTCCCTGCCACGTGCTGTCCTGGGAGGTGCTAATCCTGCTGCCGGAGCAGGAACTGCCCTCGTGGGGCAGAGCTGAGCATGGAACCGCATCCCAACCTCGGCAGGACGGTCAGCAGGAGCTGCCAGGCCTGGCAACACCAGGGAACTGAGCTTGCAGGTGCAGTCTGATATCAGCTGCTTTGGAAACCTGCTGTCATTTTAATAGTCAGTCCCAGCAAATTGGGCTGGCCTTGCTTCCCTCAGCACAACCCTCCTGTCCAGGGAGCACAGGGGGAGAACCTCAGGCACGTGGCAGAGCTCCCACACAGCAGGGCCACATGGAGGTGGGAGCCCCCGGCCAGGGCAGGGGCTGTTCTGCCTCTGGGGTCGGTGAGGAATAGCTGGCTCAGGATCCCTGCGCCGTGGGGCTGAGCCCTCAGACCACACCCAGAGAGCTCCTCCTGTCAGTCTGGCACCCTGAAAGTGTCACATGTGCTCAAGTGAAACGCAGCACAAGGCAGAGCAGCTCTGCAGAGATTCCCAGTTATATCACACACCTCAGACTTTGGGCTGTGCTGAACTGTTTTTCTGCAAAGAAAAGTGGAAAGGATTATTGGTGACCATCTGCCTGATAAGTGCCATTTTCATAAGAAAGGTTGAATCCACAGGAATTCTATGTGCACATGAGAACTGAGACTGATTCCTTGGGATCTGGTTCCTCGCAAAGCCCTTCCAGTTTTCATGGAGGTTGCACATACTTGGGGTTTATTATTTTTAGCACTATTACACTTGTCCATGCATGCAGCAGGAACAGCTCAGGAAAACAGCCTGGGAAATTATTTGCCCATGATGTCACTACAAATCACCACCTTCTCCAGCAGGCAGCACTGCCTGCCCACTCCCAGCTCCTCTTCCCTCCAGAATTTTGCAAGATAAAGCAAAGCAGGACCCTCCATTCCTCTCCCTGCCATTCCTGGTTGTTTCTTAAGGGGGATTTAGTCATTCCAGAGTAGCTGCTGCTGTGGCCACCAGCACAGGTCCTGCCTGGATGGTGCTTTTAATCAACCTCTTGCTCATCTTATGCAGGCTCCCATTTCCCCCCCTTTGAACCTTGCATCATCCTGGTTGATCCAGCAAAGCCTTCTGCACAGTGAAATGCCTTCATCCAGCCTCGTGTCTCTGCATGGGTGGAATGATGCCCAGACTACTTTATTTTCTCCTCTCAGCTGCACTGCCTTTTTCTGTGGTCTCTCCCTCATGGTTACATTCTGTTTTGGGGAAGGGGCATCAGCATCCAACTTTCAAGTCATCAGAACAGGAACTAAGTCCCTTCCAGAATATTTCCATTGCTAACTGACAGACAAGACAATTCATGAAGTTCACACAATGGTTGAATGCTCTTAAAGATCAGGAACTTCAGTTCTTCCCACCCTCCACACTGGAATAATTTCACATTTGTGTTAGTACAAAGCTGCTTCTTTCATCTTGTCTGGTCCCAGACCTTCCAAGTCCCACCTTTTTTTCTGGGATTGGCAGAAGTAGGACAGGCTGCCAGGGGCATTCAGCCCTTCATGGGACAGATCTGAAAAGCTGGAGGTATCACGTACCACAGAGACAGGCTGGGATTTATTTGGCTCTATAAATAGAATCCTGCCCAGTCCTCTTTTTGAAAAGCCCAGGAAGAGAAGAGAGGCAGGAAAGGTGTGGTACTGCAAATAATGCTTTCTGCCCACATGCTGAATTAATTAGGCCCAACTCAGATGTTACAGTGAGATTTTAGGTCTGCTGTGGCTCCCAGCCTATACAAATTGCCATGTAAACAGAGAGAAATTTGATCTTCCTCATACCCAGAAAGACCCAGCTTTCCATGCAACAGGAGACTTGCCTTAAAGGATTATAATTTTGAAATTGTGAAGACACTGACCTCAATACACAGTTAAAATCAAAGCCTAAAATTCATGTGACTTAGGAAATGATACAGGAAATACAATAATACCATCACTGATGGTGCTGGTTCATCTTCAATTGGAATGTTGTGTTTAGTTCTGGCCACCTTAACTCTGAAAGGCAATGGCAGAAATAGACAATTTAGAAATAAGAGATATTAGAGTTCCTATAAAGAGTGCAAACACTGTAGATTTTTAATTTAGAGAGAAGGTCAGTAAGATATATGTGAGATAATTAAGAAAAGAAATAATGAGCTTCTCCCATACCATATAAACCAAAGGGATATCAGCATAAACTTAAGCCCCAGTAAATTTAAACCTGAACGAAGGAAGCAGTTGTACAATGTTCATTCTCTATTTGTAAACTGGGATGATAATTTACCATGAAAGCAGTGGGAAGCAACAGATACAGAAATAAAATACTAATTAATAGGATTGGTGGAACTCACATCCATAAGGGCCAGCAAGCAAAGTTTGACAATTTTTTATATACACGTGGGCACACAAGGACTGGGTGGACCATTGCTGTGCTCCAGCATCTCTGTTCTCAGAGCTGGTACTGTGGGACTGGTTTGTCCTGGGGTGTGTGGGATGCAGAGCAGGGCTATGCTGGGGATGGTCAGGGTGGGGTCTGTGTCCTGCTGCAGCTCCGGGGCCAGCCCGGGCCAGGTGGATGTGGCAGCTCTGAGCACACCTGCCCGTGGAGCTGGGCCAGGTGGGGCAGCTGAGGCCCTGCCTTCACCTTCGGTTCCTCCGGCCCTGCCGATTTACCCCTGAGCAAGTCACTTGAGCGTTGTGTGGCTGCCGCTCCCCACCCCGGTGTGCCCGGGCTGTGCCAGGAGCCCCGACCCACAGCGACCCCGGCTGTGCTGGGACCGGCGCTGACACCAAACCCGAGTGCTGTTGGCTCTTACCGCAGCTTGGGATGACACTCATTCTGCCCGAGCACCGCCCCTCCCTCCAGCGGTGTCCTGCTGCAGCCCTCACTGCTTTGGGACTGTTTGGGGATGTTGGAGACAGCTTTTGTCCCTCTGCACTGCAGCCACTCCCCTTTCACACTGCTCTTGGTGCAGACACGTCCCTGTGCTGAGACAGCCGGCTCACCCTCCGGTGTTTGATGACTTTGCAGAGCTGCTTAAGACAGAATGAAGATGCAATTTAATAAGCTTCATAAACTGCCACTCATCAGCTGAGACATCTTAACTGGCTGCATGCACGTTCTTGAAGCAATTCATGCTTTTATAGTCATTTGATACAGCTGAAACATCAGCAGGTGTCTTACCTCACAGTGTGGGAGTGCAAAGAGCACCCGCAGGTACCGGGCCCAGCTGGCAGGGGGTGCTCCTGTTTGCTCCCACAGCCCGTGCTCTGAGACTGTGAACTTCTTATCCTGACTCACTGTGGCTGAGCAGCTGCCCCAGCATGTCCTGAGCTGATTGCACTGGTTTGCAGGCCATAATTATTTTCTATATCACACTATAATGGCTTCGCATCGTATTAATTTTAACATTGTAAGAATTTGCTTCTGGGAACGGCCTTCTTGAATTAATCACTGACTCATGATTTACTGGAGGAGATAATATCTAACCTACAAGAGGCAGAACAGGAAACTATCTATTTAAAAGATGGCAGTGGCTGATAATTTATGACTATAGACAAAGAGACATCTGAGAAGAAGTGGACAGATCCTGCAATTTTTGTGGGCACTGCTCTCACTCAGCTAAAAGGAACTTCTGTGTAGTGACTGGAGGTTCTGCTTTTGAGGCAGTGGCAGATGAAAACTGACAAATTTGGGAGGAAAAAAGCACAAGAGGATTTAACTTGGAAAAATGTGGAAAATTGCCTTCTCCAAATCCATGAGCCCTGAACTGGGAGAGCAGATGTCGCTGATGTTTTGGTTCTGATCCTCCGTGGTGCAGAGCACCTTCACACACAAATCCAGCTCCCTCAGAGCTTCTTAAGGCATGTTGGACTTAAGTGTCACAGGACACTGGTGAGGGTCCCTTCCATGAGCTCTGGGAAGGTCCTTTTAAAGCTCTGCTGAGACAACCATCTGGAAACCACCCTGGCAGTTTGGAGTAGCCCTAAGGAATCACTGGAACACCCCACAACTCAGTGTGAATGCCAGAGGCTGCAGGAGAAGCCACATTAGTGCACAATGTACCAAGCTCCAAACGACATGTGCTCCTGGCCCGGTGCCTGCTGAGGTTTGGAACCTGCAGCGTGAGGGCACAGAGCTGATCTCACAACTGACACCACACGTGACTCCTCCTCTTGGTTCGTTTGTGAAATTGCTAATGATCCCTTTGTTCCTGTGCTCAGGACTGAGTTTAGTGTTGCCTTATCAGAGTCCCTGGAAATCAGCTCTGCCAGGACAGCACTTTTAAATGGAACCACACAGTGGTTCCTTTTCCTCACTCAGTGCCTGGTTTGCTGTTCACATCCTCTCCCTGTTTGTCTTGCAGGTCACTCCAAAACTGATTCCCCCATCAAAGGGTCTCCCAGGGGAATAACATCCTGCTGCATGTCAAAGACCTCCCACCTAACCAGGAACTGCAGATTTACTCCTGAGCCTGCCACCTCTGAGCCACCCCAACCTCCCAGGCAAGCGAAGAAAACCCCTTGCAGGTAAGTGCAGCCTGCAAGATGTGCCACTTTCATGGGATATATGACAGTACACCAGAGAGCAGAGCCATCCCAGTGTCCCACTGGCCATCCTGGTCCAAAGGGGCTGGGTATTGCCCCAGATCCACAGGCACCAGCTTGGAGTGCCTGGAAGGGGAGTGTGGGTTGAGAACAGCCTGGAGTAGTGAATCAGGGGCCCCAGACATGTTCAAACAGCAATTAAATCCTGCACCACCCTGTGATGTGAAGGCAATTTCTTATCCCCAAGAACGGAACAAGAAGCCAGGGCACACATGACCTACAAAAAGATCCCTCATATCTCAAGCAGAGGCTTTAGACATTGGGCTGTGTTTGTTTTGTGCCCAAACTCACCCCCAGAGGAACACACAGACCCAAATCTGCGAACCCTGGGCAGGAATGGCAAGGGATGCTCATGGCTGCACAGCAGGCCAGGGATCCAGGGTAAAACCTGGGCATTTCCTCAGCCCCTCCTGAGGCTGGGAATTAGAGCTGGAGAGAGGCCTGTAAGAGTCTCAAGTGCTTCCTTTGAGCCAGAACTGCCATTCCCATGTATTCCATCCTACCCACTGACTGTTTCAAGAGATGAAAAGGCATGAACAAAAACTCCCTTCTCCCAAGCCCTCCTGCCCCTTGGAATCCTCATGAGAAGACAAATAAATCCATCAGCAGATTGTTCAAGAACATTTATTGTAACCATGCAGTGACATTGCCTGGCCTAAGATTAAGATCAACCATAAATTCCTGACCATGGAAAAAAATGAGCCCATGAGAAAGCTCAGGGCTCTCCTTACCCAACAGGTCTATCTTTACTACATCTTTACTACATCTCTCAGCACTTGTATCTTGTAACAGGGGTTGGTAAAAGACTGGGAAGCTGCAGGCTGGGAGGGAAGCAATGCCAAGAGGCATTTGATAAGGACAGGGGGCTGGAGGAAAGGGCAAATTAAATATGAGGGGAGAAGATCACCAGTCTGTTAACAGAAAACTCACAAACACTCCACACCCAACTGCTGGGGTTGGAACTGCTCCCTCTCCCAGGCAGTGGGAGAGAACAGGAAGGAATCCCAACTGGAATCACTTGACATCACTGTCTGGGTTTCAGGACCTCAGGGAACACCTTGCACTGGAGTCACAGTCAAACCTACAGCCAAGACAGCCCTGGACTTACTAAGGTTAACCCCGAGTGTGTGCACACTGAGTGTGAGCACTGAACTCCAGTTCTGTGGCCAAGGACACTTTCCAGCTGACAATACCAGGACATCACACAGTCTGGGGTTTCTGCTGCCCATCCCACCCATCAGAAACGCAGTTATACAAACCTGAGGCACTACCTGGGGAATAGGTGAGAAGGCAGAGCTGTACGAAAGGTTTCCACACCACACACTGCAGACAGGGTTGCATTTCCCTGTCTTTAGTCCTCTGTTCTGATGCCCAGCACAGCCAGGGCATCTCTGAGCACTGGGTGTCCCAGCAAAACACAGGCTGCTGCTTTTCCCTTCTAGCACTGGAGAGCCACACCATACACCAAGCTCCTCAGCTGCCTGGCTGATGAGGCAAGGAATGAATAAGCACAAATAAAGACACAGAAACTGGGTGTTGTTTGCAGAAGTGAAGAGCAGAGCCCTCCACCCAGTGCTGGGGACACCAGAGTTCTTGCACAACTGAGCTCTCGTGCTGCTGCTTCTCTTTTTGATGCATCTCTATCTTTGTGGGCACTTATTCACCAGAAGCACTCGGGAGATATTCCTTCCTCCACAGCTATGGGAGGAAGTGGCTCCCAGCCTGGAGCAGTAGGACCGGGATGCTGGAGTGGATTCCTCCATCAGGAGCTCCCCCAAGCCCTGCGCAGGGCAGTGAGCAGCCTGTCCTCAGCCTCAAAGGGCTGACCCGCCGAGAGCTCAGCAGGTCATTAGCGGTACTTGGTTCTGTGAACTAGAAAATGACCATTAGCTGAAGCTGGTTTGAAAGCTTCCAGTTCTGTAGATGTGGAATAATTAATACGAGTAATGGGCAGTGCAAAAAAACCTCCTCTGTGCTTTCATCTGGAACGCCAGTGCTGTGGGAATGTTACCCTGGAGGGGTCTATCCTTGGCAGGGTGGCGATAAGGGAGAAGGGCAGGGGGGCAGATCCTGGAGCGCTGCCCCGTGCAGGGCACGTGCCCAGCCTGCACTGGGGGTGCCCGGACACTCGGCAGGGCCATCTCCCAGAGCAACTGTGTTCTATGTTCCTGCCCGGGGTCAGCACAAACCCGCTCCCAGGAGTCCGGGGCAGCCGCCCCTGTGGCAGCAGCACCCCTTTGCACAACACAACTTTCCGTACTTTCACACGACCTTTGCTCGCTGGAGGTGAATCGCCTTCATCGCTGGGATCTCGATCTTCAAAAGGAGCTGGTGGGCTCCGGGCAGGGACTCAGGAATGCTCTCGCATATTTGGGAGCTCTGGTTGCGCAACCTCGGCAGCGATTCGCCTTTGCTGGGAGGGATGAGCGATACTGAGCCGGTCAGCAACACACCCACCCCGGTGGCTCCGCCTGAAGCCGCCGGGTGTCCCTGTCCCTGCCGAGGCACTGGGGCTCGCCCCCGACCCGGCCGGACCCGGCACAGACACAGCGCCCCTTCCCTGCCCCGGGCGGTCCCGTGTGTGATGCGCACTCGCAGAGCTGCTTAGGATGGATCCGTGGGGAACGGCCACCATGAAACCCAGTAAAATCCGCCTTTGTTCTGCTGGGAACCTGCAGTTACAAGGGGAGGCAGGCGGCTTTCGCTGTTGTAAGTTAGGAGTAGTGCTGCTCGAGTCACTGGTTCAGCCTACAGTGAGAGAGAGGAGGATCAGCTGGCTGACACTGGCTGTGCTGGTGGGAGCTTGAGGCCAAGATCAGACTTTTAGAGCAACTAACTGAGGGGTGAGAGGTCACCAAAAACCCACAACACTGTGCACAAAACACCCTCCCAGATCTGTGCTGCACAGCAGAGCCATCTGCCCCTCTGCCAGGGGCTCTCCAAAGCCTCAGCCTCTGCCAGGGCAGCGGGCAGGGCAGGCCCTGTTCCTGACTGAGCAGCTGTGCTTGTCCACATGGGCAGGATGGGTCACCCTCGGGGGATGGCACTGCAGAGGCAGTGCTGGCAGGGGGCACCTGGAGTCCTCCTGGAGGGCAGGGCAGAGCCCCCACACCCCCCCGGGCACACTGGAGGAGGGGGGAGCTAGAAGGTCACAGCTGGTGACACTGAGCACTGGGGGATTCCTGGTGTGACTGGTTTGAACTGGAGCTGAAATTCTGCTGCAGGACTGAAGGCACAGCCTCCCAGAACCAACAGGGAACCAAGGAAATCCTGCTGAAGAAGGAGTTTGTGATATGAAATGAGGGAGTGCAGAGTGCTGGAGAGATCTCAAAGGTTGATAAGCCTGTAACTTATCTGAGCTTCATCTTAGAGGCTTCTACCAACACTTAAGTAATACAAAATTCACCAACCTGATGCATTTCCTTCCCAGAGGGAGTGGAGCTGCTCTCTCTTCCCCAGTCACAGGGCTCAGGTCCATCTTTAACTTGACCAGGACAAGCAGAGGATGAAGGTGAGGGAGGAGGAAAGGCTCCAATTTCCATTGGCCAGAGGATTAGTTATAAAACACAGGGCTCCCTTTGGCATTGGATTACCTAAATGGGAATCCCTGCAGGCAGTTTGGGCAGGGGTGGAGGACTGAGAGGTGCAGGTGTGAGGAGTGTGAACAGGACAGGGAGGGGGATCGTGTCTGCCCATGGTGCAAACCCATCCTCAAGTCCCTGCCCTGGCTCCTGCCCAGCCCATCCCAACTCCGACTCCAGAGCTGGGGAAAACAGCTCATTTTCCATCTTTGAGCCTTTATTACTATGGAATATCCAAAACAACAAAACCAACAACACAGTTACAAAAGGAGTTCACGGAGAAATGTGAAGCAGCCTGTGTTTGAAATGCTGTGTCACCATACTGAGTCCAATATAAAACAACACATATTTATACATATATAAAATACAAAAGGAACAATACATCAGAAATGTATAAACAAGGGCTGTGGAGGCCTTTGTGGTATTTACAGTCTCAGACGTGGCAGAGTGGGGGTGGGAGCAGGCAGTGTCCGTTCAACAGGGAGTTGAAAATGCACCTGAGAGTCTCTGTGACAGAGAGAAGCTCAGACCTGGGAAGGGTCTGAAGGTTCTGTGGTTTGGGAGGAACACAAGGCCTGGGGTAGGATCAGTCACAGCCAAGGCCACCAGCTCTGGTCTCTGCCCAGGCCTGTTTAGTGTCACTTGGTGTTCCCAGCTCTGAAACAGCAGGTCAGGCCCAGCGCCAGAAGGGAATAGAATAAAATAAAAAATAATAAACTCATCAGAGTCAAGTTCCACATTCACACCGACCCCTGATCTCAGAGCAGTTTGTGGCCCGGCCCCGGCCACGGTGGGTTCACGTCAAGGCAACAAGTGGGGCACGAGGCTGAGTCCTGTAGGCTTTGAGAGAAGTCCCAGTAAGTGCTGCCTGTGGCTCCTCAGAGCTCCTTGAGGATGATCTGGAACTTGTTCTCTGCTTCCACCACATCCAGGAGAAAGGCCATGTGGTTGCTGTAGTGCTGGATGATATTGTTGTCCATGTTCACCAGGATCCTATGGGAGAGGGAGAGCGGCTGGGTCAGATGCAGCACATCAAAAGCAGGTCCACTTTACCCAGTGTGAGGGGCTGGGCCACCATTAATTAATTAGCCAATTCATAAAAGCCACAGCCATCACAAGGGAAGACCCTGCTGAGCTTTTCACAATTCGCCCTGACGTGCCTTGACCCAGCACCGGCTCCAGGGGCAAATCTCCCTGGATTATGAGGGTGTGAACTCAGAGCAGAAGTGCTCCCTCCTCCCCCCTCACTGGGGCTTTCAGAGGTTCCCTGTTCTGAAGGAGCTGAGGCAGTTTTGGGAGCACAGGGACATGGTCTGCAGTGCCCAGTCCCCTTTCCAGAACAGCCTCCCATGCAGACGTACCCCAAGTGCTGCCTAGGAGCCTTTCCTGCAGGAACATTCCCAGCCAGTGGCAAACCCCTCCCTGAGCTCCAGGGATCCCAGCCCTGCTGCACATCACTCAGCTGCCCTGGCCTGGACCTGATGCCATGGAGACACAGGGAAAAGGAAACACTTCAAGGGCAGATTTAACTTGAGGCTGTGGTTCTGTGCCAGGCAAGAGCCCCTCGTTCCTGTAATGGGAAGGGGCAGCTTGGCATCACCCCATGGTGTTCCCATAAACCAGTGTGAATTGTGGGGGGAACAACAAATTCTCTTTGCAGGAAGCACAACCCCTCCAGGTTCCTGCTGGGGTCATTAATGGGGCAAGAGTGCTAATTGTGCAATGCTCCTCATGCCAAGATTAAAACCAAGAAAAGCTGAGCCTCTGACAAATCCAGCAGTTCAGTGAGCACAAACGCAGGCCCTGCTGTCCCCCAGGGGACACCTCGGAGGGCAGGGCAGGGCAGGGCTGGCTCCCCACAGCCCAGGCCTCAGTGCTGCCCCTCAGGGTGCCCAGGCCATTCCCCAGGGCTGTGGATTCTGTCAGGGCACTGTTGGGAGCACAGCCTACCCAGGGCAGGGGCAGGCTGGGACACAGGGTTGGATCCATCCAGGGATCCCTCCAGTGGCTGCATCCCAGCCCCAGCAGCACTCCTGTCCACCTGGGGCCAGGTGTGTCCTCCGACACGTGTCCCAGAGAGTCTCCCCGGGTGCCCAAGGGCAGAATGGCACAAAAAGCTTTGCAGCAGCAGAGCTGCTCCCTGTATCTCTGGCTGTGTCAGTGCAGGAAGCCAGAGGAGTCACCTGTGCCTCTTGCTCCCGTGCTTCCATCTGATTGCCCAACCACAAACCAGAGCAGGGAGCCGATGAGGAACCTGAGCCCTGGATTGTTTTTCTAGACCAAACCTCACCAAGATATGAAATTGCTTATTATTGCTCCTGAGTCAGCCCAGGCCCGGGTTCACAGGCATGAGCTCATCACCCTGGGCAGGCCCATGGCCAGGGTAGGTCCTCACCTGCCAGGCCAGGCAGGACCACTGAGCGTCACTGCCTTCCACACGATGGAGATCTGCCCCTCAAGCTGTAATTACCAAGAAATGATTGTTTACGGTGGAGCAATTGGATAAAATTACTGAAAATTAAATCTAGGAGAGCAGGAAACAGGGCCTGACCCTGCCATGTACCACACTGGAGGTATCTTGTGTCTCCCTCACACTTCAGCAGTGACTTCTGGCAGCGGTCACGTCCAGCTTTTGTTAAACCAGGTGTCAAGATTATTTATGTAAACTCATTTCCAGGCTTGGCCTTTTCTCTTCATTAGGTACCTCTTCGCTCCTCCATTTTTGGGAAGAGCTGGAAGGACATCTGCCTGTTTTCCCTCCCAGTCATGATCAAACAACATTCACTACGTATCAGATGAAGGAATGAACCAAAGCAAAGCCAAGCCGCGCTGGCCTCTCCCCTGAAGTGCTGCCATTTCCTGGTCCAAAAAAGCAAACTCATCAGGGCTGGGATGTCTCCTGCCTCGCACAGGCTGACAGGCAGCGGGGTGAGGAAGCTCCAGCTGCAGTTACCTCAGAGAAGCTGCTGCCTGGTGACAGTCTGGTGACCTGTGGTGGCCACATCACAAGCCACCAGCACAGCTGACACCCCTGAGTTTGGGCTCAGTCCTGGAGCTGGAACAACAGAGTGACCACCCCTTGACCTCCAGGCCAGACCTGAGGCTCTCTCTGACTGCAGGGGCAGGGACAGCCCCTCTCCACCAGTGCTGGTTTTCTTCTCTGGGGAGGAAATTTCAGTTTCTGGGACTACTGGAGGAGCAGCATCTCACACAACCAAGGGCCCTGAGCACAGGGACAGGTGGAAGAACATGTTGACAAATTCTGATACTTCACTATGGCCCAGCCTCATCCTAAAATCAGGATCATATCAAAATCCCTCCTAAAAGGGGAAAGGTTGCTTGGTGTGGATATAGAGCTGAGGTGGTTCAGCTTCTCAGTCCAGTGACACATCCCAGTGTGGAGGAGCAGCCACAGCCTCTCCTCTCCCACCCTGCAGCTGCCTCCAGACCTCACTGCAGCTCTGCCCCATGAAGCAAACCAGCTCAGTGACACCAAAGGAGCTGGAAAATCCCATCCAGGAGCTTTAGGGCTTTCTCGTGCCACTGTCAGCAGGGAGGAAATGCAACAGCAGAGCTTTGGGCTGACCCCAAGATCGCAGGGACTCTGGTCCCTGTGGTCACACAGCAGCTCTCTGGGCTGTGCAGGTGGGAGCAGCAGAGCTGCCCAACTGGGACCTGTCCCAGCCTCTCTCCCCATACTCAGAGCTGGGCCAGGGCCAGCACTAACAAGGAGTTCATGTCCCAGGCCTGATGGGATCTCACTCACTGCAGGAAGGGCTCCACACTGGGCCTTGTGAAAATAACCCTGGGAGTTTGAGTCCTTCCCATTCCATCAGCTGAAGGGAGAACTTGCTGCCAGAGCTGGGGACAGCACAAGAGGGGGTTCCTAGTCCAGAGAACATCTCTGAAAGTAGCACTTGGGTCCAAAGGAGGGCAGGGCAGTGCCCTGCAGGGAACACTCAGCAGCTGCTCAGCCCATTCCCTGTGAGCCACAGAGGACACCTCCAGGATCAGTCCCTGACAAACACCACATCAGAACAGCTTGAGAGCCCATTTCACAGTTACTGCAAACCTCACCTGTCACCCCTGAAAGCAACACCTGAACAGTCTCAGGTGGGACCTTCCTTTCTTTCCTGGAGCTGCCCCAGAGCTACCAGAGGGGTCTGATCCATCACCTCCCAACTGAGGGTGAAGGTCCCTGTCACCCTTCCCTGCTCTGGGAACAGACACATCTCCCTCTCCTCCTCCAGGGCTGCCCACACTCCCAACAGAGTCTCCTGGGACATTTCAGGGTTGGTTTGGAGGAGCAAACATTGATCCCTCTTTGATAAGTTCTCCATAACCTCAGGCTTTTAGACAAAGGACCACCCATTAAACTACCCAAACAATTCCTCCTTCACCCAGTTTCCTTTCCTTGGGAGACTTTACCCTCCAAACAAATATAATACAAACAAGCATTATCCCAAATCTTTAAAGCCCAGAGAGATCTGAGTTTTATATGCTCCAAACAGCAGAGCCTGACATGGCTTTACCTTTTATTATCTTGTTAAAACGCCGTTTGAGCCTATGGCAGGTCCCAGAGAGGATGGGGGTTTGGAAGCACAGCATAAAAGCAGATGAGAGATTAGCTTACCCTCTTTTGCATTTTTTGTAGACTTTATAAATGCTTTCTTCAGGAAGCCCATATTTTTCTGAAATCTGTAAGAGAAATAAAGGCAATTCTTTGTACTTGTAAAATGAAATTCCCATGATAAAAATCAAAGATAACACCAAGCCAGGGGTGCTCAGCAGCAAAGGGTTCCCTCTCCCTTTTACCCAAGACTAAAGGGGCCAAAGCCATGATCTGAACATTCTCCTGGGCAAATTCAGTTTTGGTCTTAGGATGACAGGAGGTATGTAGGTCTTTCCCAAGCATTTTCCACAGAGGTTTTTTACTCTCTGTGGTGAGGGATGGGGGAGGGACAGGATGGAAAGGAATCCTCTGTGCTGACATTTTTCAAACTCTCTATTTTTAAAAGTTTGTAAAACCAATAGATGTTAAAGTGCAGCCATAAAGCCACCCAAAATCTGGGAGGTTTATTGTTTGCTTCCTTCCCAGCAGTCTCCAAAGAGAGCTGGGTTATCAGAGATGCTGCTGATAATCATCACAGAAATATGTCTGTGCTCATCAAACACAGCCAGGGAATTCCAGCAGGAGGCCAGCACTGACTCCACATCACACATCTCTAGCATTGAGAATGGAGAAGGTGTTTTACAGTGGAAAATATGAATGTGTTGTCACAGGAGGAGATTCTGTTATGATCTGAACAGAACATCTTGCCATGAGGTGTGTTCTTCTAACACAGCCCATGCCAGGAGCTGTTGGTAGAACACACCTGCCACTCACACCTTCCACTTCTACTCCTAAGAGAGGGCAGGAGGGAGGGAGGAGCAGCCTGAGATCCACCTTCCTGTGCCCCAGCACTATTCCCTTCAGCCTGCAGTCTGCTCATGGCCCAGGGCGGTTGGGAGCACTTACAGCAGTTCTGAGGCCCTGGAGATCTGGTGTCTTCAACATGAGAGCATCAAACACTTCCTCGGCCTCCCTGCGCACGTAGAGCAGCACTGGAAGAGACGAGGGGCAGCCCTGACTCAGGGAGCTGCCCAGCCTGCTCCCACAGGGATGGGGCCTCGTGGACTTCAAGATCCAGGGTCTCCCAAACCAAATGAGCCCCCCTCCCAGGCATTACCTCTCTGGGGATCTTCTTCCTTGGTTTGCTTTGGAGGAATGGGGTCAAACTCGTCTGTGAAGGAGGCACCGCTCCGTTTTAAGGGCAGCCTGAGCCAAGGGAAACAACACTCTCAGCAGGACAGAAAATAACAGCAAACAAAATAATTCCACAACTGAACTTCTGACTGAACACCCAATTACCCTAACAACCATCTAGCAATTCAATATTGGTCTGTAATTACAGCAGCAAGTGTCCACCAGAGCTGTAAGCTCCTGCCTAAAGCACACGGGGAGCTCAAGGAGGACCCACAGAGGGTTTGGTGTCACACCAGAAACAAAAGTCTTTTCCACCCTCATGTCATTGTTTCTCTATTGATATCAGCAGAAAGTGGGTCAAGCCTGGGGGAGACACTGGTTCTCCCCACTTTAGACACAATGACAAGTGTGATTTCTTCTTCATTCCTGTTTATTTTACAGCCTCTGGGTACCTGAACTCTTCAGTCATGACCTGTTACTTTCCCTTGCTAACATTGCCTCAGTGAGAGCAGCAGGACAGTCAGGGACCAGCCCTTGCTGGAGTGGCTCATGACAGGGGCAGAAGTGGATCTGAGTTTCTGCAGTCCTCGAGTCCATTCTGGGCCCAAGTTTAGCCCACTCTGACTCTCAAGGGCATCAGGGAGACACTGTGCTGTGTTATTTTGCACCTGTGGATGTACTGCCTATGGATATCAAGGAGCTGTGCCATTCCCAGAGGAGCAGAGCAGCTGATGGGTGGGCAGTGCACACAGCTGCATCCCTTACCTGTTGGCAGTGTTGGGAACAGCAGGAGGGAGCCCCTGGAAGGGAAAGGAAATGTGGATGTGTGAGTCTGCAGTGTCACCATGTGCCAGAGAAGCTGCTGTGAGGCAACATGGGCACAGCTCAAACATGATTTCCCTCCTCCCAGCCCATCACACAATTAACCCCAAATATCTGTTCGTGTTTCTTAGATCAAATGAACTCTGATGTAAATAACTTCTCTAGATCCTCCCTTCTTAACAAACTGGGACAGTTGTTTTTGAGACAGGGAATGCTGTTGAGCTCTGAAGGACACACTGAAGGGGTTTAGGTTTCCTTAGGCTGAAGGGGGCAGAGCTGTCCCACTATCCAGGGATTGATAAAGTCACATTTTTCTATAGTTTACTTTCTGCTGATATTTTTGCTACCACTCCATTCTTCTGTGGAAGCTGCAGGTGATCCCTGCAAACCACAGGAATATCTGGCTGGAAGGAACCTGGCCAGGTTATCTTGCCCATCACTGTTGCATGACGAGGCCTCTCCCGACAGCTGCATCTTCGAGTTCACCACATTTCCACAAAGAGCTGTGGTTTGGTTTGGGATTTTTACATAACACAAGTCATGTGTGGGAGACTGATCAGTTTGGAGATGATGGGGGTGACAGGTGAGGGCAACAGGTTGGTTGCTGTTTGGAGGGACTCACCGTGCCACACCTCTGCAGGTTGGAGAAGTGGACGTTGGGGATGAACAGGACCGGCTGGGTTTCCAGGTCGGTCTCCGGCCGCAGGAACGTGATCTCATTCCCTCTGAAGCCAGAGAGCAAACAGCCTTTCAGACCTACAGATGGAAAGTCCAGTTCAGCTCAGCTCAGAGGGCCCCACGAGAGGCAGCTTTGTCAGGAGAGGGGACAGCACCTTCCCAGGTGTCCTGAGAGAAATATGGGGAAGGGGCAGCAGATCGAGAACTCCGGGGCTGCCCAGTGCTGGCTGCCCTGGGGAAGCTCCTGCCATGAGTCCAAAGGGATTCAGAAGGGTTGGTTGGTGCTAATAAAGGGCTTTGGGACACTTGGTAAGAGCCCAGCAAGGACCTGACTGACAGGCTGCTTGTGAGCCCTGCTGATTGCATCAGGCTTGGGATGCCCAGGGCCAGATCTGGGGGGAGTTATGGGACATGGATTTCAACACGTGTCCATCAGGGAACAAACACAAGCACTGACCATTGTTGTTGGAGTCCAGGCATTTTCCTTTCCTTCTGAACTGTTTCCTTTCATCGTCCCTCATCTTCCTCTCTGCTCCCTGTGGGCAAGATCAGGCAAAAATTAGGAAATTGAGAGTTCCAGCACTGACAGGAGAGGGTTCACTGACCACCTCTGGGATGGGACCACACTAAGGCAAAGGCAGCCTTTTTTCAAAAACGGTCATCTCAGAGGCTCTACAGGCCAGCCAGGACTCTGATACTTATCAATTCTAAAAACAAAAATGAAATTTGCTTTTAAAAATAAAAAATATAGACAAATATAGCAATGAGAAATTTTCCCATGGGAAGGCATCTGAGATGGGGAAGCACCTCTAAGGAAATTCCCATCTCCTCTGATACTTAACAACTTGTCAAAGGTAAGAGTTTGCTGTGAGGCACAATCCCAGGTGGGTCTGACGTGGGAGACTCTTCAGGGACTGTTCTGCAGAGGCCTCGATGCAGACCCACCCCCAGCCCCGACCTCTGGGCTGTTCTGGGCTCTCACAGCCTTCCTGCTTTTTCTCCTGGAGGCCCTGGGCAGCAGTTTGGGGCGGCCCTTGGAGCAGCAGCTGGAGCAGCAGAGCTGTACCTTGTCACAGAAGATCTTGATCTGGCAGACGGCGCGGTGCACCAGGTGGCTGCTGCCCCCGCCGCAGTCGTACGTGTCGATCTGCAGGTTCAGGGGGACACCCTTCACTCCCTTCTGGGAGGAGAAGTCTGTGCTCAGGCAGTTCACCCCAATAAACACCTGCACACAGGAACAGAGGCTGTTGGTGCTGCAAACAGCATCCTCACACAGCCAAGGGAGCAGGACAAAAGCAGCGGCTGAGCCACCTCCCAGTGCCAGCCCAGCACGGGAGCAGCTGCTTCCCCACCCGACCACTGTGTCCCCCTGCACCTATCCCAGTCAGCACTCAGGGTATCCACTGTGTCCCCCTGCACCTATCCCCGTCAGCACTCAGGGTATCCACTCCCAGAACTCTGCCTGGAGATGTTCTTGCTGGTATTTCTGAGCTTTCATTTGAACAAGGGACCCTCGGACAGCAGAGCCCCAGAGGAAGGGGGCAGGACTAAACTGCAGCCCCCGGAGCTGCACAGCAGTGCTGCTGGTTAAATGAATACTCATCACACACTGGTCTCTTTTATCACCAGTTTGGAGGCAGCTCCAGTGGAAGCTTTTGAAGAAAAGCTGAGCACAGCTCTAATCCACATGGTATCTCCAAACTGCCAACCCACTGGTGTGATATTGAAATTCCCCTGGACTCTGGGGACAGATTTGCAGCTGAGGAAGCTCCCACGGTTCCCTCAGCCCTGAAACCCAATGTCAGCTCTAGTTATACCTGTGCATAGCAAGGGAAACCACTTAACTGTGGTGTGAAGTTTAACTGGAAGGAGAGAAGTAACAGGTGCCACAGACGACCCAAATTCCTGACCCCTCCTGTCTCACTCCCAGCCCTCCCAGCTCTCTGAAGTCTCACCTTTGTCTGCCCCAGGCCAGTGCAAGTACAGAGTTTCTGCTAAGAGTTAAACCCAGTTTTGCTGAGGTGCCCTCAGGGCTTGCCACATACCTGACATATTTCCATTTCTGACAACTTTGCCTTGAAGACATTTGTTAACCTCTTGGGTTGTAAAAGACCCAGGTAGCCTTTGGGCTAAAGAAGGGCTTATTGAGATCCCAAAGCAGAGTTTTCCCAAGCTTCAGAGACATGGGTATTTAAGCTTTTCTGCTTTCCTTCATTTGTTTTCACATGCTCCTTTCAATCCTCACCAGACACAAAGTGTTAAATCTCTGAGGAGATGCAGAAGAGACAGCAGAGCTAGAAAGTTGTTGCTCTAAGCTTTAGATTTTAAAGTGAAAAGGGATCTTGTGACCTGCCTGGCTCCTTTCCACATCACACAAGGCACAGAAGGGTGGTCAGTCCTGTCTGCATCAAACTGCTGCCTTGAAAGGAGGGTCTTTGTTCCCTGAGCTGGGGGTTATTTAAACAGGCTTCAGGTACATGTGAGCAGAGCCCTGAGCTGATGCAAAAACCTTTCTTCAGAGTTATCCATCAGCACTAAGAAAACATCTCTGAGCCAGTCTCGGGTGTTCCCAGTGTGTTTGTTAGCTAATGGCAATGCTTAAGCACACAGAGAAGCCCCGTGTCCTGCCCGCTGTCCTGGCAGGCAAACACTACCCGGGGCCACTGGAATGGCACTGTTTGGATTTGGAACTCTCCCTGTCCTTCAGCTGAGGAGTGTGGGGAGTGTCTGGGCTGTCAGGAAGGAGCTGCAGTCGTGCTGTGGACCAAAGCTTCCCACATCCCTTGCACACACAGTTTGTACCTTTGCTTCCTCGTGGACGTTCCACACGAAGGACAGGGCGTTGTAGGCCAGCTCCTCAATGTTCTGCACGGTGTTGAAGTTCTCCTTGCAGTCAGCTGGAAGGCAGTGGAGAAGCAGCTTATACCTGAGCTGCACGACTGGTCACATCCCCCAGGCTTCCCACCCCCAAAATCCTGCCCCTCCGAGGCCAAAAGAGACCCTGTGACATAACCAAGCGGTGCCAGAAGTTCCCAACCCCCCTGGCTGTCCCTGCCCCCTCGTACCCACGTCGATGACCCTCTGCTTGGCCGTGGGCTGGCGGGAGTGCCAGTGCTTCCAGAACTTGAGCTGCTCCGTGGGGATCTTCTCGTTGTCAAAGACGATCATCACGACGCTCTGTGACAGCAGGGACAGCCCAGTCAGCACTCAGGGCACGTGGGGCCTCGTGCAGTGCCTGTGCCACCCCATGGCCAGGGCAGCTCAGTGGCACAGGGTCAGAGGACACACTCGGCCTGACACCCGGGGAAACTGGGGCAGGCAGGGGGGGATCTGAGCACAGTCACTCCGGGGTGGCTCTCAGGCCTGGCCACATGTCCCCACAGCAGGGAGGGTGATGTCTCTCCAGCTCAGAGATCCCCCAGCAGGGACCCACCCAGCCTGCCCTCTCTGTGCAGCCCTGACCTCACTGGGAGAGGTTCCAGCCCAGTGACACGACCTGTGCATCAGAGGGTTGCCTTGCTCTCAGTGAATCCATGCCAGTCATCCCTCTAAGTCATCCCACAAAGCCATTACTCCTCATGCTCAGCTGCCTCCCCAGCCCCGTGAAGTTGCTGCAGGTCTGATTCCAGTGTGTGTCAGCAGAATTGTCAGCTTGGCTCTTACCTTCACTTTGTTTGAGGACAAGTGCAAACATTTGCTGTCTCCTGCTGTCCGCAGCGTGATGGGGTAGAACTGTCCTTTGTTGAGGTAGGCCATGGGAGAGTCCCCAGACTTGATGTGAATGGCTTTGGGTGACCCCAGAGTGTATTCAAAGTCACTTGTATGGAACAAAGAGAGAATGATGAATAAGCACACGCCGCTGGTTCACTCCAGAAGCAAAACAAGAGCCACGGGAGCCTCCACCCCTGCAGGTTACAGACACAGCACACACGAGTTTCTGCCCTGTTCCCCATCTCACACACACCACTGAGCACCTCCCAGCACATACTGATCCTGCCCAACACCCCAGGGGTGTTCTCCAGGGAAGCTCTCCAATAGCCTCCTTGAATACTTTGGTTTTGGCTTAAAAAACCCTGGACTTGACTGTAACCAATATTTTTCTGTGGATGGCAACAGAACCATTGCTCAATCATCATAAACCAAAGCAGAGAAAACAGGTACCTGCAATGAGACTTTTACAACATCCTAAACTCAGATTCCTGTCTCCAAATTCACACCCATAAATGGCTGAGCCAAGAATACTGTCCCCTAATGGTCCTGTAGAAGTAGGAGGACCTGCAGGACACTGCTTGATTATCCAGAGCTGGACTAAGAAGCCCAGCTCGTGGAACTCTCAGCCTGGTGGGCAGCAGCTTTAGTCTTTAGAGAAAAGATCTGTAGTGCCACACAGAGGAAGGTGCCACTGGGGACAGGGAAATTTGAAAGAAGATCCTGATTTTCAGCAGCTCTTGGGCACCCCCAGCACCTGTCAGCATTCAAACCATGGGGCCACAGCTCAAGCTGTTTTCAGTCGTGCGGAACCTGTGCAAGCCACCACCTGTTCAGGAGCCTTCACACAGACCCTTCAAGTGCCCTGTTTAGTCACCAACACATCTTTTTCCTGCTCCACCTCCTGTGATGCCATCCCTGAAGATGGGCTTGGCAGCTCGTCTTATCTAGAGCCAGGAGAGCCAGAGAACTTCAGTGCACAAATAAGCAGAGAACAGAGGGCCTCTCACCCAGGGAGATGAGCTGCTGTCTGTGTGAACATCCCCACGTCTGACAGCTGAGTCACAGTCAGGTGGCTCCCAGGGCAAATAAAAAGTGGGAGGTGAAATAATGTTACCTGCTGGGAGGTTTGATGCAGTATCTAGAGCACTGAAGCTCTGCCTGAGAGAGGGGCGGAAAGGAGGAAGAAATCTCTCTCATGTTTTAGGAATGAGAGGCACCAGCACCCTCTAAAATCAAGATTGACTAACAGTGCTAAGTGAGAAACTAAACCTTAGATGAGGAGGAAGGTAATGATCACCATCAACTGCAACCCTCGTTTTCTCTGTCATTTACCCCATTCCAAGTGGCC
This sequence comes from Formicarius rufipectus, assembly GCA_013399695.1. NCBI lineage: Eukaryota > Metazoa > Chordata > Aves > Passeriformes > Formicariidae > Formicarius > Formicarius rufipectus. The sequence goes on along the minus strand of VXAU01003119.1, from coordinate 147,095 downwards.
TGTGGGAAGACAGTGCAGCCACCTGGCTCTATCTGTGTAACAGGAGCCAAGAAGGGCTCCCTGGGAAGGGGCTGGAACACAACAAACCCTCACAGGGCTACAGCTCAACTGCTTTGGGTCTAAAAACTCAGGGAACAGCAACTCGCTCCAAGGGCAGCAGGAAGGCACAACCTGTCTCTGCAAAAGCACAAGAGCTGTAATTTGCACTGCTCATTGCCAAGAGTGGGCTGGGCAGAGGGGAGGGATGCGGCCTCTCCTCAGGGAAGGGACACAGCCGGGGCTCAGTGGAAGCCCCGAGCCCGGGGAGCAGCAGTTACCTCTTCACTCCATCCGAGGGGTAACCCTCAGGGCAGGGCGGCTCCGGCTGGGGCTTGAGGATGTCACTGAAGAGCAGAGACTGCAGACAAGTGCAAACAAAACAGTCAGAATAGAATCTTTCATTGCTCTGTCCACCCCCCTCTCCCAGACATCCCAACAGAGGCCACAGGTAAAACACAGACCCTCATTTCAAAGCCCTTCCTCCTTCCAAAACCAGCGTAACACCCCCAGCAATCCCACGGGATTGGCATCAAGCTCCTCATGCAAAGCAAAGCTCCTCCAGCACGAGCACGGCCCAAACCAGCCCCCCATTCTCCTGTGGCCCCTGCAAAGGGCTCTGACCTCCTGGGGGTCCTCTTTGAAGGTGCTGTCCGGCTGCCACCGCTGCTGCGCCGGGGCCATGGGGAGGCTCTCGAAGAGGGAGTTCAAGGAGCTGTTGTCGTACACGTCCCCAGGAGGGACCAGGTAGTTGTCTGGGGTGGCCTCCAGCTTGCTGGTGCCTGGAGGGAGCAGGGCTGGCTTGTGAGGAGGAGGGACACCTTCGAGGCTTAAGCCATTCTTCTTCTGAGGCTCGCAGTATTCCTGGGTCATGGAGACGTTTTCGGAGAGGAGCTTCATGAGATGGGCTGAGCTGTCAAAGGAGGCGATCTCGGGGTCGTAGTCCAGCCCATGGCAGTGCCTGCTGGAGGAAGGGTCCTGTCTCAGCCTGGGGCAGGACACAGTGCCCTGATGTGCTGCTGGGGAGCAAACTGCACAGGTGCCCTCGAGGGAGCTGCTGGGAGAGCTGACAGGCCCCTGGGCCATCCCCACCCACAGCTCCAGTGCAGCCAGCAAGAGCCAGAGGTGCTCAGCAGATAAGGGATGGTCACATGGAATCAGGGACTATGATTTAGATGTGGTTTGAGGCTGCAGATCCAGGGCCTACATCCACTATTCCTTTATTTAGGCTATTAAACACTCGGAGCAGCAGGGACAATAAGAAAGATAACTGCTGTGTGGTCTTTCCAGCTTAGTGTTTTGGGGGCTCTTGATGCTTAAAGTTGATCCCTTTAATACTTTTTTTTCTTTCAAGGGAAAACCAATTCTTGTACAAATTCACAAACTCCAGGAGCTTAGGAAGCAAAATGCCCAGAGAACGAGATCAGTGGCAGTCTGACAGGGCTGCAGTGCTGGAAGTGCCTCTTCAGAACAGAAAAGAATTAAGTGTAGGAGCTGCCAAGTGATAAAGACCAACAATCCTGCCCTTCTTGCACCAGACACCATCCCTCTGTGCAGCATCCCAAACTGGTCCCTCCTGCAGCAGTGACCCCATGACCTGCTGACTCTGCAGCTCTGGCTGAGCTGGGAAAGGTGGGTTATTGCCCCTGTTACCAGGCTCAGAGAACAAACCAAGCCCCACATGAGCAACCCACACAGCCCTCGGCAGCAGGAGCTACCCCAGGGGGGAGCCAGGAGCTCCCACACACTTCAAGCTTCACCTTCAGGTACTTGCTGAAATATCAATAGTTAATAAAACTCAGAGCACTGCTCGGAATGCAGAGGCCTTTCAGAGAGGAGGAAACAGCTTCACTTGGTTTACTTATGGTGAAGGAATAAAGTATCACTCAAGATGCTTATTCTGTCAAGTAGTTAAAAACTGACAACCAGAAAAGGTTGCCAAAGTACACAACATCCAGGAAGGGGAACTGAACTCATAGTGGGAAATGAGCCATTAATTTAATAGTTAATTATCTGAAAACCTCAAAGGACAAATGGGAGTCACTGGAAGAGAATCCTGGGAGACTGGAAGCAAATGGAAGAGAAACCCTTATCAGCCTAGAGAACAGAAGAGGACTTGGCCATTCCCTTCTTGCTGCCAGTGTTTGATCCTTTTGCCCTTTCCAGTTATCACATAGTAGGAAATGAGACAGATTCTTCAGCTGCTGCAAATCATCCCAACTCCTCTGAACACAGCCAGACAGATCCTCAGGTGTGTAAATGGGTGTAGCTCCATTTATACCTGCTTGGGATCTGGCCTGAAGAATGTTAATGTATGTCTCAGGGTTAATAACCTGCACTGTTGCTGGTAATAACACCATGCTTTGATGTCTGTTTTATGCAAGCTCAGAGCCCCAAGGAGCCAGCAGCACAGGGACACAGCTACAGAGAGCACAGACTGAAGCTAACCTCTTTCCTAGTTCATTGCGTCCCATCATTCCAGCTGGAAGAATCCTCTTCTCCTTTGGGACCTGGAGCAAGGCAGAACAAAGAGTTTGTTTATTGTTAGATTTTATTAATGGAAAACAGAGGCAAAATTAGCCTTGTCTGTGAGCAAGTGAAGTCTCAGTGATAAAACACTGTGAATAACAAACACAGCAGACCTGGGCTCTCCTGCTGGGCTGCTGCCATGGATTCCCCAGTAACCTTAGGCAAGCCACATCATCTTGTTCTGGGAAGGGCCTTCAAAAGCACCCAGGCAAGTGGGAACATCAGTCCTATTGGTTTCAATTAGGGATAAATCATATCCACATTTCTTGAAGCTCCATCCTCCTGCAGCACTGGAAAAGTAAAGCTGCTGGAGTCTGTGATAGCTGTTCCACTTCCTTATCTCTCAAAAGCTGTTGGGTAAAATACCCTCCAGCTGAGACTCAAGACACCTGTGTTCAGGTTTTCCACATGTTCTGGATTCCCCCAAAATGGTGTCTGGAGCCCCAGTTTACCCCCTGTGCCCTGGGTTTAACTGTGGCTCTGGGGGTCTTATGAGGAAAGCTGCATAACCCACCCAGGGAGCTCAGCAGACGGGGCTCCTCCTAAGGTGGCACACCTTTTCCTCCTNGCTGTACCATGTAGTAGTCGTAGAGGAGGCTCAGGGCGGCCACGCTGTCGTCGTCCCCGTTCACCCTCATCATCGCCTTGGTGGCTGCAGTCAGGGGGTTCTCCAGGTAGGTTTTCCAGGCTTCATCTTCGCTGGTGTAGGGGAATTTCTGGAAGTTCATGGTGTCATTCTTCATCAGACGCACAGATCTAAAACTGGGCCCCATGGGAAATGAAGGATGAGAATTTTCCACAGCAATCCCCATCCACCCAGCTGAACACACAAAGGGCTTCCCAAAGGCACTGTGGAATGGAGAAGGGATGTTTTCCTGGTCCTTAACTCCCACAGCCTTTGGGAATGCCAACTCTCCTGCCTCTAACTGTGCACAAAATCCAGCCAAAGCCCCTGTGGGGGCCGTGCAGGGGCAGCTGTGCCTCTGCACCCTCCTCCACACCCAGGGAGGCAAAGCCACACACCATCAGCCTCTCACATCACACACATCACAGGGGGATTTTGGCCAGTAAAAAGGGATCAGGAAACTCACAATTTCTCCTTGAATTTGGAGCTACAGGCCAGTGTAACCCACAGACAGACATGGTCACTCTGTGTTCAGAGAACCTGCCCTGCCCAGTGAAACTAAACCTCATCATTTTTCTTTGCTGCAGTTCAAGAGTTTTAAATTTAGTCCTAATCTAAATTAGTTTTTTTCCCATCATTTGTGTGGGATTGTCCTCAGAGGGAAGGAGACAGGTAAATCACAATCCCCTCCCTTCCACTAAAAAATTCCTGACAGAGGTGAGGCTCACGGGACTGCGTGAGCCGAGAAGCAACATACCAAAATAATGCCTGTCCTCTCTTCTGGCACTTTCTCCAGGCCTCTCCATCTTATGTTAATAAACTGTCAGACATTTAATTACCCAAACATTGGTCATCTTTCCTTTTCCTCCAGCACATCCCACCAGCAGCCAGCACAGAAGGGCCTCCATACATTCCCTGGGTGCTCTGTGCTGCAGGTTCCCCCTGCTCAGAGGGCACAGTCACGGAATCGCAGGATCTCAAGGTTGGAAAAGGCCTCCAAGAACGTGGAGTCCACCCTTTGACTGAATAGCCACCAAACCACAGAGGATGAGCCAGTGGCTGAGCTCCTGTCACACCCTTCAGCCACGTGCTGTCACCACCACAGCTCACACCAGCCAGCACAAAACAAGTCCATGGACAAAAATCACTTTTTCCTCAGGGAGCTCACACTTCTGCTTTATGAGTAGAAGAGGCTTAAAAAAATTTTAAGAAGATTTCTTTAAATCTCCAAAGTTGCCAAGTGGGGTTAAACCACGACATCAACTGTTGATGTACTTTATGGGAAGGCAAAGAAAATCTACAGGAGTTAAGGCAGTGAATGCTACATTTGAATAACATTTTTATAAGGGATATGTTGTTGTCATTAAGCTGCTTTCCTTGTGTTTATAACAATAAGTCCTGGTCTAGACTTTTAAGTGAATCATTGGGAGAACAATAATTCCTCTTGAAAGGAACCTGGCATCCCAAACTGCCCATGACAGGCACCGTGTTGGGGGAGCTGCCCACGCCGGTAGGGGCAAAGCCAAGGGCTCAGCAGCTGCTCCTGGGATGGAACCTGGAAGGGCCCTGGGGTGGACCGTGGGTGAGGGGTGCCGGTGCCTCCTCCCTGGCAGCCCAGCTTCCCTGCCGCACACACCCCGTCCCTCCCCGAGCAGGGAATGCCCCTCGGGATACTCCCGAGCACAGGGGAGGCCGCCACGGGCTGCCTCTGCCACCCTGTCACCTTTTATTGGAGCGTGTTGCTTTGCCCCCCACACCCGAGCTGCCGGGGAGGAGGCGGACACAGCCCGGGGCGCTCAGCTCGCGGGTTGCTGTGCTCGGGGGCACAGGGAGCAGCCCGCTCCCATCACACTCGGGATAACGGGGATGCTGACTCTGCTCCTCTCTCCCTCTCAACCGGGAGGATGAACCAACACCGGTTTCACCCTGCACACCAGGTGTTTGGGGAGTTTCGTTGTCTGTAGCGTTTCTCACGCAGCCCTCCCTCCTCCTCCTCCTCCTCCTCCTCCTCCTCCTCCTGCTCCTCCGCCCCGGCAGCGCCGCTGTCTCCGAGCAGAGCAATCGCCGTGACTCAGGTTTCGCTGCTGCCGACTCGCGATCGGCTGCTCGGTCCTGTCTGGACAGGAATCCTCACCGGCTCTCAATCCGATCTGCTCAAGGAAGACTCGTCAGCAACAGGGCTTGCTGAGAGTGAGACTCGGCTCCTATCACTCGTAATCAGCACAGATAAACACAGCGGGGCAAGATGTAGCAACAAAGCGTTCAGGAGCTTTAAAAAGCACAGATATTACAAGGGGAAAGTGCTTTGGCGCTTGATTCTGCCTCACCTGAAGCATTCCTCGTGTGAGTCCCTCCTGCCTCCCTGCCCTGTCAGCTCGGGCTGTGTCAGCATTTCTGCCCTGCTCTGCACTCTGGGGGCAGAGGGAAGCCGGGGGGGATGGACGGCTCAACCACCTGGAGCTGCATCCAGTTCATGAATGAAAAACACAAGGCTGAAGAGTGCCCTTGGACCCTGCACCTCATTTTCAGATGGGGCTTCACTGGGCAGCTCAGAGACATCACCCTCATCCCTGCCTGCCCCACAGGCAGAACCCATCCCTGGAGCAGAGGTGGCACAGTGAAAACCTGCCCTGCCCTCAGCCTGGCATGAAGCAAAGGCACCTTCCTAAAGCAACAGGCTGTGCCCTGAGCTGGAGAGCACGAAAGGTGGGCACACACTGCCTCGTGGTACTCCTGTCAGAAAGCGGCAGGAAGCAGGGATGGAGGATTAGGACAGCAGTATTTTCGGATACTCCAGGACCTCTGGGAGCTTCATGCAGGACCCTGTGGGGCTTGGAAGCTGCAGAGGAAGTCAGTGGATCAACAGCACAGCAGCTCCTCCCTGTACTGAGAACTGCACTGGTCCCAGTGAGCCTGCACCAGTTCACCCAGCTGAGGACTTGGACAAAGGTGGAATGACGGGGACTGCACATTTACTCTGTCTTGTTCCAGAGTCCACCCGACCCCTGGTAGTCCTGCAGCCAAGGGTCACCTCAGAGCACTCTGCAGGTGAGGAGCAGGGCAGGCTCCATCCTTTCACTTTTCCAGAGGTCGGCTCTGCTCTGACTCTATTCCAGAAGGTCAACAGGGATGACCAGTCTCTGAGAGAAGAGGTGATTTCAGGAGATAAGCAGATAGGGTGACATGTTTGAGGCACCTTTTGGACATCAGGTGCCTTTCAGCTCACGCAGCTATCAGACCCCGTCCCACCAGTTTGCTCCCACAGCACTGGGATCGCCCAGGTCACAACAGCAACCTCTGTGAAGGCCAGATGCAGGACAGAGAATCCAAATCCAGACCCAAACACACCTGGACTTGACTCTCCTCGCTCCCTGAGGCGCCCCCTCCACACGGCTGTGCCGTGTTTGCCCATCACAAACGCGCCCCTTGCCCACCCCGAGGGACCCGCAGCTCCTCGGTGTGTGCCGGGTCCTGAGCAGAGCAGGGCTGGGGAGGGACCAGCCTGTTGGTTTGCAAACAGCTCCCAGTTTGACCAGGGGATCTCAGCTTCCTCTCCTGCTCCATCCCCATCCCTGTTTCCCCCGTTTATCTGCCACAACAGCCGCCTCCTGGTGATGAACAAACACTCAGGGCTGTGCTGAGACAGGAGGAGAAGCCCGGAGGGTCTCGGTGGGGGGATCAGCCAAGCAGGAAAGAAACCCTTGCTGGGTTTCTGTGGGAACTTTTGCCGGCCTTGAAGCTTCGTGTTGTCTTTGTTCTCTCCTCTACAACTGATTAAGCCTCCAACCTAAACATCAGCCATGCCAGACGCTGATGGCTGCAGAGCAACATCACACTGTCCACGGAGCAGCGAATCCACGGCCACCAGCAGCAGGAATTCAGAGCCACAGAACAGACACCCTGGCCTGGAGGACTTCAGGGGTACCCCTGGCAGCTCCTGAGGGGTCTTCCATCAGCTCTGGCTTTGAGCACTGCACTCCCCCCTGAATAACCCTGATGTTCCCCAACAGCCTCTTATCAGACATACAGGAGGGTCAACACCACACTGGAGACAGCAGGGCCTGTGGCTGCTTTCTGGGGTAGAGATTTCAGCCTGTAAACCCTTGTCAAAGAAGAAGAGCATCCCACAAAGCGGCCTCATAACTAAAGTCAAAGTTCTCAGCTGAATTCTGATTTTACCCTTTCTTTGCAAGTTTAATAAACAAGCACAGCTGGAGACAATGTGACAGTACAGTCAGGGTCAGTGTGTTGTCACAGGCCCATTCACAGTCGGCCAAGATTCCAAACAGAGACAGAACAAGGAAAAAAAAACACAGAAAGAAACACAACAAATGCAGACTAATGACAAACCCCTCAGCCCAGACGCCAAGTACAACACAGTGTCAATCCACAGGCAAAGGCCCAGGACACCACAATCCCATGGCCCCTGACCTGCTCTGCCTACGGGACTGAAATATTTCCTCTGGCAGCAGGAGAACAATGTGGGCTCTGTCAGTGGGTCCTGCAGGGGCACCCAGCAGCACCCCCAGCCCCGGGGCACTGCAGGGTGTTCCCTCAGCACAACCTGCTGTTCCCAGCCATCCTCAGCAGTGGCTCACACACTGCAGGAGCTCCTCTTTGCCCTGGGAGTCCTGCCTGGCACAGGCAGGAGCCAGGAAACCCACCCCACAGCCCGGGCACTGCAGGGAGGGCAGAGCAGGAGGGGCCATCCTGAGCATCTTTGGGAAGGGGGGCTTGATTCCCAAAAGGGCTCGGTGAATGGCAGCCCTGGAGCTCAGCACCCCCAGAGGGTGGGCTGGCCCCGTGCCTTGGGGAAGGTGTGGTGTGTACTGGGATGTGGTGGGAGGGAGCAGGGTGGGGACTGGAGCAGAGCTCTGGGACTGAATCCCCCAGCTCCAGCTCTCCCGTGGAGCTGGAACCAGTTGGGACAGTTTGCAGGCTGAGACCACGGTAGAACCAGACAGACCTTCCAGGGCCAGGTGCTACCTGGGGAATGTCCATGGAACTCACCTGTCTCCTGGCCTTTTTGGGTTGTTTACAGCCCTTTAGGACCCTTAAACCCAAGACTCAAGCTCAATATTCCTCCTTTTTTTGACACCAGCCCAACTCCCCGATTTTGCAGCTCTTTGTTCTCACAGGACAAGCCGAGGCACAGGGATTGACGCTGAAATGCCTTTTCCCAGGCTCAGCAAAGAGGAGAGACCAGGAGCAGCCCTGACCCTCTGCCATAAAGCTCCCCAGCACCGGACTGGTTCCTGCCTCCTCAGCCTGGAGGGCTCCGGGAGACAATCCAGAGCTGAGTGATGTTTGGGGGACACCAGCTGGTTTTGTGTTTTACCCGATAACATCACCCTTGAGGGATCCACCCACACAATCCCATTTCACAAATGATTCCTGCTTTAGTGCCTCCCCTGCCTAACAAAACAAATTACAGCACAGAATTAGTTTGCAGTTCAGGAATTATGGCTGATTCTTTCCAGCAGCAGTTTATGATGTCAGATGGTTCAGTTTGGAGTGCCCCGAGTTTCAGGACGATCTGCCTCCAAAGGAAGGGCACAAAACCAGGCCCTGAGCATCTGCTACCACCTGGCAGCTCTGAAACACCCGAGTAAACCTCACTCTCTCCCTGTTTGCACTATGGACAGATAAAGACACCTTATGTACATGTATTCATGGACACAAACCTTCATCTCACCAACACATAACACAGCACACTGCACTGAAGCCCCCAGTCCTTCACACACCATGAAGATCACACACTAACTCCAAGAGTTTAGGTGTTTTCAGTTACTTCTTTTTGTTTTCAGTGCCTGTGAACTTCTCTCCCAGATTTCACATGCAAAATCCTACCTACTTGCTATTTTAATTCCTGTTCGCCACTACCTCCAAGAACTATGGCTTTGAAATAAAATTAAATTTAAAAAAATCAGTTTTAAAAGACTTGGATTAAAAAAAGTCCAACAATGGTAGTAATAAAAGGAGATGAAATCTTTTGTAACAAAATTTGTGTCTTTTTTACTGCTCTTCAGATAATCTGGTTTTAATCCAGTAATTAGTGATTATGGGTTATTTGCACTGTACTGACAGCCCAGTTTCACTCAGGTTTCTGTGCTTGCCCCACCACTTCCTATCAGCCATCCTGCAGTGACACACTAAATGATGCCACACGTCTCTGTGTGACCCTCAGCACACACAGAGCAGTGAGAGCAGAGGTTTGACCTCCAGAGCTGCCTCAGGCTCCTGAAGGGCTCCAAGAGCCAACAGGACAGTTGGGTGCTCCTGTTTTACTCTGGGATGTGCTCATTTCAGTCGGATCCCTTCTGTAGGTTGCAGATTCAGGCAGGCTCAGCCTCAGCACCTGGCTGTGACCTGGCTGGAGGGGGGAGCTGAGCCCTGCTGTCCAGGAGCATCCAGGAAGAATCCTGGCAGGGCAGGGCACTCGCAGGAGCAGCTGCTCCCCTGCCCTGTCCTTCTCCATGACTGTTCCTCCCACAGCACGGCTGAGACACAGCCAGGCCGGGCTCTTCCCTTTTGTTTTTCTCTCTTCCCATCCTGGAGGGACTTTTCATCCCAGACAACGTGCCTGGCTGATGCACTCTGTACATACAATTCTGATTCAGAGTGTCCTGCAAACACACGTCCCAGGGTCAACAAGGCTTTTGCTTTGCTGTTTAAGAGGAATTAACAAAACAAAACCAAACCAGCCTAATGTGCTTCAAACAATGTTTTTGCCAAACAAACATGATTCATCCCATTGTAGGTATAGCCCTATAAAACAAGGCATTTCTGGAGAGCAAGAACAAGCATCACCACTTGGACTGCAAAAGCAGAAGGATGAAAAGAAACAAGCAGCTGACAGAGCAGGAGGCTGGAACTCGGGTAAATGACAGCTGCTCTCGTCCTCTGGACACTCCTGGTTAGGAACACTCTGGGGGCAAGGACTGGTTTTGCATCAGAGCTACCCCTCACCCTCCCCACAATCGGCCACCAGCCAGAACAACATCATCACCTAAAGGAACAACCAAAAACAAACCATCACAGAGTCATGGAATGGTTTGAGCTGGAAGGGCCCTTAAAGCTGATCCAGTTCCACCCCCTGCCATGGTGTCTCCAAGCCCTGTCCAGCCTGGCCTCCAGGGATGGGGCAGCCACAGTCCAACCCGTGCCAGGGCCTCACCACCCTCACAGGGAAGAATTCCTTCCCAATATCCCATCTAAATCCATCCTCTTTCAGTACTCTCACATTTCTTATCTTCCAAGCCTTTGAAACTTGGCTGTTAGCAACAGAGTCTCAGGTGGAATATTGTAATATGTTAAATAATCAGTTCCACTGATTAAGGTACTTCTTGGCTCTTGCCTTTCCCATCCCTGAGCACACACTATTCCAGGATCCCTCTCCCTGCCAATCAGCTGAACCAAAGTGCTCACAGGTGCAATCCAAGTACAAATGCATTTTGGATGAATACTTTACAATGATCAACACTTTAAACACCAGCTAGAACAAAGCAGGAGCAGATCCTCATCAGTGTGACTGTCTTCATTCCACAAATTTCCCTGGAATCATTCCTATGTACCAATCAGTTGAAAATGTGACCCAAAGCATCAAAGCAGAGATACTATGTAAATGTTGATTTACCTCTGCTTTGAGTCTGGAGTTTATTCAGAGGGCTTTTACTTCTTTGTTGGGAATTGCATAGCACTTATTTGATTGTTGTTTCTTTAATTTACAAATCTCTCCTTCTCTTTACATAACTTAAAAAAAAGAAATCCACCCCAGTCTCCCTTGAAAGCGCCCTTGCTCCAGCCTGGTTATCCCTTGTGTGCTTTACTGCCAGGATTTTATAAAAGGGCTTTAACTTTTCATTCACCAGGAGCATAACTCAAGTTTTAATAACACACCTTATGCATGACAAAAATTTGCTTCTGGCGATCATGGTTTCGACCACAAAACCACAACTGGGAGTAACTCCTGGTTAACTCTTTCAAGCCCACGCACCTCCGAGTTAGACATAAGTTCAATTTAGAAGACTATGGAAATTATCAGTTAGAATATTTTACAATAGGCAAAACATCTCATTCTCTCATGCCACGCTAGTCTCTCCCAGTCCTTTCTGGGAAGTTGAAGTCCCAAAGGGAGAGATGAGATTATTCTCCCTGTCATTTTGGGTGACAGGACCAGTGCATGGGGATGTCACAGCTCCCTTAACATCAGCCCCATCTGGGCACATGTTCAGGGCTCAGACCCATCCTCCGAGGTGGGGAGCGGATCAGGAGCCACTCCGGATCCTTCGAGCGCTGCTCCAGATGTCTGGAAAGCTACACCCCGTGTGACACCCAGAGGTTCACAGCTCCTTCGGAGCCCATTGCTCAGCTAAGGGGCTTTCGCAGCCTCTTCTCAAGGTTCCTCCTCCTTCTCCCCCTCCCAGCAAACCCAAAGCTGTAGGTTTCAGCCGTTCCTTTGGTCCCTTATCTCCTACCGGTGCTCCCTGTCAGCCCCTGGGCAGTTTGCGGTGAGGAGCTCCAGCCCCATCGTGATCCCAGGAGGTTTCCCCAGGAGCTCTTACCCCTGGCCAGGACGGGGCTGCTGCATCCGCCTGCCCAGGGAACCCTTCCCCGAGAGCTAAAGCGGAATTTTCACAGAGATCCGCAGACGTGTCCTCAGGATCGCTCTGTGGCAAAACGCTGCACAGAGCACTTTCCTGTCAGGGTGACCAAAGCCAGCCCCATCCCGAGGTCCGTCCCAAGGACCGCGATCAGCCTTTGGGGCCGAGATGTGCATCACAAAGCGATGCGGGGCCCTGAGCGCCCCTTTGTCATGCAAAGCCCAGGGGCTGCCAGCCCGTTAGCAGCACCCGGCTCAGCCACCCGTGTCATTCAGCCGGAGACGTAATGGCCCGGGCCGTAATTAGTGCTAAATACATCCCTGTCCCTCTGCAGCCACTCACACGCACTGCGGGCCAGCCGGGAGTGACTCACATGCCCTGGCTCCGAAACCTAAAAAGCATCATCTCTTCATTACCCCAAAACTTCAGAAAGCGAAGATTTAAGTCACTGACTCTTAATCAATACAAGCAGATTGATCCCAGTATTTACACAAAATAATAATTATTGCTGCGCCTTTTCAGGACTCCTAATTAGTAAGAGATTAGCTGACACAGCATCTCTGCCCGGCTTGTAAACACACACACAGGCATGTGGTTTCCATCCAAAAAACACCCTCCAGAGCACCATATCTGTAATCGTACACATATATAGGTATGGGCATATATGTCTTGCTAAATTATTTCATACACAAGTACTTCACACAGGGGTCTTTGACACTGGGTTGGCAGCAGCATTCCCCAGCATTATTCAGTATTCTCTCAGCCTTTCCGACACCCTGTCACGCCAATAAGGCATTTGTTTGCTTTTATTTCAGAGGTGTGAGGCGTGATATGCTCTGCTGATACCATCAGCATCTAAAGCCTAAAATATTTTGGAGGTGCCAAATTTAGAAGCGAGAATTACGCAGGACCAAAAACTGTTAAAATGCTTTTCCTTGTTTAAAAAAAAAAAAAAAAAAGAAGTTATGATTCTTTGATAGGGTTATAATGTGAATCTATTTACTTGAAAAAGCCAAAACAACCAAAACACAAACCCTTCCAAATAAACAAACAAAAAAACCCCAACAATAAAAATCCCTCCAATCACGAAAAAATCCAAAACAAAACCAAAACAACAACAAACCATTACACAACAACTCCCACCCCCAAAAACTAGAAACTGGTAAATACTTTGGAAAGTATTTTCTAAAATTTAAAAAAAATAAAATAAAATAAAATACTGTAGCTCCTGTCATATTTTGTCGATAGAGGCAGCGCAGACTTTCCTCTAGACAGAAATCCCATGTGTCAAGTTTTAGGCTAGGCATAAAAGGAACCAAGATTCTAAACAACTTCTAAATAAAAGCCCGAAGTGATTGCTCCTCAGAGGAACAGAACAACCCGTCACTGCGGGACAGCAAGTCTGGAGAACGTTCCCCTCCCGTCCTTTGGCAGCTGGAGCCGCCCAGGCAGAGCCCTCGGCAGCGCAGCCAGCCCCGGCACGAGAGGGGAGAGGGGGAAGAGCTGCACTTACTCCAGGTCATTGGACATATTCCCCTGGGCTCGCGGTGCTCAGCCGGCGGATGCCGATGGTGTCTGTGCTAGCGGCCGCCGCGGACAGACATTGCCCGCCGAGTGTTTGCTTTATGAGCGGCTTTCCCGAGCGGGGAGCGCGCTGACAGGTGGGTCGGGGCCGGGATTGGCTGCCGGGACAGGTGCCCTGAGACAGGTACACCCAGACAGGTGCAGCGTAACCCTCTGCCTGCCGGCCCGGAGGGTGGGGACACGGAGCTGGGTGGGGAGGGAGGGAGGGGAAAGCCCTCGGGGGGGAGAAGATAGGATAAAGGAGTGGAATCGGGTATTCATCTAGGGGATAATTAGTTTCAGTTTGGTGGACGTGTTCCATCTCCCGCGATGCCAAAGAACTGTCATTTTTGTGAATCTGGGGGTTGATTTGTCCTTTGCTGTTTCTTTATATATAAATACACTGACAAAAATACATACATATATATATAAAGGAATAAATTAGGGAAGAAGAAAAGCCTCTTAGTTTCCTCTCGTTCCTATGTGGTAGTTGTACAGGATAACCCTTTCTTGCCTTCCCTCAGCTGCTCTCTCCAGAGCATCTCCATAGATAGGGGGGTTTAGTCCCCTCTTAAGAAAGTAACTTGAACCCCCCCAACTTTAGATGCCAAGGCATGCTGGCTCAGGGAATCCTGGCACTACACCGGGTATGTGAGGAGCAGGTCTGTGGGATAACCTTTCCCACACCGTTCACTCCTGCCCTCCGCCGAGCGTTATTCCAGCAGGAAGTCCAGACACTGGCTGGGAACTGGCTACGGGAACACCACCCCAGCAACACCTCTGCAGCAACTCACCTGCACACGGGGAAAAGGTTTATGCAATAGAACAAAACTCATCATGGATTCAAGCCCTCCTGTTGGATGGTTTCTGTCATCCGTGTTGCAATGGGGAGGCAAAGGATGGGCTCAGCCGTGACTCACCTTGACTGGATTTGGAAGGCAGGAGAGGATTTTACGAGGCAAGTTGATACAAGCCTTAAAACAAAGGGAAAAAGCAAGGCTTCCACCCCTCGTTCTCACCCCCCATCGTGTCTCACTCCCTGACTACCCCACTGGGCTCCAGCACAGCAGGTGAACGCAGGTCTGGCGGTGTTCACAGCATGGCCAGAGCCACTTTCTGGGGACACACAGCTGGGGCGGGCACGAGGCGTGTCCACACAGGCAGATGTAAAGGCAGACCATGTTAATTTGGGTACAACACCCTCTAAGACACCTCTGTGGCTTCTGGCTCAGCATGGCCAGTCAGGAGCAGGAATGACCCTGGTGGATCTGTGCATCAGGACGTGCCGGGCTGATCTTTGACTGACCCAGCAAGGAGCAGCCTCTGCTCTGCCCTGGGCACTCCTGACTGCCAGGGATCCAGGCACTGGGCAAGGGCTGGTTTCTGGGAAAACCAACAGTCTGGAGCAATGCAACCTCCACTGAGGATTGCTGGAGAGCACCAGTTGCTGAAAACTTGTACAGCAGAGGACGGCGTTACCCAAAAGCCAGCTGAATGAGGGCTGATGATCAAATCAGTGCCATAGCACAGACCTTGCAGTGCTGAAAGTACACAGAAAGAACATAAAAGAACCCATATAGAGTTATAGAAACACAGAGTGGTTTGGGCTGGAAGGCACCTTAAAGATAATCCAGTCCCAAACCCCCTACCAAGGGCAGGGACTTGTCCTATTAAGCCAAGGAAAGCACAAATCTAACACAGTTGTGGCATTAGTTGATCAATATTCTGAGTGTATCTCCAAAGCAAGGAGCTTTGCCCAGTTCACAGTGACCACTCACAGTCCTGGATACTTGTCCTTCTCCCAGACCCAGGCAGAGAGTATTTCCCTGACTCTGACAGTGCAGAGCAGCAACGTCCCCTCGGGGGATTTCCAGGTTTCTTCTAACCTTTCAGTGAGAATTGCCAGATTCCAGCAACAAAAGTGAAGGAGGAGAAAACACTACCTGAGCCAGACCATGCAGGGGAACAGCAGGGCATGGGATTCTGACCTCTGTGGGGAAAAGCCCATGCCAAAGAAAAGAGAGGGAGAAATGTGTCTGGCAAAGCTGAGCAGTGACAGGCTCTGCCTCGATTAAAGGTGTCCCGTGCCACCACTGCCAGGCCAAATCCACCTCTGCATTTGGAGCAGCTTCTCACACTTGGCCTTTTGCAGAGCAGCAGGAATGACACTGCTGCATTAGCACTGGGGACAGGAGAAAAATGAATCCCTGGACCCTTCTGCCTGCTCATGCCACCTGGCAGGGAGCTGCCCCCACCAGCCCCTGCCTCCAGGACCCCCCTGCCCTGCCCTGCCCTGCCCTGCCCTGCCCTGCCCTGCCCCTCCATCCCCGGGTCTTTCCTGTGATAATGGGAGTTTTACGGCGCCTGAGAGGCCTCCAGGCCTGGACGCCCAGACAATCCCTTTGACTATGATTTCAGTATTTCTAATTATTATTTTCTCTCTTTTTTTTTTTTTTCATTTATACTCCACCCTCCAAGAGTATCTGGTGAGGGGGTGGGTTAAAAGAAAGAGACCAAGAGATACATACTCTGTGCACAAAACCCTCCCACTTCCCTTCCACTCCCCTGTTAAATATACCTTGGAACAAAAGCCTTTTATGATGCTCTAAAAATAAAGCATGCAGCAGTCAAGACAAACTGCAAGTTTTAAAAGAGGGCCAAATTTTGCTCACAGTTACACCCTCTCTAAGCCAACAGGGCTGCACTTGTGTTTGGCTTGTTAAACCCTCTTCAAACATCCAGGGCAGACTGATGAGCTGCGTCCCACGAGGGACAGAGCAGCAGCTCCGTGGCCGAGGACACCCTCACTCAGCTGAGCCCTGAGGGGAGCTGGGGCTGCACCTGCAGGAGCTGCCCAAGGTGCAGAATGGCCCTGTGTCCATGGCATCCCAATATTCCAATTTCTACCCCTGCCACCGATTTGCAGTGTGACCTCACATAAGTCATTTCACACTCCCTGCTCCCAGTCTGGCTTCTTTTCTTTATAACTTGTAAGAAACTTCAAAGCAAGGACTTTAATCCCTTTAGGATACACAGCTTTTCCCACTGACAGCTGTCAAACATCCTCTCCAGTTGTGCTGTGATGTGCCAGGAATTTCAGCTGTCTTTGACCAAAGGTTATTAAAACACTTCAACAATTAATACTCAGTAAGAGGAAGCAGCCTGGAGCAGGTTAAAGTGAGCTTCTCTCCAAAGGGGGACGTGGCTGCTTCAGGTGCTTTTCCAGCAAAAAGTACAGCTTGTGCCATGTAAGTTTGTAGAAACCTTTGATATCCAAAGCAGACAATCTTCCCCAGTGAGACTCCCTGTGTCTCCCAGAGCCTTTTCCTTGGGAAGGCAGAGCAAGAAGCTGGGCTGGAACTTCCTTGGGCTGCAAGGCTGAGTCTGGCAGGACTGCCCTTCCTTCTGTTTGTACAGCACTCGGCATGACAGAGGCTCCCCAAGTCCCTCTATAGCTCTATTGTCACAGTAACAACAAGGAAAAGGAAAAGAAGAGTTTGGCCTTCTGAAGCCAGAGGGACAAGCCCCTTACTGGCCCCTTCCCAGCAGCTGTTTTCCAGTGGGTGCAGACTTCTCTCTGCAGGGTTTCTGGGAATCCAGCTGGCTCTGCTGGATCCCAGTACCACTAAACAACACGACCCAATCCTTAAATGTCGTTTTAATAGAGTCAGGTCAGTTTGTTATTATCTGTTGTAGCCCACGGGCCTTTAGGAAAATTCCTGTTGTCTTTATCTAGTTCTACCAGTTTTTACACGGTAGCAAGTTTGGGTTGCAAACAACTGACCCAACTGAGAGTCTTCAGGGCAGGGACCTCCAGAGAAACAAACAAACATGACCCCCGTCCCAGCCACCTTCTCTTGGGGGAAGAAGCTTCATGTTTTCCTGTGCTCTCTCTGGAGCTGTCTATCCAAACCCAGCTGGAAGGACCCCACAGTGGGGATGGACATCTCAGCTTAGTCAAGAGAGGGGTGGTGTTGGCTGGAGATGTCACAAGGATGTTCTCCATTTCAGCCCAATTTGCTGCCCAGGCTCAGAGCCCCTGTGACATTCAGCTACAAATATGTACAGGGAAGGAGTCAGGGGAAGGTTTCTCAGAGGAAAACTGTGTCCTCTTTAACAGGGATTTCACACAGGCTCCAAGGAAATGTCGCCTAGCCCAGCACCCAACAGTGAGCACAAACTGCAGTGCTTCAGCCATACCTAACTCATGGGGCTTCCCTCCCATCCCACTCTAAACACAAAAGCACAGTTCCTTCTGCAAAAAAACCAGGAGCTGAATTGCCCCTCAGTGATCACCCCAGCAGGAGCAGCAGTGCTGTCAGCAATGCCAGCAGTGCCAGGAAGGGCTCAGGGCTGGGCCCACGGTTACCACAGTGCTGTGATTCCTCCCCAAGAGAAACTTATTTTTAAACATGAAAACTGTTTTTAAAATGGACCAGATGCAAAACATCAGGTATTGCTCCCAACCATTTCCCCACTGCTGCAGCCTGATCAAAGCTGCCTCCCTTCAGGAAGTTATCTGATGTCAGGCAGTGACGCTCCAGCAGAGATGAGTTTGGTCTCGGGTACCTCAGTTGACTCTGCTCCTCATTAATCAGCCCTTCGTGAGCACAGATATGGAAATGGCACTGGCAGAGGTGTCCCGAGCTGCTCAGAATAAATTACCCTTATCAGGCAGCACAGCACATCCCAGCTGGGCTCTGGTTCAGGCTCCAGCTGAAGCACCTGTGGGTTTGGATCCCAGGGTCTGCTCCCTTCACGCAGCTCTGGAGACACCAGTTCCCACCTGAATCCAAGCACGGCACAGAAATGGATTTTCATTCAGTTCAGTTCCTCAGTAGCAAATAAAAAGAGGAAATATGAATGAGTATCAGCCCATCCTGGTAGACTGAGTGAATCTCAGGGAGCTCTGAAAGGAATCTTTACATGACAGCTTAGTTTCTGTAGGTAATTAGAAAAGCTCAGGCCAGAGATACCTATCTGTGAGCAACATCTGGAACTAATAAGACCTGGGTTTGCCAGGCCTCCATGGTTTCATCACAAATCTGCTGATACTTGCTGTTATTAGTTTATTTAGTTGCCTCTCACAGCCTGACTTCCTGTAATCATCCCATCATGTGAAAGTTTTCTCCGCATAAAAACCTCCGTCCTTTATGATCGTTGCAAAACTCCTCAAAACCCAATTCCTACAGGCTGAGGAATGAAGAGACAGAAAGGGAAATAACTCCCTCACACACCCCACACAGTGAAGCAATTTTGAAGGCAGTCCTATTCCTACCAGGACCTGGCTTGTGGTTTCCCTGTGTCGGCAGGACCCGGGCTCAGGACCTGTTAGTGCTGAGGCTGCCAGTGCTGGACTCATCAAAGCACTGCAAAGTTTAATTATTTCTCACTTCTGTTCTACACCTGTCATTACTCATCTGAATCACTCGTGGGATCACGGTACAGGGGGTGTTTTGGGGTGGCCAGGGCAGGCACACAGAGCAGTCATCCTGCCTTTCTCTGCCTCAGCACTTTGCAGGAGGTGACTTTCCCACAACAGCTTGAGAAAGCAGCTGTCGGACCTGATGATGTAGAGGGAAGAGGAGGAAGTCAGCTCCACGATCTGGATTTGACTCTAAAACTGTCCTCAGAATTGGGATTCTGTGCTTAGATCCCAGGCCTGCGTGGGGAGACACCTCCTGCTCTGGCAGCATTCAGAGGGCAAGGCACAGGCAGAGGGAGGGGCAGCGAGGCTGGGCAGGGGCTCGGGCAGCGACTGTGGGAACGGAGTGTCATTCCCAAGGAGCAAACTGGGGAGCCCAAGGGCCCTGTGTGAGTCAGAGCTATCCCTGGGACTGCTCAGGGTACACAGCCCCAGCTCCTGAAGGAGCCCAGCGGTACCTGGAGCTCGAGTTCTCCACTCCTTACATGCAGGGAGGGATTTCCCTTTGAAAATCTCCTGTGAACAGGCTCAGTGTTGGTCCTGCTCCCTCCCCAAGGGCTGCAGATTGTCCTGCCAGCATGCAGCCAACAGCCCCCTCCAAAACCACGTGGAACTTACAGTGGGTTGGATGCTGCAGCAAAGCAGAAGTGGCAGTGCTGAAGCCTCCTGTAAAAACTGAGAGTTCTGGGCTGGAGAAAGGGGAAACTTGACCCTCTGGGGTTTATCTTCTGGTTCAAGGATTTGCTGCAAAATGTCACCTTCATGTCACAGCATGAGGAGGCGGTGGCTGCCCTGTGGCTTCATCAGGGGTGANAGCTGCACAGCCCCCCTCCACCCACCCTGCAGCTGCATCCACCCCTGGATGAGGCTCTGGGACAGGTGAGCACAGCCAGGTGTCAGAGCCCACACACCACAGCCCCTCTCCTGCTCACAGCTGCTGTCAGAGCTGCAGCACACGAGCAGCAGCTTGGAGAGCCCTGAAACTCCACCAGTGGCATCTCTCCCAAACATCCTCCCCATGGCTCTCAAGTCTAGGAGAGAAAGAACCAGATACCCATCTGCTCCACCCTCTGGTAGTGGGCAAGCTCTGCTTCCTCACTGGCACTTGTCTATCATTTTTGATACCAAAGAAATGCCCACTTAATTCTGACTCACTCCACTCGCTCATATTGCTTGGTCTTCCTGGTCAGGCCATAATCCAACATCTACAGTGAAAAATCTTACCATCTGAAATGAAACTTAAATTCAAATCATATCAGTTTGTCACCTCCTCAGATAACAAATCTAACCAAAGTTTGTAAGAACTTATTGGGCTGTTTCTAGACTGTCCAGCATGTGGGTCAAACATACAAATCCACGAGCCTTCCTGTACAGCAAATCCAGCAGATCAGTTTAGTCTTTGTCAGCCTCTGTAGGGCTGGAACTTGCTTCTTGAGGCAGGTTGTTGTTGGAGGATTAAGGTAAAGTTCACAACCAGTTATCCCATGAAATGGAAAAAAATCGGGTAGTTTTGCAACATTTAAAGAGAGGCACCAAGAATGTCCTGGGTGGCTCATGAGGGCTGCTGGCCCTCGGGGCCTGGGGATTTTCCTTCCTCAGAGAAAATGCCTTCTGTAAAAAGCACATACCTCTTACAAAACTGTTGCTTTGGCTTTGTTAAGTAAAGGTATCAACTTTCTTTTACTTCAGGATCTGATAATCAGCCTCCCTTCTAAGCTGACATTGTTGTATTTTCCCCACGAATGTACGGCACCCAAAGCCCAGGCACTGATGGCCAGGTAGGATCCTGAGAATGGGAAACCTGATTTATCATTTATCTGGAGCGGCGTCCAGCAGCAACAGCCTCAGCACTGATACGCAGGGAGGAGAGAATCACAGAACATCCTGAACTGGGAGGAACCCCCAAGGACCATCCAGTCCAACCCCTGGCCCTGCACAGACACCCCAACAATCCCACCCTGTGCCCCAGAGGATCATCCCAACCCTCCTGCAGCTCTGGCAGCCTCGGGGCTGTGCCCACCTGGGCAGTGCCCACCACCCTCTGGGGGAAGGGCCTTTGGTGAGATCCAACCTAACCCCCCTGGCACAGCCCCTGCCCTTCCCTGGGTGCTGCCCCTGCTCCCCCAGAGCAGAGATTGGAGCTGCCCCTCCTGAGGACGTTGTGGATCGCTCTGGCTCTGTTTGCATGGGCTGTCTCGGGGCACTGCAATGGGAAGCAGGAGCCCAAAGCCTGAGCCCTGCCCCTCCCCACCTTTGAGCCTGTTCCAGGGGCAGTCCTGTTTGGGCAGTCCCACACGGAGCCCTTGGAGAGGAGCCACCCCCGGGGCTCTCATGGGATCCTCAGCCAGGACCGTACTCCGAGTCATTTTATGCAAGTCTTAGAAAAATTTGCCTACCCTGAGTGTCTGCTCACCCACGCAAACCACGGGCAGAGATGTGACTTATAGCAATGCATTTTTACCCCAGTTTGAAACAAGAT
Organism: Formicarius rufipectus; assembly: GCA_013399695.1. Taxonomy (NCBI): domain Eukaryota; kingdom Metazoa; phylum Chordata; class Aves; order Passeriformes; family Formicariidae; genus Formicarius; species Formicarius rufipectus. Next base: position 125,835 of record VXAU01003119.1, on the reverse strand, counting down.
CAAACAAATTAGGCTGCACCAGCATAAACTGTGTCTCTTCTGGAGCCGGAACTGGTGCTTGTGGCCAAAACCCAAGTATAAGTGAATCGTCAAAAGGCACAAAAAGGAAGCTCTAATTTCATCTGAACCTGGAGGATTTGTTGCCTTGTCAGTGAGACCTTTTCCAGTAAGATCCTAGAACAGCTTTCGGATTAATCACTGCCACTGAAACCAGTTCCTGCTGCTCTAAATATGATGATAGAATGAAATAATTTTAGGATAAATTAGAAAGGTCTAATCTGAGTCAGACTTAGGACAACCATCTCCAGAGCCCAGTGAGGAGGCAAAGCTGAAGACTGGGTTCAGATGAAGGATGGCAGATGGTTGCAGAAAGCCTTCTTGCAAGAATTTAAGTGTATTTCATCCACTCTTGAATAAAAGGTCAGAGAAATGAGACACAAGGCTCCCACCTGGCCCTCCATTTGGGTTGCTGCACTTGTAGGTGCTCAGCAGGCAAGCAAGGATAGGCTACTCCTTGTCTCAGGTCTGTTCTGCCTTTGCATTCCAGCTGATGGGATCAAGTGCATTAGAGTAGTTGTTCACCATGGCCAGGCTCTGGAAGGAGCAGAATGACCACAGATGGGGAACACAATATGACCTAAGGACTTTTCCTTGCTCCCAGCTACTGAATCCCACTCCATGAGATGCCACCCAGGGAGCCCAACCAGCCTCCTGGAGCCAGCACTGAACCTTCAGTGCAGACGAGTGCCCAACAGGGCCACAGTGAGCCTTCCCAAGGGAGACTTTGGGTTGGGGATTGATCCTTTCCTCCACACAAGGACAAACTGGCCCTGGCACAGCAAGCTGGCACTGGGGCAGAGGCCAGGGGAGGGTACTGGGAGACTCTCCCCCTTGACCTGAGCCTGACATTTGGCTGACACTGCTCCAGAGCCCATCCCTGAGGTATCTGATCCTTTGTCCCTGTGATGTCCCGTGTCCCAAAGACCCCAGGCAGCCCCCCTGGCTAGAGGGAACCCAGACTGAATTCTGGCCACTGGCTCCCTGAAGTGAGGCTGTAAAATGAACAATCCAGGATCGCCCCCAAAGGCAGATGTACTAATTAGGGAAACCTTGGGTGGCAGTTCTGAGCGTGGTGCTTTTAATAACTGCAGGGATGTTGAGAAGCAAATAAATTACATGATGAAAGTGTACCAGGCTGCAGAACCCAGATATGCAATAAGCAAGACTGGCACCAAGACTGAAATTTTGCCCCCTGGGCTTGGCATTTGGTCTGATTGCCTTTCCAGATGGGGAGGGATCTGGAGCTTCCGGTCCTGCCGACTGCCTGGCAGGAGAGTGTTTCTCAACACCAACTCGGAGCCGTCCTGGGGAGGCTGGAACTGGAGAGCCAGTGCTCACTGCCACTCAGGGAAGTGCAGCCACATTTTCACCAAGAGTGACCAAGGTTTCCCTCCTGACTTGTGGATTTAAAGTGGATATAACCAGAAACTTTAAATGTGCTTCTACATCTCTTTCCATCACTCTGTGACCTTTTTTCCTTCCACTGGGGCTCCCTGTGCCCACCTTCCAGCTGTGCCCCCCCCAACAGCCTGGTGCACATCCCCAGCACAGCTGGGCTCTGCATGGCCCCACTGCCTCACCAGCACCCACCAGGAGCACCCTCAGCCTCCACTGACACGGGCTCTTCTCCCAGAACCCCCCTTTGTGGCTTAACCTCTCTAACAAATCTTGCAAATGAGGGTCCCAAACTGCCAGAATTTTACAGAATCCCGGAATGGTTTGGGTTGGAAGGGACCTTAAAGCCCATGCAGCTCCACCCCCTGCCATGGGCAGGGACACTTTCCATAGCCCAGGTTGCTCCAAGTTTATCCAGCCTGGCCTTGGACACTGCCAGGGATGGGACAGCCACAGCTTCTCTGGGCACCCTGTGCCAGGACCTGCCCACCCTCACAGGGAGGAATCTCTTCCTAGAGACAGTTTTAGCCCCACAGGTCGTCACAGCTTTTCCCAAGGTGGCCCCTGCCTGGAAGCAAAACCTCCCCCAAGTACAGACCCCGCTGCAGACATCTGGACCGAGACAGACCACTGTTCCCACTGAGCGGGGCAAGCTGGAATTGGGTGCCCCTTCCCGGCCCATGCCTGCCGGGAGAGGAGGGAGCCGAGTCTGTGCCAGGCTGTGAGAGCCCCATCGCTCGGGGGCTGCAGTTCCACACACACCCTTTGCCATGGCAATCACTGCCCGCTCCGCTCGCCGGGGCCGGACAATGGGATGGATGAATGGCAGAAGAGCTGCCCTGACCCAGCCCTCGACTCTCGTCTCGACTCCAATTCACTTGAAATTCTCCCGGCCTGAAACCCTGCAGGAATAACATGGGCAGCTTGTAGCCATGGCACGGGGATTTGGGAGCAGCACCTGGTTTAGGAACAATCATCCCAGCAGGAGGAAAGTTTCTCTCGGCTGCTCTCCGAGTATTTACATTTTTGACCTCATCTCAGCACGATAATAGTGCCCTTTGACAATCTTGGAGGGCTCTGTGACTGGTTTGGCCGACTCCTGCATGGCGCTATTATGATTTTTCAAAAGACCTCCCGTAAGGGTTAAATGACCTCACATTAGTGCTAATTTGGGGCTAACTTTCCTATTCAGCACATAACAAAGCAATGGGTGTTTACCCAAGTGCCATGAAGCGACAGGGACCACACACAACCTCCTGCTCTCAGGCTGGACACAGATAAACCTCCAACCGGCCCCCCATGAGAGGGGGGAGTCAGGCACCAAAAATAAGAGGGGCTGATGGAAAATCTTCATGCATACTCAGAGGAGGACAGGCTGAGACACCCCCCAAGAGACAAGCAGGGGCAGCCCCACCGCTGTCCCCAGGGAGGCTGCAGAGGGAAGGGACAGCGGCCGTCCCTTCTGCTCCCCTGCTTGTCCCAATTGTAACCTGCTGAGTCACAGACCCACAGAACACTCGCTGCCTCATTCCTCAGCTTCTTTTCTGCTCCACAGGCTCCTTGGGAGTTTAACTCTTCTTAATTTGATGTCAGTAAGTCGCTCTGCTCAGCTAATAAATTAAATGTCTCAGTGCCCCCGCTCCTGGGAGAGGTTTGGTGGAGAGAAAGCAGCACGGAGGAATCCCAACCCTCCTTCCCATCCCAGCTCCCTGGCCGGGACTGACCAGAGCACCAACAGGGCAGGCTGGAGACAACACCAAACCACGAGGGATGTTCCCCAGCACAGAGCCGGACGCAGAACCTTTGGCGACACGGGCTGGGTGTCACGACTGGAAAGGAGCATCTGACACCGGCTGAGGAGGGACCCAGTGACAGCTGGGAGGGTCACCGAGTGCAGCACCGCATCAGGGACACGGATTTGGCCCTTGCCCGTTGCAATTAAAGAAGGTCAAAAAAGAAAAATAAAGAGGGAACACAAACATGTTATTGGCAGAGTGAGTAAACATTGCAGGCTCTTGAGCAATCGCTAATAATGGTCCAAGGCGTGTGTGAACTTCCTGTCACTGTCCTGCAGTTCACGCTGAATTCACCAAGGCAATTAGGGCGTCTTTTATGCAAGAGCTGAAATTCTCCTAGATTGATTTAACGAGTATAATTTCCTCTCTGGAACTGCTGGAAATTAATCATCACTTCTCCAAGCTCCATGTGGAATTCGCTCCGTCAGCACAAGGCGCTCATGGTGGAACCTTCCTGCTGACTGCACAGGTGTTGACTTTGCTCAAGTATTTCCTATACTGAGAATGGGAAATATCCCAAATATGCAGCCAAGTCAACTGTCCCAGCTCGGCACACACCGATTGCTTCTCTCGGGACAACACCACACAGACAATAAACCCGGTTCTCTCCTTGCTCACACCAGCACCCACTGAAGAGTCTGCAGCAATTTAATTATATTGACTCCTAATTTGCACCAAGTGAAAGCAGCAGAACTGATGGAATATTTCAAAGATGAATTAAATTAATACACCTAACCAGTTACATATCTAAGAAGCTGCATCTGTACATAAAAATGTCAATTTATGCATGTAAATCAGGTAACTAGCCAGCTAATTCCCTATTTTCATGGCTACCTGTCCAATTTGGGTGTCCAGCTGTAGGATTTGGGGAGCTGAGGGCAGTGAACGTCTCTGAGAAATCACTGAATTATCTGGACTCCAAGAAATCTGTTCTTTCTTGCCCACCTCGAACTCTATAAAAATCTATAAATGGAGTCAGACAAAGAAAAAAGTAAACAATTCACAGCATAAGGAGACAAACAGTTTAAGTGACTGGCAGCTAAAAGAGCAGACTGGTTAAGAAAGAAAACTGTTTTGTTTATTAAAACAATTACTAGGGCTTAAAAGGAAGAGAACTGAAAGAGGTGTGAATGAACTGCCCTTCTCCAAACTGAGGTGTGGCTGCTCCAGAGGTTTTCCCAGCATTTTGGTGTCTTTTGATGTAAACCACAGAAACTAAACAGTATGAATTAAAATCAGAGCTCCTTAAAATTCACCAGTTCCAGGATTATTCTTGGGAGCTGACCCATCCCTAGAACACCCCACAGGTGTACAGTCACAAAGGGACTGACATGAAAGTTTCAGCAAGTCTTTGTTGACTTCTTCCACCCCAGTGTTGACCCATTTTGAGCCATCAGTAGTTTTCAACATCTTTTGCATGAGGATCTTTCTAAATTTTCCATTCTTCTCTATAAAACAACTGACAGTAACCTCGTCTTTCCCAGCCACCATGTGCAGGAGTCATGCAGCCCCCCTGGCAGTCTGTGGTTCCAAAGAATTGATCCCCATCCCTTTATTGCTTCTCCAGCTCCTCACACCCTTCCCTCGGCCTCCCGGGAAGGGCCACCACTTACTCCAGAGTAGTTTTTCTCTGGACAATAACAGTTCTGCCACAGGGAGTTGCTTATTGGCAGCACTCTACAGGGACATCTAATTCGAGATTGCAGCATCCCTGGGAGATTTATCAATCCATTGGATTCTGTCTATGGACAACAGCCTCAAAGCTGAAGTGTCCCCGTGGCAGAGCAGCAGAGCCAAGACAACCACTCCTGATTCCTGCCATGCTGTTTCTCGTTGGGGCTAGGAAAAAAAACCATCCTCAGATCTTCCTTCTGCAAAGTTTCTGCCTCTCTTTGGAGCAAGGACGGCTGGAAATTTAATGAAAATACCTCCTCTTGAACGGCCTTCATCTAGTTTTGCAAATAAACAGATAAGCAGCCCCCCAGTGGGGGAACAAGATCATAACCAGCCGGGTCTGGGAAGTGGAAAGGAGTGGGGAAAAAAATAAAAAATGTAAGGATAGCAGGATGGATGTGTAGGAGACGGGATTACAGACGCAGAATTACAGGCACTCCTAATAAGGGAACGGCGAGTTTGAACTTCCTGTGAAAAATTAACCCCACAAACAACCCTGGGAGATTCTCAGAGCTCCCGAGAAGAGAGGAGGGAGGGGAAAGGCGGAGTAAAACTGCACCGAGGAGGAAGCTGCCCCAGAAAACCCGGAGCTTTCAAAGTCTTCCCTTTTGTCTGGAGGGCTTTGGGGTAAGAATGGAGCAAGAGGGAGTAATGAGCATAGGTGCTAATTGCATGGAGCATCTCCATGGAGCTTTAGATTAAAGACTCCAGCACCTCGGGGGGTGAGGGAATCTGTACATCTTGGAGACAGTTTGTGGGGCAGCAGCTGCACCCTTTGTTACCAGCCTGCCTCCCTTCCCCATCTGATCATGTAAATGAGAGCTACAAATGCTGCAGTTTACAGCACGCAACATCTGAGCTGGGATCTCTGCAGAGACGGGGATGGATTTATTTACATGTTCTGGGTTATCTCTGCAAATGATCTAACAGGGGCCCCTTCGCTTCTGTAGAGTCCTGATGAAAGTAAAAACACTGTACCAGGGATTTGTGTTTGTGCTCGTGGCTCCGAAGGCAGAAAGGTCGGATTCTCTGCCTGTTTCACACCCCTCAGCACCAGCATTCAGTTACTCTGCTCCTAGAGGCACGTCCTTGGCAATGACTGTGTTTGCAGGGCAAGAACCAGGGCCGGGTTCGGTCTGATTTGCCTCAGCTTGGCTTTAGATCGTCCCCAGACGCCAGCCCAGTGCGGCTGAGGACCCCCAACGACCCTACAAAGCTACACGGCAGCAGCAGCTGCCCGGAGAGGGACCTCCCTGCCATGGAGAGAGGCTGAGCCGGGGGGACACCCAAGCAGGGAAGAGCACTCATAGCCCTCAGATGCAGGAATTGTCAGACTTTTCCTGCCCTGGAGAGTTTTAGTCCCTTCTCTTGCTGCAGGATGGTAGCCCAGGTCTGCTGAAGTCATCATTCTCCACATGTTTCCATGTCTTCTACATGTGCACCCCTGCCAGGTTTGCTTTGAAGAGTAGAAGCTCCTACATTAACCAAGAACTCTCCTTCCTGGCAGCAAAGCACCACACTCAGCCACAGAAGGGAAGCTCTCGTCCTTATTTACTGGAAAAAACCCACGAAGTCTAGAACCAGAGAACAAAACTAATTGAGTTCCACGGTTTCTACAGCGTTTCCTGCCCTTGGAACACAAAAGGCTCATTTAAGGAGGAACAAAGCTGGGTGATGAGGCCAACCGAATCTCCTTGGCGTGTGCTCTGGAAAGATGGGTCAGAGAGGTCTCAGGGGGGCTGCCCTGCAAACCCCCCCATTTGCTCCCAGACACGTGGTGTGAGCCAAGCACGGCTCCTCGGGGTGACTGTCCCCACAGCTGTGACTCCCCTCTGTCCCTGTGCCTCTCTCTGAAGTCCTGCAGCTCCAAGGCCAGCCCTGAGCAGCTCCATCCTGCGAGGTGCTGAGCCCCCTTAGCCAGGGCTGTGAGGAAAGGCAGGCTCAGTGCAATGCAAGGGCTCCCCAAGGGGCACAGCTGGTCCAGGGCACAGGGACTGGCAGCCGCGGCCGAGACAAACAACAGCGGCTGCCTTCGGACTGGGGCTGCAAAAGTTTAGGGCTGCAAATAACACTGCCAGTCACACAACCCGACGGCAAAACTAGGGGTAATGAAACCTCCTGCTCCAGGGCATGAGCTGCTGGCCTCTGGGGCAAGGGAGGAATTTTTCCTCCCATTCACAGCATTGCTCAAGTGGCTGGGTGCATTCTGCAGGAGTTTCACCACCCATGGAAATACCAGGTAAAAGAGAAAGATATTGCTCTTGATGAGCCACTGGCTGGATTTGGTAAGGACATCTAACAAAGGAGGCAGGCGGCACCTCTGTCATGAAATAAATGGGCCACTGGGTGAGGATCCAGCCCTGAAACTCCAAGGGATCAACAGGGATGATCTCCTAGGACTGGAGATAAACACAGCAGGCACAAAGACAAAGGGAAATGCAGGCCAGACATGGTGTTTTGACTGAGATGGAGCAGACTGCCCAATATTGTTTTGCTGGCCAGCCAAAGAGTATGTCTGTGGAACTGATTTCAAATTCCCACCTTTGGTGGCTGAAGACTGGGCAGCTGGATTTGTGACTCTATCTGGGCTCTTCCTCCCAAACACTCCCTATTTACTGACACAGGGAGTTTGCTGGATGTCTCCAAATGTGTTATCTCTGTGGGCAGAAGTGTCTCTCATTGTCAGTATAAATTCACTTTAAATTCATTCATTACTATGTCAGTATTGTCCTTCCTCTGAAGGAAGTTACAAGATGTCGACCTCAAAGAAGTTGCCTCATCATAAGTGGCTTAAACCCCAGACACAGGAGTGGAGAGTCCAGCACGGGGCAGCATCTCCTGCCCCCCAACACCTTCAGCAGCTCCAGAGGGGGTGGGTGGTTTGTGGGGCCAGGGCTGGCAGGTGTCCCCCCAGGGCCCCCAGCCCTTTGTCACTCATCATTCCTGTCAGGCTGGTTCAGAGCTCTCTGCCTTTGGATTAAGGGCTGGCTGAGCAGTTATTTTCTGCTGTTTTGTTGCTCGGAGATGGGGCTGCAGAGGGGAATGAATTACATCAGATAACACATTAGATTGTCACTCTGGGAATCAACTGGAAGCCCGGGTCCCTCCAGGAAAACCGCACAAATGGCAAGAGAAGAAAGTGCCAGAGAAGGAATCTCCACTCTCATCCACATGCATGGATCAGCACGGTCATAATTTTTCTTCCCAGTAATTAATTTCAGTGTATCATTAATTGTAATAACCATCAATTTCTAATGAACACTCTGGGACTCATCAAAATCCTGGAGCTCAGCTGGCACAATTAAAGTAACTGTAGCATTCCCTGAGCAACGGGCTCCGTCCTTCCACCACCTCCCACTCGGGTCAGAGCTCAAAGCACCTTCTGGGCAGGAGGAGAGCCAGGGCATTGCAGTGTTATCCCAGAACTCAGGGGCTCTGCTGCAGATTTCACCCAGGACTTGGAGGGAAACTCTCTTTCCTCCATCTCCTGCAGTGGTTCACATCAGTCATGCACTGCACTCCTTTATTTGGAGGGAAGTCATGAAAAATGCAGGGATGGTTCAGGTACAAAGCAAACAGGATCCACACGGGGCTGTCTGCTGAGGAGAAAACATCCTGCTAAAAACATCTGCACAAAAACACCCAAGTCTTTTGAGTCTAGTCTAGAATCAGAGAGTCATGGCATTGCTGAGGCTGGAAAAGCCCCCCCAGCCCCCGGAGCCCACCCCGTGCCCGATGCCCACCTTGTCCCCCAGCCCAGAGCTCTGAGTGCCACGGCCACTCCTGCCTTGGGCACCTCCAGGGTGGGCACTCCAAAGCGCCCTGGGCAGCCCCTGCCAGGGTCTGCCCACCCTTTCCAGGCAGGAATTCCTCCTGCTGTCCCCCCTGCCCTGTCCCACCTGAGCCCGTTCCCTCTGTTCCTGCCCCTGTTCCTGGAGCACAGCCCAACCCCACCCCGGATCCCCCCTCCTGGCAGGGACTTGTGGAGATGTCAGGGGACAATTACACTGCCAGAGCTTCATGCAGACTCACCAAGTGACAGCAACACGAGTGTTTGTCACTTCCTCTGCACAGCTTCCCCAGTCAGAACCACAAGGGATTGCTCCATGTGCCATTAACCTTCTCCTTCTCACACCACACGCACTGTAATCAAATATAAAGGAACAAGTAGTAATTACAGCACAAATATCTTAGTCACTGTCCTGATCAAAACAGAACACAAGAATTTTATCATTAAATACTCAATTGAGAAGCAGGAAAGCTACAGGAAGCCATTGATGACATGTCCCATCATAGCTGTGCTGTCTTTGGGACAGGGACTTTCATTCCAAGCTGGTCCAGGGGTCCTGGGCCACTATAAGTTTCCCATTAAGACACAGGTGCCTTATTATCAGAGGTAATAGTTACTATTATTATAGTAAAATATCCAAATCAACACACTAAATAGATAAATTGTTTTCTTCCATGTCTTCATATTCCTTCAAAGAAAATATTCAGAGAATGGCATCAAGGCTGCAAGAGCCAAAATGGATCAATATTTTCAGTGTTCAATATATTCAGTATTAAAAATATCAATAATTTTTAGGTTGGAGTTAAGGATATGAAGTGATGTGGAAGGGCACAGCACAATCCTGACTGTGTGAAGCCACACTCCCGGTGATACCAACATTTCCCAGTGTTTAGCCAGGGCAGGATTTGCAGAGAGGGGCATTATCCCTTCCCAGGATTTCACAGTGCATTTAAGGAAGGCCAAGATTGGTAGTGAGAAGCGTTATCCTCTATAAACCAGCTGCTAGAGCTGACAAACCCAGCAGAGCCACAATCCCCGTGTGCCTGTGCAGGTGAGGCCCCCGTGCCTGTGGCTGCCCAGGGGATCAGCCCGAGAGGGGCACCCAGCACTGCTCTGAGCTGGGCACTCTGAGCTGGACACCCAGCACTGCTCTGAGCTGTGGGCAGTTACTCACTTACTCATATCCGTGCTCTGACACGGCTGTAATTTACAGGCCATGTAAGCAGGTACAATGCTATCACCTCCCAGTGTTTCTTTAATTAAATTTTTTGGTCCTGCACTATGACCCAACCAAATGGTTTAGAACAACAGGTGAATCTCAGGATCTCTGGCTGTTGTAACCTCCCTCCTCCCCTCCGAGTCTCCTCCCCTTTGTTTACTGCAATCCTTCCTTTGCCCTTAGATTTTGGGATCTTGAGAGCTGGGCCAAATCCTGCCTTTGTTCTGCCTGGGATACATAAACACCTATTTGCATCCAGTGGGAGACTTACCTGACCCAGAACTCACTCAGAGTGGTGGGATCAAGATTAAATAGATTTACATACATGTAAATTTTTGCCATTTGCTGTGCAAAAATACCCTGTCTCTGAGATACGGGAAAACATGGTTCTGACTCAGATTTGATGCTATCATTCCTGTCAAGATTAGAGTCTAAATTGTGCAATGCAGCTTAACTCACAGTATCACTTGCTATGCAAAAGACTGTTTCATACAGAGGTGTGGCCTTTCCAGCGATTGCAACAAATACAGACCACAGCTGGCTTGTCATTTAGATCCAATACCATTGGAGAAAACTGCCAATTTTTCAGGTTTTATCCTAAAAGAAACTGATTATTCCTCATAAAGTGTGGACTGACCATAAATCACGGGGAAATCAATGGGATCAAGGGCTTTCCAACACCTGTCATGCAACTGTCCCTAAAGGAAAAGAAAAAAAAAAGAAAAGAAAAAAATCAGGAAAGGTGAAAGCATTTAAAAAGAAGAAAAAAAACTTTTTTCCCACAGGAAACTTCCATCACTACTGTATTTTCCCTAAGGACATTTCTGTATCTGTCACTAAAAATTACTGCTGTCAGTGGTAATGGATCAGCCCCAACCAGAGGGCTGGGCTTTGGTGGGCTGAAAAGGGATGTAAACCACAGTTGCTTTTAACCACCAGCTCACCTCAGCCATAGAGAACATATTGTTTGTGCAATAAATCCAATTTTGTCTGGAGGAAAAATGCTGTTGGAAGGAAAAACGGCGTGTTGTTTTCACAAGTGCATGACTGATGCCTAATCAGGGCTGAGAGAGGCATTTCACTCACGTAGGGCTGAGCAAGTGCCAAAACAGAGGTAGGAGAAAGGTATTTGATAGGGAAACAACTGCAGGTGAACGTCAAAACCCTTCAGCCCCCCCCAAAACAGCAAAACTCTTTCCCACCAGAGCCCCTAAACAAATGCTTTGCTAAAGAAACAAACCTAAAACAGATTTCCTCCATAAAGTGAAATAACAGCCTAGAAAATGACACTACAATAAAAAGCTAATGAAAAGGTCCAATTTTGCCCTACAGATAACTTGTCCCTCCTGATCTTAATGAATTCACTTGCAATTTTGACAAGCTTTTATTACAGTGGCACTCAACGCCCTGGAAAGGTGCTGTTCAAAGAGATGGTCTTTGTCCCAGGGAATATGATGTAACCCTGAAAAAGGCAACGAGAGAGGCTGATAATTATTCATTGTTTGCACAGGGAATAAAAAAGGTTTATATGGAACTAACGTATGGGTAAATGTAAGTATCATTAGGAGTAATTATAGTAACTGCCTCTATGATCCTCCTCTGTTATATTTGAGGCAGACTTCATTTCATAACTACAGGCTTGGCTGCTAAAAGTCCTCTTTCACAACAGACAGCCCATTGCAAGCCCGTGGCTTCCATGTGTCAGCCTGCCAGCACGAAGCTCCTTTGGGCTCAGGTTAGAGCAGAGCTGCAGCACTCAGTGCTGTGTTTCTCTTCTCAGATATGTTCATCGAGGGGTTTACTTGGAGAAACGCGGGTTGGCAGATCATCCAAGGAAAGGGACGGTGGAAAGCCCCAAGCCTCTACTTGTTCTGCACTAACCCACCACCTCGCTGCAGACACCATCCAGCAGGGATGAGAGGAAGCCCGTCCTCTGCCTAAAAGGTTGTTGCTGGGTGAGGGCAGACTCCAGTAGGATGGAGAGGGCGTGGACTGGAGATAGGGCCTGGGATCTCGTGATGCAGGAGCGTCGCTGTTGGGGCACAGCCCAAGCTGGAGCTGCCAGGCTGTGGCCAAGGCTCACCACCATGCCCTGTCCCGGTGCCCACGGCGGGCCAGGACAGCCATGGGTGGGTGGGTTTGTGTCCCCGGTGGCAGCAGCAGGGGCAGAGGTCTGTGCTCAGCCCCCACTCGGGGCACCCACGCAGGTGCCCAGGGCGGGTCTGTTTGTCCTGCAGGGCCACAGAAACCAACAAACAGCAGGGAAGGAGGAACCTCGGCCGTGTCCTCATCACGCCCACGCCAGTGCCCTTCTTTCTGCCTAATGAACTGAGGATTAATTAGAGGAGCCAATGGGCTTCTCTGGACTAGTGCTGTTTGCTGGTTCGGAGAGTTTTGTAATCCCTCACCTTGTTTGGCAGTGGCTGCGGGAAACAGGTAAAAACCCCACGGAGCTCTACCAAGGAAAAAAGAGCCTTATCAAATTTATCAAACCCAAGGCACCTCTGCAGACCCTGAAGGAATGAGGCTGCTACTGTAGAGAACTGAGCAACAGCAAATATCAGTACTCAGGTCCCATTCATCTCTAGGAGAAAACTAATATAGAACATACAGCATGGGAAACAACAAAAATATTGATTTTCTATTTTTGCACAAAAAGAAGGGGAAAAATTTAAAGGGATTTGTCTTTGAGATTTACTTCTTTTAAAAAACAAGTTTCCCTTAAAATGGTCTTACTGGGGGATATACTGCTCAGACAGTGGCGACTTGCCCCAAAAAGGGACTGGTGAGGAAAACCCAATGGTTCTGTATTTCTCCCTGGGTCATGCAGGGCTTTTCTTACTCTTCGCCTAGTCCAAGCTCTTGTACTCATAAAAATACAGTGTTTAATGGCATTAGCCCTTAACCATGGCCAGCATCCCCACTGCCTGGCCGGGCAATGCCTCTGTGCAAGGCATTCACTCCCAAGCCCCTGCTGTTCCCATGCTTCCCCTACAATTCTTCTTTGGGCTGGGCTGTAAACTAATCCTGAAAGGGGTCTTTCAAAGTTTTCCCAGCAGAACCACTTGGCAAAGGACAAGTTACTCTCTTGGGGTTGAAATAACTCTTATCTCCCTGGCCAGCCCACCTGGATGTTAACAGTCACTCTCCTGTCATGTAACTCCGTCTGGAAAGTGTGAACAAACATGAGCAGGTTTAAACTGCCACATTTCTGCTTTTGGGCTCAGGGCAGAGATCCAATGTTGTCTCTGTGTACAAATCCACCACAAAAATAATTAAAGCATTGAGACCTGATTTTTCCCCTTATTTCTTTTGAAGAAAGGCTAGAACTTCACCCAGGCACTGACAATTTGAGGCGCCTTTAAAACCTCCCCCTGGATTGTATTTGCCTCCCCAGCAGGACAGCTGACACATTAGATTTCACTTCATTTTCTCAGGACGTGACATTTTTGTTGGCTCATGTAAGGGGAAGGTATCTCATGCCTTTCTAAAGATCTTCGCATGCATGAACACACCACAGAGCAGACAAAGCCTTTGCCCTTCCCAAGAGAGATATTTTGAAGAGGGATGTGCTGTGAGGGGCAGACAAGGCTTCCCAAGCGGCGTCCACCATGAAGAGAGGTAAGGGCAGAGGGTCTGGCCCATTTGCTCTGAGATTCCACCCATGCTCTGTCAAAAACAAGAATGAGGCGTGAGTAGCTGTGTCCTGTCCTGCAGGAACAGCTTCTGCAGGTTGGAGCGCCAGGAGCTCAGGATTTCAGGTGGGAACATCCTGGAGAAGCCTGCCTTTCCTCATTGTTCACACCTTGCCCCCACGCTGGGGGGCTGCAGGAGATACACGTGGATAAAGTGAGGTGCCATAGCCCGGGGTGGGGCAGGGGGGCTCGGCCAGCACTGCCATGGCACTGCCCCAGCCCCTGGGACACGGGCTGCTCCTCAGGGACAGCTCCAGGACACCCCTGCTGCCCCTGCAACCAGGAGCAGTTCAGGGGGATGCAGCAGGAACTCTGGCGTGCCTTCAAACAGGCTGGACAAGGCTCTGCTCAGCTCTTGCTCCACTCCCTGCGCTGGCCAGAGGAACTGTCCCTTTCCTGGGGAAGGAAGACTTGCTGTTTTGAGGTAGTTCCTAATGGTCATGCCAATATCCTCCTCCACTCCCTGCTTCCTCACTCCTCCACAAAGTAGCTGAAGGCTATGAAAAGCTCTGGAGGTCTGGTGGAGTCATCTCAGATGGATGCTGAAACTCCTTGAGCTTGGCTACATGGCAGAAATTCAGGGGAAAAGTTTGAGTTCACGAATGGTAATAACTGAAAGTAGATCAGTGAAATGGCAATGAACTTCAGGTAGATGCTCTAGTTCAGAATCACATGGTCTTAACCAAATATTTTTAAACTGGAATTACTTTCAATTAAATTACAATAAATCCAAAGAATTTGAACTGAGTTCTTTAGTTCTAAGTGAATCTGTACGGACCACTCCAATTCTGGTCGAATCTAAAGGGACTTAGGTAGCTCACTTCAAATTCACACTCTTGAGACTCTCCCAAAAGAAAGCTTGAAAGCACAATGGGACATAATACAAAATGTTCTTAAACAGGGGACAGAGAAAAGTAGTGCAAAATCCCAGAACGACTCGGGCTGGAAGGGACGACAGTGGGTCACCTGGTGCCACCTCCCTGCTCCAGCAGGGCCATCCCAGAGCACGCGGCACAGGATTGTGTCCAGAGGGGTCTGCAATGTCCCCACTGAGGAGACTCCACACCCTCTCTGGTCTCTGCCCAGGGCTGGGTCACTGCACAGCAAAGAAGTTCCTCCTCCTGTGCAGGTGGAACTCGCTGGGCATCAGTTCCTGCCATCCCTCCTGTGCCAGGGCTGTGCCCCCCGAGCAGAGCCTGGGCCACGCTCTGCCCCCTCCCTGCAGCCACTGATGGACATGAGGAGTCCCCTCTCAGGGTGTGCTCTGGAGGCTGAACAGCCCCAGCTCCCCCAGTCCTTCCTCATAAAGATGCCCCCGTCCCGGAGCTCCATCCCTGCCCCAAACTGATAAGTATCTCTCAGAGTGAGGTTGATCTGTGATGAACCAGTGGCAGCCGGGAAAGAGGATCATACTGGGACTTCACTGGAATGAATTTGATGCCTGTACTGGTTGTCCTCAAGCCTGGTTATAAAGATGACGGGTTCCCACACCTCCCTCGCCTGGAAGTTAAACACTAGACAGCCTGCACAGAAAAATCTGTATGAGAAACGTGTATTTTTAGTGCAAACACATTCCCAGGAGCACAGAGGCACTTGGGGAAGACTTTTCCTCATTGCTGGGTGCGTGTGCCCAGCTGCCATTAGCACTAAAGAGAAGTAACAAGAGCCTGGGGAGATCCATCCTTGTGGGTGGAGGTTTATCATCATCACAGGAGATTTTAGAGTGATTCTCAGGGATTAAGACCTCCCATTTCAAATCACTGACATTTGACACTTCAGATCAGATGTGAAGTTGTAAAATCGCTGAAGAAAGTGAAAATCAGGCTACATTAGTACCAAAAGAACCCGGAATATGTGCAATTTCCCTCTCAGCCGTGGCAATGCCTATGCTCTCAGGTAACTGAACTCTTGAGCAACTTTTTGTCTCTGACCATCCTCAAATTGGTTTCTTACAACATCAAAACTGATCTTCTTTCAAGTTATCTGATAGCGTTAAAAGAAAACATGCTGGCAATGCCACTGCATCACAAGAGAGGCTTTGATCATCTGGAACTGCCAACGCACCTTGAGGGGTGTTCAACACATCTGACTTGGCTGATTGAACCTGCCCATTCCCATTAGGAGTCCCTGTGGAGAAGGGGCAGCACAAGGGAGAGATGACCTGGGCTTGGGTTCCTGGATACTCCTTGAGGTTTTTCCCAGGAGGAACTTTAGGACTCTGTGTTTAGTAAGTCACCCAGCCCAGGTTAGCAGAGCTCAGGTGAAAGTGCATTTCTACATAAGGTTTTAGAAGGAGTTGACCTTTCCACTGTGATTATGAACAGAGAAATGTTCCAGCAGGAAAAATCCTCTTTGGGCCTTGGATGCAAACTCAACAGATGGGGTTCAGCTCCTTGGATAGCAGCTCCATGTGCTGATCCAGAATGCCAGGACACTGCAGTGCTGGGGATTCATCCCTCCCCTCTCTGCATATTAAGGCCCCTCGGCTGGAATCAGCTCTAACAATGCCAGAGCACAGATTTTAGACTCAGCTTTTAAAGACTGAAATTATGGGAGCAGATAGAGATAAATGCTGGGGTAGGAGTCACACTGCTGATGAAATGCTGACATTTCGACTCAATCTGTGTCTCAGAAACCTCCTTTTTGGTAAAAAAATTTAAAAAAGAGTAACCATTTGCGTCAGTCTTTTATTTCCTGTTAATGGTTCAGGACTTTCCCCAGTTATCCTCTGAAACACCAAGGCCACCTCATGCCCTGCCCTCTGGGAATGTGATTCTGGCTCTGTAGGTTATCTGGGGTGGGGGAGGAAGCAGAATGATGGGGTGCTGAGCAGATGATTCTCATTAATTTTGGAAAGAGTTATAAAAAGCAAGCTTTAAAGTCTATCCTGAATGTAAGGATTCAGCTGATTGAGAACTCATCTGCTTCTATCTCTTGGCTAATCGTGAATACCTTCTGCTGTGTCACTTCAAAGGCACAGCACAGCTGGGAGGGTTTTCATCAAAGCTTCTGCATGTCTGGGGGAGGTTTTCCCCCCCCATGAATATACATCACTGGAGGCTCCTTTTCCCAACTTTTCCCATGCCTCTCTCTGATTGATCCTCATTTCATTCAGATGAGCTCTTCCTCTCTGGATGGCTAAAGGGCAAGAGACAGCTCCCTCCAAAGCTTTCCCACTCGCCTGGATGCCTCTCCGAAGATTTTCCTCTCATCAGAGTGGGGGAGGGAGGGAGCTGTTCAGACAAGAGATTGAGCCTTTAAATTAAATTCTTGTCATCCGAGGGCTGGGCCTGATAGTAGCGGGGGTGGGAAGTGTGTTCTCCCAGTATCTGGGACGACTCTGTCCAGCTCCCGAGCCGCTGCAGTGGTGCCAGTGCACTGATGTCAGCACTCAGCCCATCCGCAGCCCCCAGCGCGGGGCAGGAGGTGGCTGGGAGGAGCAGCACCATCCCAGTGGCCCAGGAGGGGTACGTGAGCTGCGCTGGCTGGAATTGCTCAATCCCCCTCTGCTCGGTGGGGAAGGAGGGCCGGGCAGCTCGGTGGAATTCCAAACACTCAGCCGGGCTGGGATTTCACAAGAGCGCAGAGCCGGCACGTGCAAAGTGCCGCTGGAAAGCGGGGCCCCTGCGGAGCTCGATGGGAGCTCACCCCTCCTGGAGATTCTGGGCCCGGTGCCACCCGCTTACAGCACGTCTCCTGGCTGGGGGCCAGAGCACGGGAGCCTGAACCTCATCGCAGCTCTCCTGCCCTCCACCCTCTCACTGCCTGCTCCCCAGGGCCAAAACGAGCCCAGCACGGCCGGGTCAGGACGGTGCTGATGACACTGGGTGTGCCCTCCTACACCCCTGCAAGGCTGGTCCCCGGGGATGGGGGCCCCCGGACAAAGGACATCCTCGGGGATTATCTATGGCTGATTGCCCAGTGAGATCCTCCTCCATTCCAGAGAAGCCCCTCAGTGTCAGGGATCCTCTCTGGGAGCAGAACTGCCGAGCCATCACCCTCCACCCACCAGCCTGTTCCTCACCTGTGTCCTCTCAGCTCAGAGTCCCACAAACCCACCTCTCAGACCTTGACCAGGCAGTTCAAACCAGGTCCCCAAGGACATGTCACCCTCATGCTGGGGACTCTCCAGCACCAGAATGTCTCTTGGCACCCATGAATCCTGCCCTGCATGCTCAGCTCCAGGCTGGAACCCTCCCCTCCACAGCAAGAGCCCCTCTGCAGAGCCATTTAAGGCCAGGTCACTTGTGATGATGCTCTTTGTGACTGGGACCCTTCTTCTCCCCAGTGATGGGGTTTTCCCCACACCAGTCCCTGAATAGGTAATTGGATTGTGAAGGGTTCTTTCACTGGGGTGTGTGGCTGGATTTACTTCGACACAAGCCCCTTTCTGAATTGCAAGTTGGCAAGAATAAAAGGGAGAAGTCTTTAATTAGTTATCTTGCTAATTAACTTTTACAGCACTGTATAGCTTTGGCATCCAAATACTGCAATGCAAAACATTGCAAACATTCAAAGACTTCCCACCCCACCAGGAAGCTGCTGCCACCAGTGGTTGCGGGGGCACAAAGCATTTCCCAGCCTTGGCCAAGGTGCCTGGAAATGTGCCTCTCCCTGCACACCCACCTCTGCAGATCACCCACTCAAATTAAGGCTCTACAGAACACACATGGCATCACCATGTTATAGAATCTTGGAATCGTTACGGGTGGAGAAGATCTTTAAGATCACTGTGGACTCACCACCACCACTGTGTTGGCCACGAACCCGCGTCCTCGAGTGCCACAGCCACGTGTCCTCTGGACACTTCCAGGGATGGTGACTCCACCACTGCCCTGGGCAGCTGTGCCAATGCTTTACAACCCCTTCAGTGAACAATTCCCTAATATGTGACCTAAAACTCCTCTGGCACGTCTTGAGGCCGTTGCCTCTCCTCTTGTCCTTGTTCCCTGGGAGCAGAGTCTGACACCCCCACCCGCCCCAGCTCCCCCTCCTCTCAGGGAGATGTAGAGAGTGAAAAGGCCCACTCCGAGCCTCTTTTTCTCCAGGCTGAGCCCCCCCAGCTCCCTCAGCTACTCCCTGTGTTTCAGTGCCTTCCCCAGCTCTGTTCCCTTTGCTGGACAAGCTCCACATCACACTTCTGCTTCCCAGTGTGTGCTCTCACTGCGCCATCGGCAGAACACGCTCAAGATAAAATTTATCTTCTGCTCGCAAGGGGTGTGCAGAGGTCCCCGCTCCCTCCTGCCAGGCATCACACAGTCCTGAGCCAAGGGGGAAAGCTCTCCCACCGGTCAGGGTGACGTCGTTCCCAGCACAAGGAGCTGCTGTGAAGGAGGGCTGGGCTGGTCCTGCTGTGGGCTGGCCCCCCAGAGCAGGCTTTGGCTCGGCAGGCAGGGTGCTGGAGCCGAGGATGTGTCTCTGTTGGAACACGCAGGGTCCCCGCTGCGGTTCCCACGCTGGGGGCTGGGGGGTTCAGAGCTCGGTGCCCCCGGGACGTTCCCGTGGTGCTGGATCTGCACCTTGTGGGCAAGCACGTGTTTTCCTCCCCGTGCACCCGAGTTTCGCCAGTGCTGCGTGTCCAGGCAGCTCCCTGCCTGCTTTCAGCCTGAAGAAAAAGGCACTGGGAAGGGAAGTGCAGGTTTCAGGGAAAGCAAGGGAAGCAGCAGAGAACGGGCCGTCAGCTGCAGCCCGCTGCCTAATCCATACATCCCACTGCTCAGGGAGGCACAGAGGGAAAGGTCTGTCTGTCATCAAGCTGGGATCCAAACTGTGTCTGCTTTGTTGTAGTTTGGATTTTAAGTGAGACCTATTTAACTGCTCTATTTAATTATTAGTGGTAGAAAAGGATTCAGCTTCCTGGCAGGTCTGACTCAACCAAGTAAAATCAGGAGCACTACTTTGCCCCCCTCCTGTCCCAGTCCATGTGGGATCTGGGAATCAGCTGAAGTTCCAGCTGACAGAAGTGCTGTCTTTGCTCAAGAGGCCACGTGTGCCTTTAATGTTCCACAGCCAGCTGGTTGCTCCAGGATTTCAGTACAGCAGCCCTGTGCTCACACACCATGGATTGCACCCACAAACCAGGTCATGGGGAAGGTCAGTTTGGAGCTGCAGGAAGAGGATCAAGGCTTCTCAGCATCCCACAAATGTGGGCATAAGAGAATCTCCTTGTTCATTTGCTGTGAAGGATGTGAAACTTGCTAGGGGGGAAGATTTCAGTCCATGAGTGCAGAGTTTGGGCTTTGGTCTTTGCCAAGGAAATAGAAACTCCGTGTAGATTTGCACTTGCTAAATGCTAAAGCAGCAGGGGATGGGGCAGAAAGGATGAGCTGGATCACTGGCACAGGCAGGACATGAGGGGAAGGCTGTCCCCTCTGTGTCCTTACCAGCTCTCCCTGGACCAGAGCAGGATCTGAGCCTGGAAGGGACAGAGCTGCCTGTATTCTCTTCCTGCAGAAGCAGACTATGAAATATTTACACCCTTTAAATCACGGCCCTTGGATCAGGAGCTGTGTCAGCTCCAGTTGCAAAGCCCTGAGTTCCTTTAAGAACCCTCCCCCAGAAGAAAAAATAAAGGAGATGAAATGATTCATAGCACTCGTATGGGGAAAACTTTATGGGCTTGTTTTTGCTTTTGCTTTCCATTTAAAGTCTTTTCAGACTCAGTTTAAAAAACAAATCAAGCCCATTCTCATCTCTTCCTCCTGGTGACAGGTTGCCCAGATGCCTGTCTGGGTCAAGGGGACACTGCTGCATTTTGTTTTACCATCTGGCATCACCCAGTTCTGCAGATTTTTTTAACCTTTTAATTCTCAGTAGCATTTCATTCTTTGCTAACCCCATCATTTCCCCATATTTGCTTTTCTGAGCCTTCCAAAATAATTCCCACCACCTCCAGCACTCAGCAACTTGTATGTCTAAGCCACGACAGTGTCAGGGCTGTTTCTAAGCACAAAGAGGAAGAAATCTCCCTTTCAGAGCCACAGAAGACCAAGTGCCCCCAGTTCCACGTCAGAGCTAAGTCTCCAAGAAAAAAGTTTCCAAGGACAGACAAGAAGGTTCCAGTTCCCTAAAGGCAGAATGGGGCTGGCTGCTGGAGCCCCGTGGTGTTGGCAGTGCCAGGCTGTCCCTGGGATGTCCCTCGTGTCCCTGCAGTGTGCCCTGCACCGCCTCCAGCGCTGTTCCCACCCTCCGTGTTCCTGGATGACACACAGCTCGTCCCACAGACCTACATAGGTCTGGCAAGGGAAGGGAGAGCTGGGCACAGGAACTGCCACCGGGAGGAACGTTGGCTGGGGCAGGGAGAGACCTGCACCCAGGGCTGAAGTTATCCTTTCCCCTTGAGAAACTCTGTACAGGGGAGGAAGTTTCCAAAACTTTCAAGTTGTTTGAAAATTTCCTGCCCCTCCCGTAATGTGGGTTTCCTTGTAAAACATTGTGTTCTACCCCAAAATTACAAGTGGTTTCCAGAGAAAACTTTGGAACTGTGTGAAGTCTCCCTTTCTGATAATGTCGTGGTGGTTAGTTTGGGGCACAGATGGTGAAAAAGGTTGAAGGAAAAACTTATGTCCTGCCTTCAGATTTTACTTTGCCTGGCTCTGAAGACAGGCCCACACTGCACACTTTTGCCACCACAGTTGGCAGAGGATGGGTTTAGATTGGATGTTAGAAATCCTTCCCTGCGAGGGTGGGCAGGCCCTGGCACAGGTTGGGCAGAGAAGCTGTGGCTGCCCCATCCCTGGGAGTGTCCAAGGCCAGGCTGGACGGGGCTTGGAGCAACCTGGGCTGGTGGAAGGTGTCCCTGCCCATGGCAGGGGGTGGAACAAGATGATTTTTAAGGTCCCTTTCAACCCAAACCAGTCTGTGATTCCATGATTCATGCAGCCCTCACACAACACAGTGGTGATGGAAATGTAAGAGCACATTGGAAATGTTAATCATGCTGCATTTATGGATCATTGGCTCCCCGTGGTGCCATTTGTACCAGAAATGCCCTGTTATATTTTTTAACATGTGGATTTTTGTCCTCACCAGGCTCAGTCACCCTCGCAGCTCTCAGAGTGCAGCACACACAGTTCTGCCAGAAATGCTCGTGGGTGAGGTGAGAGCAAAAGGAAGGAGCTGGGATGACTTGGTGCTGCCTGTTGCCTCCAAAGTCTTCACACAACAAACCACAGCCCAAACTGTGCCTTCCTCCCAAGGGTGACAGTGTATTTCCTGCAGTGCCCTTCCTCGAGAAGGGCAGATGCCCATCAGTGTGACTCAGGAAAGGTTGCAGGGTTTGCCCTCGTGGGCTGACTCAGCTGTTGCACAGGGACAGGGAAGAGGTGGCACACTGAGAGTCCCCCAGGTACCACCTTGGGTATGCAAGGGTGGAGGGTGAGGCTGTGGAACGTACTATGGAATGACAACCCCATCCCAAAGCGTTTCACAGAATCACAGAATATCCTGAGCTGGAAGGGACCCACCAGGATCATCCAGTCCAACCCCTGGTCCTGCACAGACACCCCAACAATCCCACTGTGTTTCTCAAAGAGTGCTGTCCAAAGGCTCCTGGAGCTGTGGCAGCCTCGGGGCTGTGCCCACTGGGCAGTGCCCACCACCCTCTGGGGCAAGAGCCTTTTGCTGATACTCAAGCTGGAAGGGACGACAGTGGGGCCAAGCAGGGTCATCCTGGAGCACACTGCTCAGGATTGCATCCAGATGGTTCTTGAATATATGGATATTTATGCTCCATATGAGTAAAACAGTGAGAGGACTTGGGCACAGCTGCGGATTTGCCCAAGGATGAAGAGTGTTATCACTCTCTGCAGCAGCAGCAGCAGCAGCTTCCCTGCCTGCATCCTAAAACCATCCCAGGCCACAGGACCCCTCAGCAGGATCCCAGCTCTGGGCAACTCTGCATCCTGCCCTTCACACAGGAGACAGTCCTGCTCCTGCTCTGGCCCCTGTCTGGGCACCCACCCCAGGGACGGAATGGGGCCGGGTGGCAAAGCTGTGGGTGGGCAGTGCCCACCTCGAGGGGACACCCCGCAGGGCAGTGTCCACCACGGGGGACACCCCGCAGGGCAGTGCCCGGGGGTGCTGAGCAGCAAAGGGCGGCGGGGGCAGTTCTGGTGCCTCGCCGAGGTTTTCAGTGGGTGTCGCTCGGAGGGAAGCGCGTTTTGTTTGACAGGCAGCGACACCTCGTGGCATCGGACACCCCTGCCCGGGCACCCCCGGACACACCTGCCCGGTCACACCTGCCCGAACACCCCGAAATACCCCCGGACACCCCTGCCCGGACACCCCTGCCCGGACTCCCCTGCCCGGACACCAGAGCACACCGCTGGCACTGGGACGGGCTGGCAGTCACGCTGAAAGCGGGGGGGCTTTGCCACAGGGGGCAGATGTTTCACAGGAAACGATGATGACGATGACGATGATGGTGATGAGAAGATTTACCTCTTGCATACGCATGCTAAAAATCACATGTCATCTTTGAGAGACACTGCCTGAGGGTTCTTAGCAAGACCTCAGTGACCTGCCCTGGAACTGCCTCGGGTCCAGCCCAGGCTGGTACAGGCAGCACAAGAGCCAGGTGTTGGTACTGGCTCTGCAGTTTGGATGCTGAAGGAAGGCAGACCCTCCACATTCTTCCCTTTGGGTTTTTCCTTATAAAGTATTATAGGGTTTTTTTGGTGTGTTTTTGTTTTCAGAAGAAAGAGAAACTTCATCAAAATTAAATGAAATGAAACAGAAGTAGCAAAAAAAGCCAAGGAAAAGAACCAGTAACAGAAGCCCATGGTAAGAAGAAATGGAGATTTTTGGAGGAAATTGTGACTGAAGACACTTGTAACTTTGCCTCCTCCTCCGGCTTGAATTGTGCCATGTTCATGGAAATGAGGCATTTGATGCATTCCTTGTAAAAACACAGGCTTTGTGCCCAGACCTGACACTCACATGTGTAGCAATGGGCTGTCAGCAGAGCTGGGTGAGTTTTCCAACTGGAGAAGACTCAGGAAAACCCCTTTTCTCTAAGCTGGTGTGGTCTCCTGTGTGGTAACTTCTTTGTCTCATTGCCTCTTCTCATGGCACAGGCCTGGAGGTGACTGATGGGAAGGCAGGAGGGCAGATGTGCCAACCCAACAGCACCAGTGATTCAGGCATTTCTTCCCTTCTCTCCCTGTGCACGAGATGCAGTGGCACAGCTGCTCCCAGCACATTCACCTGGCACATGGCACCTGGTAGTGTGGCTGAGCCAGGGTCTTTCCTGCTTTTCTGATACACACAGAACAAAGCTGCTGCTCCTTGGCTTTGCTGTAGGGGGGACTGGGAGGATGTAGGATACAGCAGCAGCTCAGGAACTGGACTGTGTCCCAGCAGAGCTCTGGAGTTGAAAGGAACTGTGCTGTGAAAACATAAACACCTCGAGAGTCTTACAGCTGCAAATTCCAAGGCCAACAGCCACTGTGCCCCTGGATCTGGGAGCACAGTTTGTGTTGGCACAGCCCTGGCAGCTGGTCCTCATTTTGGGGGTACGTTTGAGTTCCTGACAAATAACTGGTAAGTGGTAAGTTGCAGCACTGGCATTCAAAAAGCACCCAGGATTTAGTAGGTGGATCCATGTCCCTTTGGTTGCCCACAGCAGGAAGGGGCAGATCCCTATTCCATATCTGCACTTTACTCTCCCATCTGGAAAGTGGAGCGATTCCCTTACTCCTGAAAAACATGATGGTGATATAACCGAAGAGAAAATCCTCCATGTCGTGTAAACACCAGGCTATCATAGTATCCCATCCAACTGTTTTTCATGGTTGGTGGTTATAAATAGCTATCTCTGGCAGCGAAACCTTGGCTGATTTCTATTAATAGTTCACAGCCACCCAGGTAAATTCCAGAGGTCCATTTCCTCCCGAGGTGCCTGGCAGGGTGAGGCTGCCGTTCCCCCGTGCTCCCTCGGCAGGGCTCAGCTCAGGGGCACTGGACGGCGCAGCGCTGCAGCCTTTGCACCTCCTTTGCCCCGAACCCCTCTCGCTCTGGCTGCTGTCCCGGGAGCTGCACCAGGAAGGCAGGCTGAGCGCATGTGTGCGGGGCTGGCACTGCTCACCATCCTCTGCCAGCCCCGGCCGGCACAGCAGCACCATGGAAAGACACCGAGGGAAGACACTCGGGACAAGCGGGGAGCTCTCCTGGAGGGTCGGAGTCCTGATGGCTCTGAGCCTCCTGCACCGGGCTCGAGGTACCCGCCTGTTACTTTTCCTTTCACAATGTGCCTTTGCTTGGAGGAGGAGGGACGAGTGCAGGTAAACTGGAAGCAGTTTGAATGGGAATGATTTCACAAAGTGAAGTACTCCACAGGAAAGAAATGACAATTTAAAACCTGTCTGTAGAGGGGCTCTTGTTGAGTGCTAGTGATGGACACGCTGATCTACTGGGAGAAATAGGTGCCAGGAAGGTACATGTGGCAAAGCTGCACCCCACAGCATTCCTGGCAAGATCTGCCTGGGGGGATGTTTCATAAGAAATGAGGAAAACATTACTGTGTCACATCTGCTTCCATAGCCAATTTCCAGTCTTAAATGAACTGAGCTGCTTTTGCATTGAATTTTGACACCACCTTAGTCAAAATCAGGTATTTCCTCTCCCTAAAGACATTTTTAAATAAGTCACGTGATTTTCCCTTTTGATCAGGTCGCGTTCAACTTCTCCCTCCTCAGAATGTTACACTACTGTCAAAGGATTTTGAAATGATTTTGACATGGACCCCAGGAGAAGGGTCTCCTGCAGACGTGACATACACTGTGCGGTATAAAAGGTAAGTCTGACTGAAGGTCAGCTATAAGTGAAGGTGTGGCACAGGGCAAACAACTGTGCAACTCTATTAATCAGTGTCATAATGATCAGTGACCCTTCACCAAAATCAAACATTTTCCATGTAGAAAGTGCTCCCAACTCTGAGCAAGATTTGGGAACCATCCTCCAAAACACTCTCTTCTCTTGCTGTGTAAATTGTAGCACAGTGACATGTTTAATATTATGGTAATTATGGTATGGTTGTTTCTTCTTTCAGCCAGGACCACATGGACAAATGGATAAAGGTTCCTCATTGCAAAAGCATTCCCAGCACCTCTTGCATTCTGACTTGTATGTTTTCAAACATCTACGTTAAAGGTCAGGCTCAAGTGAAAGCTGTTTCAGGACGACTCCAGTCACCGTGGGTGAAATCCCAGTTCAAGGATTACTTTTCCGAGGGTGAGTGTCTGTCAGGCTCCAGCCTGGATGGAGCAAATGAATGGATCACACCCCCCAGGAACAGCAATCAGGAGCTTTATGAAGCACCAGCTACAAGGAGTCCTGATCATTTGCAAATGAATTTTGTAGCAAATATTGTCAGAATTTGTTCACCAGCACTCCAGGTGAACAAACTGGCTTCAAGCTTTCCATATACCAGCAGGGGTATGTTAGGTAAAAGAGGTGTTCCTCTGCCTGCCTCCTGCTTTTGTGCCTATCACAGGACAGCAGTTGGAAGGGTAAATCAGGCACAGAAAGGTAACCACCACTCTCATGTTTGGTCACAGTGGAACTGGCTCCCCCCATGCTAATCCTGAATGTCAAAGAGAGTGTAATCCAAGTGAATGCCTCCTTCCCTTTGCCCTCCTGTGTGGAGAATCTCACTTTGAAGTATGAACTGAACCACTGGGAAGCTGAATCTGAAGACAAGGTCAGTAGAAGTGGCTCTTGTTAGATGAAGAGGAGGAAGGGATGCCCAACTTGAACTGAAATAGCTTCAGATTTCTGGGCAGGGAGGGACTGGATCCTAGGCCTAGAGAAAAGCAACTGGCCAAACCAGAGTTAAACCAAAGGCAGAGAGAAAAATTAGATGTGTATGTCTGTCTGTGTGTCTGTCTGTGTGTCTGTGTGTAAGCCTGTGTGTCTGCACATCCTCATTGCATTGGTAGTTCCCTATTTTTATGAGGAAAGGGAGATAGACTACAGTGAATCTCTGAGGTTTCAAACAACTAGTTCAGGCACCAGTAGCAGCATTTCCTGGCAGACCAGAGCAGAGCACAGCTGGAAATCCCACCCTGGGGTCTGTCACCCCAGGAGAGATGCTTGCCTGGCATGTCTCTCATGCACCTCCTGACCCCTGAAGCCACACGATGTAACAGAGGGAACTGTGGGCTGAAATGGTAGAGAAACACAGCCAAATAATGAAAGAACCATCTTTCCAATCCTCTGTTTTGTTTCTAAACAGAAGAAATACGAAGGTTACAGGAAGGACTCAGTGACTATTGATACCACTGCACTCAGGAGCAAGCACTGCTTCAGTGCCAGATCCATCTACGAAAGCATTGAACTGAAGTGCAGCCAATTCTCCCAGCCAGTGTGTGTGCCACTAACCCACAAAGGTATGTGGCCTTTTTCTGTTCCTCCCCACAATTATGTGAGAAGAGAGCTCCTTCTTGTACTTTTTAAATCCCTGCACAGTGGAACATAAAGATGCACGAATGTAAACCTGGAGGAGGGAGGAGAAGCCTTTTCTACCATTCCTGAATAGAAATGCAACTTCAGATGAAGAGGAATAAACTCTCATTTTTGTTTTTGATGCAGTCAAGTTGTCTTATTCACAGCTAGGGCTTACAAGCATCTTACTAAGACACCAAAACTGTGTCTGTGCAAAAAGTTGTGCTACAAACAGGAGATTATTTTTCTTTTTTAACAGGGGAGTGGAAGTTCCCACTTTCTTCTGTGATCCTTGTGTTTGTCCTCCCCATCCTTCTCACTGGTGCCTTCATCCTCTGCTTTTTGAAACAAGATGCCAAGCAAAGGAAGATGCCTCAGGCTTTGGTATGACCCAAATTGTGGAGGAGTTGGGGGGGTTCTGCACTTCCCAGTTTTACATTCCTAAGTCCCATTTTAAGTAAGCTTTCCTATGGCCAAGATTTTATTTTTAAAGTATCACTAAGTCACTGTCTTCTTCCTTTTCTCTGGTAGGATTTCCATCATTTGAAAGCTGCTGGACCAGCCTTTCCCTTGGAGCTCAGTGAAAACGAATTCTGCAGGGATGATCTGAACTGCACAGAGAAGCCACTGGCACAAAGGAAGACAAGCAGAGCTTTAGCAGGAAACAACCTGCCATGGATGGCTTCTTTCCTGTCAGCACCACCAGCAGCAGCATCAGATGATGATGAGGAGGAAGAAGACGGTGGTACTTTCACCCCGTACAACCAAGTGACTCGGTTTCCAAAGAGATTTCCCAACTGTCAACCATCCCAAGCAGCTCAGGGGGAAACAAGCTTGGATTCAGGATCTGGAGGTCTCTCTGTGCATAGTGAATCTGTGCTTGACCTCAGTGCCTTGGGTTTCTCCTTCTTTGGGGAGAGAAAGGATGAGGTGGACACCTCAGGATCCCAGGCAAATGAGGAGGCATCCCTGTCCAACAGTTCCTTTATAGGAAGAATATCCCTCACTGGTGTGAGATTCCCAGATTCCAGTGAACAGTATGATGCAGACGGGGATGAAAGCCTGGAAATGACCCCCCTTCAACCACTGACGGAGGGGGTTTGTGCCAAACGTCCACCCTGTGAGCACCACCCTCAGAAGGCTCATCATTTCTCCAATTATTACCAGAAATCAGTAGCTGATCTGCAGGTCCAGATCCATGGGACATCCCAGCTCAATGAGGATCCCAACATCGAGCTGCTCATCCCCTTATGGACACTGCAGGTGGCAGAAGATGAAGGGATTGCAAGTGACTGTGACAGTGACAATTTTACTGAAGGGACACCTCCCACATCCATGGTGCTGAGTGACACCTCTGGTCCTTCAGATACAGAGGGAATACACGATCCAAAGTTTGAATTCAAAGGCTACAGCCACACACATTACTTGGGAAGGATCTAGAGCACCCAGCGTGCCTGGAAAAAGCTGCAGAGCTCCAGATATCCAGGCAAGGACACCTGAACAAGGACAAAGAAGTGAGAGTGGTGCTTTCTTTATTTATTCACTGGGCGTTTTCTCTGCTGATGTCTGACCTACTGAGGTGTATGACCTGTGTACACTCGGTGTCCCAAGCAGCCTGTGATAAGGTGCTGGGGCTCTGATGGGAGGCACAGCCTGAGCAGGGGTGAGGCAGGCAGGGATATCTCAGGAGGTTCCACACAGCAAACAGGCACTGCCTCCTGTCCACCTGAGACTTCAGAGCAAGGGAGCTGCTACCTGAGAGTTATGAAAGGCAACACGACAACCCAGACCTGTGTGAGACCATCAGCCGGGTCCTCAAGACACTGTGTTGTGCCTGCACATTGATTTGGAACAGATTTTGAACTGTTAATGTCATATTTGCTGCTCTGCCTGTGCAGAACTGCACCTCTGCTTGACTGGGAGCATCTCACAGAGACATTCAGCAACATCTGTTTTTTGTGGGATGAAAGTTCTCCACCTCAGCCCACGGAGATCACCTTCTGTGTTCCAACAGATAGACAAATATGCAGCATGTCTGTTTATTTATTTTTTGTTTTATATGAATATGCTTATTGAATTTGAAACTCCTCCTGCTGTGCAGAATATCTGAGAGCAATGATATTTTGATATATAACTCCATGTGTATGTGCTCTTGTTTCCCAGAGCTACAAAGGGTGACTGCAGCTCATCTAGAACAGCATTGCATTTTAAAACAGGACCCCATCCTGGGCTTTCTAATGCTGGAGTAGGAGTGAAATCCTGTGAAACTTCCCAGCCAGCTCATACTGGTCACTGAAAAACCAGCACAGTGACCCTCTCTCTGAACAAAGAATCCCAGAATGGTTTGTGTTGGGAGGGACCTTAAAGCCCCTCCATTCCCACCCCCTGCCATGGGCAGGGACACCTCCCACCAGCCCAGGTTGCTCCAAGCCCCATCCAACCTGGCCTGGGACACTCCCAGGGATGGGGCAGCCACAGCTGCTCTGCCCAACCTGTGCCAGGGCCTGCCCACCCTCCCAGGGAGGAATTCCTTCTTTAATCTATCTCCTCTCTGTCAGTTTAAAGCCATTATCCCTTATCCTATCACTACATGCCCTAGTAAAATGTCTTTTTATACTCTGAGTATAAAGAGAGAGCCTCTGTGTAAAGCAAAGCATTAGAAGAGGGAAACACACCCCAGTCATTCTCTGCATTCAGGGAGAGTCTTAGATGAGGGAAGGGTGTTGAGGGCAGGTATTGAAACTGAAATCTTTATAAAATCATGAGAACAATATTTGAAAGAGGTGATGGGAAGGATTGGGAATTGCTTTGAAGGCAGAAGTACTAATGAAGGTCCTGAATTAAAGTCAAATGGGGAGGTGGGAGAAAGGATCCATCAACTAGAATTCTCCTTTTTTTTTCTTACCTATCCTCTGCAAAGTGTCCTGAGGTGCATCCTGCATTGTAACCCCTCCAGTTAATTAAAAAGATACAGACGATCCAAATACAATCACCACCCAATTTCTTGTGCAATCAAGAAAAAACCCCAGGCATTGAGTTACAGGAAGCTCTGGAGTTGTGTAACCTCTGAAAATTATTTTGACATGTTGCAGCTCTGCAAACAGGGCCTGGGATAAGCTCTTTGTCATGTCCAGGGGTGAGGGCCAGGCTGCAGGCCAGGGG
Organism: Formicarius rufipectus; assembly: GCA_013399695.1. Classification (NCBI taxonomy): domain Eukaryota; kingdom Metazoa; phylum Chordata; class Aves; order Passeriformes; family Formicariidae; genus Formicarius; species Formicarius rufipectus. The sequence goes on along the minus strand of VXAU01003119.1, from coordinate 95,601 downwards.
AGATGCACTGCTGGAGGCAGCACCACACTGCTCCACGTTTTCTTTCACCAGAGCTTGAGACCTGTTTTCCACTGCAAAGGGTCAGTCACAGCCAGAGCACAGGGCTCCCTCTTCCAGAGTCACCAGTTGAGCATCAGAGAATCATTTCACTTGGAAAAGGCTTTTGAGACCATCAAGTCCAACTATTAATCCAGCACTGCCAAGTCCACCATGTCCCAAGAGCCACATCCACACATGTGACAGTCATCAGGTTTGCTGCAGTCCTCCCAGACCGTGAAGGAGTTGAAAGTTTGACGAGGTCTGGAAGCTGACAACAAAGGGTTTAATTTTAAACTTGAAAGTAGAGAACTGGAAATCTTCAGGTAGCTAAAGAGTCAGAGAGGTGCTTCCTGGGCTAGTCAAAAGGTGGCATCTGGCTGGAGATAAGGGCAGGGATAAAGTTTGAAGCTGTATTCTGAAAACTCAAGTTTCAGGTGCAATTCATCCCAGCCCTGTCACCTGCAGAAGCACAGGGTAGTGACGTGAGCAAAGGAAGATAATGGCAATACTTTAGCAGGGAACACCCTAACAAAGAGTTCTACTTAATTAGATGAGGGCCACGCTGGTGGATAGGTGTGTCTTGTTTAACAAACGTGTGAGGCTTCTGCATTTGTCCAGGTGAGGTGAGAAAGACAAAATGCACCATGGCATGGTTGGAGTCCTGTTAATACCCCAGCAGAGCAGGGAACAGAAAGAGCTTCAGGAACAGAAAATCCACGAGATGAAGAGGGAAGCAGAAGGGGTAGCAAATTCTATCACATGTCTGGCCACAAGAATAGACCAGTGAAAGCAGTTGCTTTCAGCCTCAGAAGGACACAGGGTTTGTATTTTGATTAAATTGGTTGCAGGTGTGATCACAGAATCGCCTGAGCTGGAAGGGACCCACAAGGATCATCCAAGTCCAACTCCTGGCCCTGTACAGGACATCCCCAGATGTTGCTTGTGGGACTCATTTGTAGTAAAACAAAAGTCTAGCATTTAGGAGCTTTAAATAGGCTTTAGACAATAGAAGAGCACTGCCATAAGGAATTTTGCCTTAAATTATAAACAGCCACAAAACCTCCCTGTATGTCTACAGTGACCTCTGCACAAAGCCATGGGACAGCACATGCTCCTCCTTTCTACCTCTTTCCTTCATGAGATGAAAGAACCTCTGCACCCACCTGGTAGAGCAGAGCAAGGCACAGCCAAGGGGCTCCTGCTCGGCCCAAGCTGCAGCAGGGCACGTGCCGGTCATTTGGTTCCCATCCAAGGTCAGTAGGAACAGCAGGAGTGTAAAAGCTAAGTGATCTGCCTGACTTTCATTTTAAGAAACTATTCAGTGGTATTTCTCAAGGAATAGGTGTATTGCTTGCAGCAGGTATCAAACCAACCAGGTGCACAGCACTGGGTTTTCATTTCTAGAGTTTTAACAAGACAGTCACCTGACCAGAAAAGCCAGGCTCAAACCTCAGAAACCTCAGGGAGGGCTTTCAGCAGGAAGCTCTCAGCAGAAAGGTATTTGGCTCTTTTTCAGGAGCTGGGGACTTTCTGAGCCTCTGACTCGTGCACCTTTGCACAGTCAGGTGGGAGAGGAGCTGCTGTCCCTGCCGGGGACATGCGCACGGCTGCCCAGGGCTGGTACAGGCGGGACAGGAGCCCTGCACTCTTCCTGAGCCACACAGCCAGCCTGGCCTCATGAGAAAGAACCCAGCTCTCAGAAAAGGTGAATCACCTGCACACAGGATCGAGTGCCTGCTCTCCCAGCACAGCCTGCATAGGTATTCATGAAGCAATTTCTGATCGTCCTGGCTGCATTTTCAGTGGTTGGTAAGTCCTGACTTCTCCTTTCCTGTCGCTGCTCGTAGAGTTTCTGTTTGATCCTGAAGCATGTGAAACAGTCCAGTCATGTTTACTGAACTAACCTCTAGAGAGTGAGCTGTTGTCTGAGTTGTTTAAAACTTCCCTTCTGTGTCGATCTCTGCTTTTAATAATCCCCATGTAGGTTGGTGTGCTCGGTGCTTGCAGGATTAGTAGGGAGACAAAAAGATTCTTTCACTTCAAAGCATTTGTCACTGATGTGTTACAACCCAAATTCTACAGGAGTAAAGGATAGTCCTTGATTTCAGGGGTCTCCCTATATCTTAAGCAGAGACATAAATGAATAAACAGCCCTGATTTTAAAAGAGGTTGGTTTGGGTTGGAAGGGATATTGAAGACCACACAGTCCCACCCCCTGCCATGGGCAAGGACACCTCCCACCAGCCCAAGTTGCTCCAAGCCCCGTCCAACCTGGTCTGGGGCACATCCAGAGATGGGGCAGCCACAGCTTCTCTGGGGCACCCTGTGCCAGGGTATCACCACCCTCACAGGGAAGAATTTTTCTTCTATATCTAATCTAAATGTGCCCTCTAAAAGCCATTTAATCCTACTCCAGATGTGGCAAACTCACTCCTGGGTGAATGAAGGATAAAATAGTTGTTTCCATACTCCAGCTTTTTAGCTGGCAACCTTGTCTTTATCTGCTCCTGTCTGTGGTCTTACGCTGTAGGGAAGGCACCTTCAGATTCCAGGAACAGAAGATCTGTCACACTGTGAATTTTCCTGTTTTTCCCCTGCCCACACTTGACTGTGCTTCTGTTACACTGCTTTGCATAACTGTATTTTAGTATGGATAAATGTGGGAAGACACAGATTTCTTACTCCTGATATGATCAGGGCATTGGTGACTCAGTTTTCATGGTGCTCAGACAGGGAAAGCCATCCCCTTCCCTTGGTTGAGCAGAGGCAAGTGTTGAAATCAGGACAAAAGCTGGACTAGACTGCACTCCGTTTGGGTCACTTCCCTGCCCCAATGCCACACACAGCCCCGAGGACAGATCCGTGCCTGCCCCCCCTCCCCTGCAGCCGGCTGGTTTCACTGCTGTCACCCAGCTCTGCTCCGTGGGGGCAGCTGGAGGGAGAGCTTGGAGCGAGGATCCAGCTGTAGTTTAGCCTCTGCTTCCCCACACACCTGCACAGCGTGGGCTTGTCCAAGTCTCTCCCATCCTGTCCTCAGTTTTCCTTCCTGCAGAATGTCCCTCCCTACTCTCACTTGCTCACCCCTTTTTTGACTGAGGGGTCTCATTGATTTTGACCATCCCTGTGGGACTGTTCACTTTCAGCAAGCACAGGCTGGAGCCCACACGTGTTCCAGGTGTTTATCAATACCACAGATCGAGCCGAGGAATGTATAAATGATCTGTCTGTAATTGAGGATCTGTCTATAATTTCAGTGTACAGAGGTTATAAATCCTGAGGGTTACTCTGCAGTTTAGACTCTCACGACTCAGCCTGAGGGAAATGTGAGTATTCTCCTGAGAGCATACGAAAGCAGCTGCTCAGGGGGCCAGGGGTGGTTCCGGCTCTCCAGGGCCGTGTTTGGCAGGGACAGGTGATGTCCCTGCAGCCAAAGCCCAGCCCATCCTCCGGGGGAGAGGAGCAGGGCTCACAAAGCAGGGAGCTGGGTGGGTTTGTTTGCTTTCACCCTGGCACACCCAGAGCAGAGTCCAGACATCGGGTCCCTGTGTGTCGCTCCGTCCAGGCAGATCCATCCCATAAAACACAGAGCAGGAGAGGCTAAAGGCAGCCACTGCTTCAGTGATGTGAAACTGGGCTCTGCAGGTCACTTCCCTGAGCAGGGGCAGAAAGTAGAGGCATTCATTGACATGATTCTGGTCTTGAAAACAGGTATTAATCTTATTTTACCATTATTTTTATTTTCCCATTTTTCTTGTTTTACCAGTTTTAACTACTTTAAAAGGAACCTGTTAAGAACTTCAAAATTCTCTTTCTGACTTGAGTTTTTGAGCCCTTTTTGTGTAACTTCCTGAGTTACATTTCTTTGGAATGAGTCAACAATATGTGAGGTGTGTATGTGGTGATGTGTGCAGGGTTTGAAGGCTTGTCCTGCTCAAGCTTCTGCTTTGCAGCCCAGCTCTAGCAAAATATCAGGAAGTGGCATCCCTGATATTCCTGTTCACTAAACAGCACCAGACTCATGTTCATCTGAAGCCTGAGATGCCAGAATATGCTTTTCAATATGAGTTTCTTTGCTCCTCCAGGCATTGTCACTACAGAGAGATTATCATGTCTGAAACGTGTAGCATTTTCTTCCACAAACTTTGAGAACATCCTGACCTGGGAAACGGAAGCAGATATTCCCCCTGGCACCATATTTGATGTCCAATATAAACAGTATGTGAAGTTTGCTTCTTTTTGGAGTTGTGCAGTTCTTAGGAAGAGAGAGGGGCCAAGAAACAAAAGTTGATTTTGCTGTTCCTCCTGCCTGTTTTACTGTTACGGAAATGGTTCTGCTTGGAGAAGAACTCACTGAAGGACAGGATTATTCAAAGTCGTATATGATGCTCAGTTAAGCAAATATTTTACAGCTTTGCTTGCCAACTTTACTCCATTACTGAGCTACTCTTTACCTTCATCAACTTCCTTATCGATTCTGTATTTCCTCACCTGTTAATACAGATGAGACCAATTGTCTCCCTCTGGTTCTGTTCTACCAAACTAAAAGCTTGTTCTTTCCTCAGGTATGGAGAAAAATCCTGGCTTGCCAAGCCTGAGTGCCAGAGTATCCCACAGCCCTTCTGCAACCTCACTCATGAGACAGAGAACTTCACAGAGCATTACTACGGGCGGGTGAGGGCGACGGGCCGGGGCGGCTGCTCCTCCAGCTGGGTGCACTCCGAGAGGTTCGAGCCCAGGAAAGAGAGTATGTGCCCTGCCCATGGCACCAAACCCTGCCCATGGCACCAAACCCTGCCCAGGACACCAAACCCTGCCCATGGCACCAAACCCTGCCCAGGGCACCAAACACTGCCCATGGCACCAAACCCAGCCCAGGACACCAAACCCTGCCCATGGCACCAAACCCAGCCCAGGACACCAAACCCTGCCTGCATCTCCTCAGAGTTCAGCTCTGCTGGACTCTGTGCTTCACACGGAGGGGGGAATGGTATTGGGCAAGGAGGGAAAGGAGCAAATGGGCAGGGCCTTCCCTGAGACCTGACATCAAAGTGGGATTAGAGGGGAAAAGGAAAAGCCAGGTGTCTATGATTCTCTGATTCCATTACTCTGTGCCCATGAAGGAAGAGTTGCTGTTAAGGCAGAAGGAAACTAGTAAGAGACATGGTACGAGCTGGGCACAGCCAGTAATACAGTCCTGGGAGCTGTGAAATGTGAGCTCCTGAGATCAGGATAAGCATCCAGCCCAATGGAGCCTTCCTGTTCCCAAGCCCTAAGGGAGCCCTATTCTGTACTGCAGACACACAACACAGCCTTTGCGAGCCTCATTGGCTCTGGGACTGAAATTTTCCCACTGCATATTCATCAAGAATGATTCGAGGTGCCATCACCAGGCAACCACCGTGAGGAGCCTTCAGACCTTGGCACCAAATAAGCTGTGAAAGAGCCACAGGTAGCTTTGGTCACTGAACACTCCTTTCCACTGCAGCGTGGGCAGCAGACACGAGGTGGTCCTGTCCCCCAGAGCCATTCTTTGCAGTTCCTTGTGTCCAAGCTACATGGCTGTGCAGGAATCTGACTGCTGCTCTTAGAGTGGCTGTTAGGGCTGTGGTCAAACCTCTGTTTAATGTTGTGGGTGTAGTGCGTGCCTGTCACTAGAGATGTGTAGACACAAAAGACCTGAACTGCTCTGAAGTCTGATGTAGGATGGGAATAGGAGTTTAGGCAGCTGCCACCTGAGTGCCCTGTGGTGGGATTTCACACCATCACACTCATGAAGGAGGATGACCCTGTGAGGGACAGGGAAGCAACATGGAATCGCTGAGAACATGGTCCTGAGGAAAAGCCTGGGGCAAGAATTCCTAGGAAAAAACACTGGCTAAAGGTGGCAGAACCCCAGAGCAGCTGTATCTCCAGTTGCCTGACCTTTCCATGCTCAGAAAGCTCAAACTCTTTTGTGTATAAGCTGAAGTAATAATTTCAGTGAGTTTCGGGGTGTGTGTTTGATATATAAGATGACTTAATAGTGTATCAGCTCCACCCTTCACAGCTGGCACTGCCTGTTCTGTCTTTCCCAGCTGTTATAGGAGCCCCACAAGTGGAGTACATTCCCTACGTGCGGTCCATAAAGTTCCTCATCCGGCCCCCCTCCACCCCCCTGCGCGGGGAGGACGGGCAGCAGCTCACCGTGGAGGACATCTACAGCAAATTTGGGGCTGTTGATTATCACTTGACAATATTCAACCAGAGGACACACCAGCAGGTAAAGCCCAACCTCAGGCACTGGCCTGTGACTTTGTAAATCACATTCCAGATAAGATGGAGAAGGGATCTCAGAGCTTACACATGATGGAGAAGATTTGTGATGGGAAAAGGAAAGTCTTGGAGTCTGACTCTCGGTAAACAACAGGATTAAACATTCCTCTTAAATTCTGGAGTTTCCAAGAGAACTGTATAAGTAGCAAAAAGTAAAACCATTGGCAACTAAAATAATGACTTCAGAAACTGAAATGCAAAATTAAATACAGGAACAACAGAAAACAAAATTATATAAATATTTAGAATTCCAGACAGACACTATAACACCTTATAAGTAAATAATATTTTATAACACCTTATAAGTAAATAATATTTTATGCTGAATTTTGCAATATGATTTGAAGAAAATGTAGCATTTAATCTTTCTGAAATACCTTTATTTTCAACAGTGGACAAAGAATGAGCACAACAAAGAATTTGAAGTTTCCAACTTGGACCCAGACACTGAATATAATGGGACAGTTTATATAGATTTCCTCCAGAGAAGCAGCAAATCTCAAGTGTTTTGGATTAAAACACTAGAAGGTGAGGATGTGAACTCTGATGATTGAAAAGTCCAGCTGGGATATTGGATACACAAAATATACTCGTTTCCATCGAGGAACACTGACTTAAATGATTTAAAAATTAAGTGCTATGAGATGAAACCTACAACATCCTTTAGCAACTCTGGTGCAGTTTTTCTAATGCAACCCTCTTCCCACTTGTTCTCTTCCCCCCTAACCAGACAGGACGTGGCTTCTCTACTGTCTGCTGGCCCTGGGGTTCTGTGCTGGGCTGGTGTTTGCTGCCGCCACTTACGTGACCTACAAATACGTCAAACAACACAGTGCCCAGCCCATGTCTTTGGTGAGTGTCCTTCAGCCACTGCAGCACAGCTTCAAGATCATAAAATCCCAGGACAGTTTGGGTTGGGAGGAACCTGAAAGTCCATCCAGTCTGACACCCTGCCATGGGCAGGGACACCTTCCACCGGCCCAGGTTGCTCCAGCCTGGCCTTGGACACTTTCAGGAGCAGCCACGGCTTCTCTGGGCAACCTGTGCCAGGGCCTGCCCACCCTCACAGGGAAGGTTTTCTTCCTCATATCCAATCTAAACCCACCCTCCTTTATTTTAAGGCACTTCTCACCTATCCTTCATCTTCCACAGCAAGCACTGTGTCTTCATGTGAAATGAGCTTAATGGATAATAAATGAGCTTATTTCCACGCTCCAGGGCTTAGGCCAGATTTTGCATAAGTTAAAGCAGGAGATTTTCTTCCTCATATTTTAGGATTGCACAGTTGATACACAGTGAGAGATATCTATTGCTGTGAAGGGGCATTCCCCAGGAAAAAAGCCCAGAGTTCTTTTGTCAGCAGAGAAGATCTCTGGTGGTTGTTACTGGCTCTTACTGACACTTCTCCAAAGAAAATCTTAAAGAATCAAAAGCAAACCTTCAAGGTTACAGCTTCTTGTTAATAACATGCTCATTTATCTCCTCCAACAGGACTTCAGAGGGATTTCAACATTCCAGCCTCTCACACTGACAGTGGAGCATATCATAAAGCCCATTAGTTTATCCAAACCTTCACTTTTCATCCCTGAAGTGCAGCTGCCACAGATCAGCCAACATTTGGACCGAGCACTGGAGCCCCCATGGCCTTGGTGTCCCCCCGAAACTGGCTCTCAGCACCAGGCAGAGGTCCCACCACCCCAGCTGCCCCCTCAGCCATCCTGCACGGGATCTGCAGCTCCAGCAGGTTATGCTCCTCAGACAGCCAAGCCAAGCGTTCCCACTGCCACATCCAGCCCCCCCCTGCCCCTCACCTACGGGCTGTGTGCCGAAGGCACGGAGCAGCTGTACAACAACGTACAGCCAGACCAAATGCTAAAGGAAGCTTCTCCAGATGGTTTTGTTGATGGAAAGCTCATAATCCAGGTGCTGGGAGAGAGCTGCAGCCCCTGGAATTACAAAGAGCAGCAGCCAAACGTGGCATTGTGGAGGAGCAGGGACAGAACAGAGCCGGGCCCCTTCCAGGGGAGCCCGGGGCAAACACAGCTGCTGCTGCAGGGTGACAGGGGGGAGAACACGGAGCGTGTGCCCCAGCTGTCCCTGTCTTGGCTGGAACAAGGGGGATGCTACAGACAACAGGCAGCAGAACTGCCCCTGCTCTTGTCTGCAGTGAGAGTGGCCACGGACTACGTTGCAGAGGACGAGCTGCTGCCAGCTCTGTCAACACCCCTCCTCTTCTCCCTCCGCACCGGGAACGACCTGCCCGGGGAGAACGACACAGAGCGCTGGGCGCTGCCAGACCCATTCCCACGTCCTGCAAATAAAGGGCAGTTCCCAGAGCCTGCAGGCACAGCACTGCTCACAGCAGCAAAGGAGCTGAGCTGCAGAGACCTCAGCGTGGCCCCAGCCCCTGCCTCAGGCCAGGACAGTGGCACTGCTCTCGCTATGCTTTTCAAAGATTTGGACTTAAGAGTACAGTGGGATGAGGACGGCAACACAGACTTTTATTAGGATGACTTAATGACATTAAAATCCAGATTATGTTTTCTTCCAGGAAACAGAAGGAATGCAATAAACACAGCTAATCCTGGATTATTAACACACCCAGGGTTGTCAGACTGTTCCATCCTGGAGACTGGTACCTTTACTGATAAAATTACTTCTTGGGTCACTGCAGTACTGTATCTTTGCACTTAAACAATAGGCCCTTATTTCTTGCATATTCTTCAAATTTGTTTTGGAGTATTTTAAAAGCTGAGTTAAGAGTCAGGTTCAAATTCCAGATTCAGTTTACTGAAAATTATGCAAAATTCAGAACAGAAACTGTCTTTGCTCTTTACCAACACCAAAGATCCAGGTCCAAGTTGTATCCACCCTCTGAAGAAATTCAGGGATGCAAATGTAAAACAATTAAATGCACCATGGGACAGTAAAAGAAGTAAATAGAAAGTAGTGTATACATGAATTTTGGAAACCAGTAGGCTGCTTCCCTGGAATAGACTTTGCCTTCAAAGGAGTCATTGAAACTGGGTAACAGCTCCTGGTGCAGCAGTTCTGTCCCTGTCCTGCTCTTTAGTGCCTTTAGCGCCTGCACAGTCACCAAAAGCAGGCTACATTCTACTTATTCAGGGGGACAGAGGAGGAAATTATTTTTCATTCAGAGGAAAGCAGAGTTGAGACTGTGTTGACAGTGTTGACTTCACTGCTGTGGTGAAAAAACGTGTCTGATGACATCAGTTTTAGAGGAGAACTGAAACCTTTTATAGGAACAAGCAAGGTTTGAATGGTATGGGGAAGGATTTGCTCAAAGAGCCAAAGGCTGACCAGAAGCAAAACTCAGCTGTTCTTACTCTAAGTGCACTTGGGTGTTTTCTTACTCCAGGGAAGCTGAGGCTAAAGGCTGAATTCCACTTGCTTTGAGGTGATTTTGCAAATTAGCCACAGCCCTATAAAGTAAAGGTTTTTCATGATTCAATCCATGACTAAAGGAAAAGCCTTAGAAAGCTCTCAGGCAAAGGTTCATCTCTGAACTCCCACACCCACAACTGACAAAGCCCCATGGCCATGCCCTGTGAGGCCAGAAGGAGCAGGAGTGGTGAGGAGCCCTCACGGCCCAGGGTTTGAGAGGCTGAAATGTGTGTGTGGTTGGGCAGCAACCAGAGGGGCATTTGAAGATGCTGTTAAAAGACACCCATTGTTTTCTATTTTAAAAGCCTTTTCAATTCTGTCTGCAGACCCCCTGCCACAGGGGCTGACCATGTCCACACTGTAATAAATGCATCATCTTGGTAGAGGAGAGATGGGAACTGAGGTGCAGAAAGTCCAGAAAGTCCAGGAATGGATGTTTAGAATGTATGTCATTCCTAAATGTGTAAAGTGTCCCCAGGCTGGAACACTGATCTCTTCTTCAGGAACCTTAAATACCTTCAAGGCTACATTGCCTCTGACTTAACTCAGAGGCAGAGCATGGCAGGAATGGCTGCAGCCCCATCCCATGCTGCCTGTTCCACCCCTCCCAGCAGCAGCTGTGATGCTCAGGGATCACAGGCAAGGGAGAGGCTCTGAGCCATGTGCTAAGTTGGTGACTGACTCCAGGATTGCCAATTTCCTGCTCTCACCATGGCTTAGTCAAGACTGATCTTTCAGGCCTTCATCTTCTAAGCAGAAGGACATTGTTTTTGTCTCATGAATCACCTCTTCAATTTAACAGAGAGATCATCCCTTCTAAAACTGTTTCTCCTTGGAGAAGCTTGGAAATAGATGTTGATGCTATTGAACTTTATAGGAGCTGTGGAAGGAAAATGTCATCCATCCCTCATCAGCCTCTGCTGACCTTACTGCCTTCAGCTTAATTGGTGTTGGTAACCACAGCGATCCCTTGTTTGTGTCAAACAGTGACTCCAGGACCAGTTATCTCCTTCTGTCTGAGAACACTGTCAGATAACCAGCAGGATTTCAACATTGTCTCAAAGGTCTCCTGGTGCAAGCCACCTGTGCCTGAAAACACCCTGTTCCTGGGCTATCTTGACTTTCCCAGATAACAGTGCTGATAGCTGCAGATGCAGAAGCTGGGAGGGCCCTGCCACGAGGGCCCTGCGTGTGGCCAGGCAGATGTCCCGGTGATGACAGGGGAGCAGGGTGGCAGGTGGCAGCTGTAACCCTGGAGCAAAGCACTGCTCTTTGTCTTCCCAGCTAAATCTGGGAGCTGTCACTCACTCCCAGACCAGCAGCGCTGCTCGAAGCTCAGCAGGGATCCCTGCCCAGGGATGAACTTGCTGCAGGCTGATGCTCCTGTTCTCCCTCCCTGTTCCTCACTTCAGCACTGGAAGGTGCCCTCCCTGCTTGAACATTATGGAAAATCACTGATGATTTTTTAACATGTCCTTTGAGGAAAATCTTACTGGAGGAACACAAGAAAAGCTCTAAACTGTGGAGACAGAACGAAGCAGAGTTCAGAGTTCAGAGTCCAGAATATGCTGAACTGGAAGGGACCCCCAAGGACCATCCAGTCCAACTCCTGGCCCTGCACAGACACCCCAACAATCTCACCCTGTGCCCCAGAGGATCATCCCAACCCTCCTGCAGCTCTGGCAGCCTCGGGGCCGTGCCCACGGCCCTGGGGAGCCTGGGCAGTGCCCACCACCCTCTGGGGGAAGGACCTTTCCCTGGGATCCACCTGCCCCTCCAGCTGATCCCTCAGTCCCTCACTGGACCCCAGGGCTCAGTGCCTGCCCTCTCTGCCCAGGGAGGGGTCGTGGTGCAGCAGGACTGCAGCAGCTGGATCTCAGTGCTGAGCAGTGCCCTTACACTCGCTGGTTCAGAGCATTTAAAATGGCCATGTGTATCTTCTTTCTTCTCAGACTCAGATAATAAAAGCTGTGAGACATGATTATTAGATATTTTTGTAAGAAAAGGGTGAAAAAAGTGGTCAGCATTCATATGAGAGCATAAGATTCTTCTTAAAGCTTACGACAGAGGACTGATGTAACAAAGATGAATGAAATTGTTAAGCAGAATAAACAATAACTACCCAATTACTTCTCATAATACAAAATTCACGAAAGCACTCAAGTGGTCCTGGAAGTGTCCAAAACCAATGAACAAATAATGTTCTTTGACAGTTCAGCTCACACCAAAGCACATTCAAGCCTGCCTGCCCAGTTGTTCCTGTTTATTGTTTTCTTAGGAGTGTCTAAAGCACAGCCACTAAATAACCTTCCCACCTGGAAGTCCTTGTAGTTCTAGTGTTGATCCTGGTTTTCTTCTTTGCATGGTGAAGCAAACAAGGTTCTTAGAAATGGATCCTGATGTGGAGGGGTGACTCAACCTGGGCCAAATTGGATGGTGGGGGTGATTTCCGTAAGGCCTCTGACACCACAGAAAATATCCCCTGCCTGTAACATTGCTGGGAAGGGTTTATCTGGAACGCTGGAACTGCAAGACTGCCTCAAATAAATGGAAAGCCACAACCTGTTCTTTGACCCCAAACTCTCAGACACCAGCATAGGCAGCTGGACACCCAAACTCACCCTCTGTTGAGGTGCCAAGCAAGGAAAGCAAAACAGTCCCAGCCGACCAAAACATAAGAGCTACTGTAGCTCCTGGTCTAATTACACACAGATAGGATGTGCCTGGAGTTGCCATTCACTAAAGAGATGTCAAAGCACACGATTTCACTCTACGAGGCAGCAATGGCAAGGTCACCCCAAGGGCAGTTCCTGGAGGAGGTGAAAATATTCATAATTCAGTTTAGACACTCTGTGAGCTTCTATCCTAAAAGAGGAGAGGACAATCCAACCCTGAGTTTCGGAGGCACCTGTCTTTGCTTCCATCATGTGGCAAAGGCGATAACTGGCCTGGCTGAGAGGCAGAGTGTGAGTGTTGGCACTGCGGGACCAGCAGGGGCTCCCCATTGTCCCGCCAGGGCCGCAGGGGCTAAATTTGACTCCAGGATGGGCACTCCAACATGGGGAACATTCTTTTGGGGACAGTCATTCTTAGTGTCATCAACAGGGAGAAGGAAAGCCTCCTTTGTCCTTTCTCTTGCCTGAGGACAGGAGCTCTCACTGGAGTCTTCACTGGGTGAGTTTGGTTTATCTGTAAATAAACTCCTGTTTATTGTAATATTTTATAAGACCTTCAGAGCAGCATCAATTATTTGGTATGACAGCTTTATTTGACTTGCACTTCAGAAATAGACTATGCTTTGTGATTGTATCTGCTTTAAAGTGGAATTGCTGTTTTTCTGTTCTGTTTCACTGGTCTGTTTAGAAAATAATATAAACTTGAGTTGAAAAGTGTGGTTTTAGCAGGTCAGAACTCTGTACCTTTACATAAACACCAGATTATAAAGAACTGAAATTGGTCCAGAGAAAAATAAAAAAAAATTATTTAGTAAAAATTAATCTGGATCAGTAGTCGTTTGTGAACATGGAAACAAAGATCTGATGCCCAGGATAAAAGGAGTCATTCTGCAGCTGAATCAGTCCTGAAGAGGCCATGAAATTACAAAGATATTTTCCCATAAAAACCTGCTATATATTCTCTTTCTTATGTAACATTTGTTTCTTCCCAAGTTAACATCTACTAAGGAAATTTTATCATGTTAATTACTTATTTTCATGTTGGGATATTTTGCATTTACCAGAACAACTGTGCTTTTCCAGCCAACTGTGCTTTTTCATGGACTCTTTATAAATTTATTTACATCAACAGAAAATTGTACAAGTAAAACATAGTATGAAAAAATCATCCCAGTGAAAGCTGATGGGTCTGTATTTTTATTGAGCTAGGATTAGAAAGCAGTAAAGCTAAAAGCCAGGTGGAAAATTTGCCAAGGGAAAATTTCAGTCATGGAACCTGAGCTAGGGAAAGATTTACAAGTATGTTCGAACAAATTTTATTCGGCAACAATTACATTTGCAAAGCTGCTTTCATAAAGTAACCTGAGCTTTTAGAACTTGTAAATGTGCACAGTTTAAGGCTTGTGCTGTGTGGGTTCGAATTAACTGCAGGGAGAGGAAGATGAGGAGGGACAGAGTTTCAGAATTTCCTTCAGTTCGATGCCCACCCATCAGTCAGAGCCCAACAGCAGCGAGCTGGGGGTTCCCAGCACAGGAGCTGCAGCACAGCTGGGGAGGGGAGCCAGGAGTGCCAGTGTTTGCCCTCCTGTTCCACCTGCCAGGGCAGCATCAACCCGGGCAGCTTCCCTGGGCACTCTTTGGGAAATTCCTGCTGTTTACAGAGCAAGTCCTTTTAGGCCAGCACTCTGAAGGATGCTGTCCTCTCTGTGATTTATCAAGCTCATTGCAAGAGCTAAGAGGAAACAAGTGATCTCTCGGGATGCAGCCAAAGGACTGGACAAAGCATTATCCTCTTGAAGAACTGAACTGTAACTGTTCCTGTCAGCAGCCTGGGAACAGGGAATTACAGGTGGGAACACAGGCTGAGGGAGTGCTCTGGAACTGAGCAGCCTGGGCTAGTGGCAGGTGTCCCTGCCCACAGCAGGGGAGTGGAATGAGATGGGCTTTAAGGTCCTTTCCAACCCAAACTGTTCCATGATTCCACGACTCCTGCACTGCAGCCTGTGTGCTTGGCTCAGCAGCACTGCCTTGTCTAAGCCCTGGCACATGCAGGCAGGGTCAGGTGTGATCACAGCCTGGGGGTCACAGGCTATTTGCCATCACAGCTACCCTGCAATACAGTTTTCAGGCTGAAAATCTGCTTGTTTCCTAAACTTTTCCTCCACGTCTCACTCTCTGATGTTCCATGTCCTGTTTTGTCCCTAATCTTCCATGTCTCTCTGGTCTCCTTCTCATGATGCTCCTCATTTGTCTGCTTGCTATATTGGTGTTCTGATCTAATGGAACTCCCTGGGAGAACATCCACCAGATTTAGAGCATAAGATCAGTCCCGGGGAAACAAATCCATCCTCAAAGTGCTGCCTACTGACTGTTCTGTTCAGCTTCCGCTGCCTTGAAAGACTTCACTTCTTCATCTGATTCCATTTTTCACAAGAGCACAAACCCCTATCAGAGTGTCAATGTCAGAAAATAGTGACATAGGAAGCCTCATTCACAGCCCCTGAACATCAAAGCAAGGACTAAATAACAACTTCAAGATATTCTGTTGAGGTTCCTTATTTGAAAATCACTGTAAGTTTTATTCTGTTCCAGCAAAAAAGTTCATTGTTGACTTCCCAACATGGGTACCCGAACCTTCTTCCACCACAGAGAGGAGGAGCAAAAGGAGGAGAGAAAACAGAGCTTGCAAATGACCTCCACAACCAGGAAGAGAAAGTTCAAAACCAGGTGAGCCCCAGAGCTGGGGACAGGTTGAGTCCCTCAGGTCCAGACAGGACTTATTACACAGTCACAGTTTTGCTGGATTTTGAGTTTATGAAATGATGGAGTTTTGTCTGGATTCTCTTACATGTGTGTCTGGCTCTGAAGTGAGGAAGAAGAGACTTTCAGTCTCTCAGAGCTGTCAATAGCAGCTGCCCTTGCCTTGACCACTGAAATACCAAAGTAAGTCAGGAATCATTGTAGCTCAAACAAAATTAAAAGGATTATCCTGACTTTTGTTGGCTTTTATCATCCCATGTTCCAGGGACTACAAGCTAAGAAGGGAAGCTGACATCTTGGAGCTAGAGCAGCGGGGGCAGAAGCAGCTTGGCTTTGGGAATGACATGGAGAGGCTGGAGGAGGAGGTTATCCGTGCCTGCAGGCTGCTGCGTGTGAGGGCCGACCGGAGAGCCCTGCGCAGGAAGGTCAGATCAGACACCCCTGCTGGGGACAGCAGGGCCAACTGCATGAAAATTACACACTCAGTGGCATTCTGGAGAGGATGCCAAACCCCAGCAGGTGCTGGGACAACCTCAGTATCCCTCAGACTAAGGACGAAGCCTTGTCTCCTGCCACTGAAGCACTAATTATCACACGTCCCAAATGTAGGGGAATTTGTGTGATAACACAATCCCTGCCCATCGCCCTCAGCAGTGTCTCCTTGTCACAGGCTGTGGAAAAGGCACGTGTGGAGAAGGAATACATTGAGCTGCGTTCAGGGAGACCTCCTATGGTGTGGATCCCCCTCAGAGCACACGCAGTGTGGGAGAGGATGGATGTGAAGTTGGCCTGTACTGTCCTGGGGTCCCCACCGCCGCAGGTCACTTGGTATGTCAGTGCCAGCCACGGCCCCTGTGGGGACAGTCTGTGCATCTCAGGGAGCAGCCAGAGGAGTGACACACATGTCCTGCTAGAGAACATAGGAAGGGAGAGCCTTGGAGGTCACAGCAAACACTCAGTTCTCCAGTGCCACTGTAAGGACACTGGATACTCAGTGGGCCTGGAAGCAGTGCACAGCCCTGTGGGGCTCCTTCTGGGACTGACAGTCATGAAGATGAATTCCCTGTTTCCCGTGGTGCTGTCCTCTGTCCTGCAGGCAAACTCAGCATTTAAGTCTAGGAAACCAGGATGTATTTTCACCACTAAACCACCTCAGACATACACACCTTCAAGGCTGGCTGCCCTGGACACCATGACAGCTTTAGCATGAAATTGCTGCTGCTTCTGCAGTTTGCAAAATACAACACAACTCTTTTATTTGCTCACTTTGCATATCTGCCTGCCACAGGGGAGAAGTATTATGTACTGGGCCTGACTGCAGCACACACCATAAGTAACAGAGGGACATAAATAAATGAAAACAATTTGGAAAGTGTCCTATGATCAGTTTGTTACAGTGATTGACCATTCCTCCCCTGGAAGGTTTAAGTATGCAAACATTTGTATTACTAATAACTTCGTGGGCAGGCAGCTCCCCATGTCCTGTGACTTTCCAGAACGACCTCTCTGAATTATTCTAAGAGCAGAGAGAATAGGAACCTCCCACAGGTCCCCAGGGAACACAAAGAACAGACACCTGCCAGCCCCCAAACACGAGCTGCAGAGCAGGGACTGTTTAGCCAAGGCTAAGCTGTCATAGGCAGCACCAGGGAAGGGACAGACAGGACTTTGGAGGGGATCTAGGTCAGCTGCAAGGCTGTGCTGGATTGAAGTGGGAGACTTGTACAAGAGGGAATTCTGTCTCCTCTCTTCTGTTGTGTTTGACACAGGTAATTTCCTAACACATTCCTTTGTGTTCAACAAGGTACAAAAACGGAGTCCCCATCGATCCCCGCCTGGCCCCAGCAGGAAAATTCAAGATCAGAAACGACTTTGGGATGCTGACCCTGCACATCAGCAGGTAATGGATGTGCCCTTGGCTGAGCTGTTGTGGCAGCTGAATAAGGCCCGCTCTGCCAAAACTCCCAGTCTGTGCATGACAAACAGGAAAAGGTAATTCTTCTGGAATCTGACCTTGCCTGACTTTAGGGTGTTGTGTTTGAGCTAAACCTGTGCCAGTGTCAACAGCAGTTCATAAAACAGCAGTTTAAAAAAATCTTTAAAAAATGGAAAAAATTTAGAGATTTAATTTATTTCTCCTCCTCTTTTTAGGCATCACCAGCATTTTCTCCTTCAGGGTAAGGCCACACGCATGAAGCACTTCACAAAGAGACACAGGGTTGTGATTTAGGATGGATCAGTGTAATCAGAATGTTAGTTCAACTCTATGAATTATACATGTGATAGACACATGTATATCAAGTGTTACACAGGTGTTTTGCTTGTTCAATACTTGAAATGTATTCCTACTGGGTATCAAGACAAAAAACTGACCAGAAAGTATTAGAAATGTCTGCAATCAAAAGGAAAAGCAGCTTCTGGATGAAAAGCAAATATCTCCTTCCGGGATTAAAGGGGAATCCCTTTGAATCTGTCCTGTGAAATATGAACAATAACTGAAAGCTACAGAGGAGGGAAAATGGTTTTGGTTTTGTTTTTTTTTTCCAGATGCTCCATGGAAGATTCTGCCGAATACAGTGTGGAAGTAAAGAACCAGCACGGAGAGGCTTATTCCTTTGCTACAGTGCTTGTCAGGAGTAAGTACACAATGTTCTTTGGTTTGAAACTTTCAAATTCCATAGACTCTTCAGAATATTTTCATTCTATGATAGGCACATACAAGCATTCTGGAAAAAACACTGTTAATGGGAGAAGAGAATTCCTCTCAGTTGTTAGTGAGGAGAAAGCACAACTGGCTGAAGTAATCCCGGGCACCACTAATATACATGTACATGGCTGATAGAACAGCTCCTCTTTCTCAGCCACTTCTGGACTCAGCCAAGATCTTTCAGATTCCATACAGACACAGCTGTCCTTCCACTGTGCTAAAATGGTACTAAATTTAGGTTCTTGTTTCTTCTGCAATGAAACAGCCACACGGTTAAATACACAACATGCCTACAAAGACCTGCATTTCTAAACTCAACCAAGAAATTGGTTACCAGACCTGTGGCTTTCAGAGGGACCTCTCAGTGCAGTAGTGCAGAAAACACCACATTTCTCTCTTAAATCAGTAACTACCAAGAGCAAATATAAGATCTTCTTTGATCTGTGCTGTTCTTAAAATAACTGGCACAAACACACATTCTACACAAGCCAAATCCAGATATGGTGAACGAAGTAGACTACCAGTACTTAAAAAGGGAAATTATACCAAGCTTTAAGAAATATACAGTGCAGTCTCACAGGATCACAGTTTAGGTGTTCATATTTCATATATATATATATGTGTATATATATATACACATGTAGCCTGAACAGAATAGACCTACAGAACTGTAGAAAACTAAAGACTTCAGTGGAGCTGATACAGAGTCCAGGGAATAATTCAAATGGCAAGACATGAATAGGAAGGAACAGGTTTGCCTTGGACATCTTTGGTCATGGAGAGATGGGTTTCCTCAACTGACAGAATTCCAAAGAGAGCTTGAGTGACTTTTTCAGACAAAAGGGGTTTTCTTTGGTTTAGACAGTACATTTATTGTTAATGCTTCAAATATATTCTTGACTCTGTCATGGGTTATGTTAATAATCAGACTTATTCTTCACATGCCATATTTTGATCACATCTGAATCCCATTTGGGATATATATGCCTACAGAAGAATATGATTCCAGAATTGTAACAGAAGTGTATTAAGATATCTTTCAGATCCTTTAATTAAGTGGTGTCAAAATTCAACATGTTTGGAAATATGTAGCAGATATTTGACAATTCTAAAGGGATCCGTATAATAACTCAGAAACCCTTCATTTGCAGCCTTCCCAGATTTCTAAATTCCCCTACCCTAATTCAGAAACACAGAAGTTCCCAGGTGTGCAATGTCTGTCTTCTCTAGAGGTTCTCATACTCTGTCCCCAGCCCAGGCACTGGCCTTTGAACAAGGCAGCAGCAGCTGCCTGAGAGAACAATTCCATGCCAGTACTCACATGCTCCTCTCATTGCTGTCAGAATGTTTGGGGTCAGAGCAGGCATGGTGGCAGGGAAAGGGCTGTGGTTAGCACAGAAAGCCCTGCACGGGATGGCTCTTCACCTGCCTCTCATCAGGCTTTTCAAACCACTTGCAGATATTGTTCGCCGTGGTTGTGGTGGGCCCACTCTGCTCCTTCTCCCAGGACTTCTAATGCCATCCCAGTAACATGAGTCTTCCTTTAGCTATTTGTATTTAACAGTCTGAAAATAGAGACTCCACCAAGGCCTTAATCCTGCCTGCACTGGAAACATTCCTCATGCCCCAGGCAGGCTGATGGCATCTCCCCCCTGGCCCCACTGTGTCTGGAATGGCCTCGATGCCAGGGCAGGGTCTCTGGGTTCCCACTTTCCCTACAGCCATCACTGAGGGTCTCCCAGGACCTGGGATGAGGCTCTGCTTTACCTCCCATGCTTCAGACTTCCTTCTTCACCTGTTAACACTCAGCTTCAGCTTCTGTTATCAGTGAGCTCAGCTACTGCCAAACTTCACTCACTGGGAGAACAGGCATTATTTTATGGGCACTTCTGGCAACTTAAGAAAGGAAAGTATCTCAAGTTAAACGCATCAGTTCTTGGAATTCAGCTCCAAATAATTTCACTTTGTGATGTGATGCCAACAGGCCAGAGCAGATGTAGTGCCTCCAAAGAATTCACAACTCTTGAAACAAATGAACTGGGGATACACTTCCCTCAGCACCAGGAATTACCACAATGTATCAGAAGAAACATCCTTGCTTTTGGTTAAATCTTGAAGTCCCTGTCACTGGTTGTTTTCAAGAATCCCACATTACCCTCTGGGAATGCTGTTTAAACCCAGGAGTTTGCTTTTATTCAAACTTTTTTTGTTTGCTTGTTTGCTTTCAAGCTGCCTAGTGCAGCTTTAAAAGGCAGCAGCCAAACTCAGGGAAGTATTGCTTCCACTGATACAGCCAAGGGGACAATCTCCTCTGCAGACACATCCCCAAATGTTTGTGAAGGGTATCAGTTGTCAAATGAACTAAAGTTTTACCCCACAGTGCCACTTTGAAGGTTCACATTAAGGGCTAGTTCAAAGGAAACACAGTTTGCTGAGCATCACTGGATATTTTTGAGAAGATGAGACTTGCTAAATGTGTTTTCTTCTTGTCTTATAGAATACTATGGAAAGGAGTCAGGATTTGATTCAGAAATATACAAAAGTGAGTAAATCATTGATGTTATTATTATTTATTTTCATAGCCTGAAGAAACTTGATTATTTCCCGAGCCAGAGCTTTTCCCCTCATTGACTGCACATGCAAAGTCTGAATATATGAGAATAAATAAATGACAGGGAGGAAAGTCCTGGAAGCCTCTTTATCTTGTTGACTTTTATTCCACAGGATCCCTTATGGCCAGAGAAGCAGATTTTGCTTTTCCACTGAAACCCTTATTTTCAAGAGAAAAGGAACCTTTCACTCTCTCCTGTTACTTCTCTTCTGATTTACTTGACCACCAACAAGACATCACGTGGTTCAGAGATGGTTTGTAGGCAACAGCTAAGTTCATATGCATTTACCCCTAAGAATATACTACTGGAATTTGTAGCTGTGATTGAATATTCATAGAAAATAATTAAAATTCAGAATTCGTGAGCTGCTCTCAGCTCTCCTCAAGCTACAGATGTTACTATTTAGTTTCTATCTTTTCCCCACTTGTAAAGGATGATACCACTAAAATGTTTTGAAGGTAATGATGTCCCTGCTCATAGAAATAATTTAAGAGCCTTAGTCCTATACAGAGAAAGCAGCAAATGTTTGAAAAGTCTGTGGTTCTCAGTTGAAAAAACTTTTGGACACTCTCTGTTGTTCTGCTGGCAATCAAGGGTTTCCATCTTGGCCAAACTGGTAATCTCTGTCTGCTATTAAGTTTTGAAAGCAGGGACAATGCGGCGAGACTGCTCTTGCCATTCCAGCACAGAACAGGTCCAGCCCATGGCTACACACAACAACAGTATCAGGAAGGTCTTGCAGACCCTCATCTCACTCTGTGATTTTTGCTGCTTTTTTCATGCCACTCCTACCCAGCCCATCCAGGTGAAGTCCCTTTACCCCTTCTGGTGCTCCACAGGTGAGCTGCTGCAGAATTCCGAGCGTCAGGAGCTGAAGTACCAGGACCGGGAGGCCTCTCTGACGGTGCCCTGTGCTCACAAAGAAGATGAGGGGTTCTACACCGTCCGTGTACCCTCACTGGATGGCTATAAAGAGCAGACCACTTATGTGTTTGTTAGAGGTACATACAGAGAACAAAAGCTCCTCTCCTAATTCCTTGGCATGAGGAATTCCCAGCCTCACACACAAGAAAACAGCTCCCAATTTTGCACATGGATAAGATTATTAGGATGGCCAAATCTTATTTTCAGTAGTGATTTAGGTATTAAAAAACACGACTTGCATTACTGGCATGGAGGTCCTTAGACAATTAATTAAGCTATTGAATGAAAATTTTGGAACAGAAAAGAACAAAAAGTAACCACTCTCACTCGGTGTTCCTACAGATGCTGCACCAGAAACACCTGGTGCACCCGGATCCCCCCTCAGTGTGAAGTGCCACGATGTGAACAAAGACTGCTTGGTTCTCTCTTGGGTAGCACCCAGTGATGATGGAGGAAGCCCAGTCCTGGGGTACCTTATTGAAAGGTCCATAAGTTAATCCTCTTTGAGCTCAAAAAGCTCATTATATGGCTGTGGAAATATCCCGAAGGAACTCCCGGGGCTGTGTTCCATTCCAGGTGTGTTTCTGGGTCAGAGGATTGGGTCCCATGCAATGCCCAGCCCGTGACAACCTGCAGGTGCCCTGTCCTGGGCCTTGCCGAAGGACAGACGTACCAGTTCCGAGTAAAGGCCCTCAATAAAGCAGGCATCAGTCATCCCTCAAAAGCCAGTGATCCAGTCACAACACGTGACCCCAGCAGGGACAAGAGAGTGACAGGTTTGTACCAAACCCATGAAAATTTGCCCCCTAAGTCCAGAGGGAGGCTGGGGGTACAAAGAAAGGCAGCTTGCCCAGGTTCTTCCCATTCTCACAAACACCCCTGGAACACACTGTGACTCCACTGAGCCCTCCTTGGGACAACTCTGAACAGAAAAAGATCAAAATACCATTGTATGTGACCTGAGATGTACATAATTATGCATATGAGAAATGACCCCAAATCTTTGTTCACAAAGCCTAGCCATGATGATGATGATGATGATGATAAATGACACAGTCCTGAGTTCTGTCTTCCCAACAACTCCCCTCAGTGGGTAACATGTCCTATTTGACATTACAGTTATTCCGTACGATGAAGGCAGGATGATAGAAATATCCAAGGATGACCTGGAAGGTAAGTTCCAATTTCCACTGGAACATTCTCTTAGAGAGGAATGGCTGTTCTACAACAATGAGACTTGTAATAACATGACTGGAGAAAACACAGTCTGGAAGATACATGGTGAAATACCACCATAAGCTGGTATCAGAACTACCAGGCTCAGAACTAGCCTGAACAGCATAGCCTTTCATCATAATCTGGGCTTGCCTCTATGTCCCCAAAGGGTTTGACTCCTCCTGTGTATCTATGAATCTTAACTTATAGTGGGAAACCAGAAGCCATTGTAAAAGAACTCTATTTTCCTACCTGTTATCACTAAAAGAATGCCTATTCTGCCTTCCCACAGGACACATTAAAATCCCATTGCCACCCACCAATGTCCATGCAAGTGAGGTCAGAGAAGATTATGTGGCTTTGGCCTGGGATGAGCCAGATCCAAGAGGCAGAGAGCCCCTGAATTATTATGTGGAAAAGGTAAGAAAGCTGTATGACACTGAAGGGAAGAGAGGAGCAGAACCACTGTGACGCTTCGGGTGGGTTATGGCTCTGGCAAGGCTGCTGCCCATGTGGGTAACAGCCCCAAAGGGGGGCTCAGCCTCCCCTCAGCCCTGCAGGCACCTGGGCGAGGGGCCTGGCTCGGACCCCAGCCCTGGGTAAGGGCTAACACAGAACAAACAGGGCACTCTTACACCACAGTGGCAGGATTTTCACAGGAAAGCCCCTTCCTGCCCCATGGGCCCTGATGGGTGGAAAAGCTGTGAAGAACTGCAAAATCCTTCACTTTCCCACTCCCTACTAATCATTCTTTTGGTTAATTAGTATCTTCTACCAGTCTACTCTCATACATACTCATTTATCACCTGCTGTACCACTTCTGCTGCAAAGGGCCCTCTGTTGCTAAGCTAGAAAAGTTTGGGTATATCAACAAGAAATACATAATTTATGGGTTTAGTTTGTGGTTTTGTTTGTTTGGTTTTTTTTTTAAACTACTTTCTTACAAAGATCAGCTTTGTTATTGGTCAGGGGGATTTTAGGCCTGAATTATAACGCAAATTGTAAATCATCACCTTTTTCCTTACAGTTGGTTGTAGGCAGCAACTCCTGGCAAATGGTGAATCTGGATATGCCAGTTAATTCCCCAAGATTTGCACTCTTTGATCTTGTTAAAGGAAAATCTTACTGCTTCCGTGTGCGATCCGTTAACAAGTACGGGATCAGTGAGCCATCCCTGCCCAGCGAGCCTGTAACTGCTGGAGCCAAACTGGGTAATTATTCCATTACTCTGCTCTACACTAATCATCTCCAGATCTGCTCTGAAAATAACGTGGGGGTTCCCCTGCCCGACCCTTCCTTTTAACTTCACAGCCTATGGTTGCGCAGCAGTTGCTTTGATACAAGGAAATCTCTTAAAGCCTTAAATCCTTGTTTAATTACTTTGCATCTGGTCAGTGCAGTGTAAAGCCAACCAAGCAGTGAGGGGTAATTACATTTAATAAAATAGAAACGGCTGAAGCCTGTGTTTAATCCAAGTACGCTTCCAGCAGGGTGTGAGGGAGGTGAGACAGACCAGTGTGGAAGGAAGGACATGAGCCTGCAACAGCCTGTTTAGGGGGTTCAGACAGGCCTGGACCCTCTGCAGTGCTGCTTTGCTTTGTCTTCCCCTGCACTGAGCTGATGGCAGTCAGAGGTGTGAAGGCTCATGTCTGGGTGTCCCTTGTGCAGAGAGACAGGCACTCCTCTCAGACTTCTACCATTCTCCCATATGAGAGGCGCCCTAGTGTCCATCCATTCCTTTCACTCCACAGTGAAGCAGGCCCCAGTCCAGAGTGCAGTCCAGGACAATTACCATGTGAGCCTTGCTCCTTCTGTACTTCAGAGGAGGTTACGTAGGTGTAACTGCACAAACCAAGGGGCTGTAAGGGATAGGAAGAGGAGACATAGCAAACTCAAAGACAGAGCCTGCAGACTGGGACAATGTCCAGGGCATTTTGCTCTAATTTCATAGAATCACAGACTGGTTGGGGTTGGAAGGGACCTTAAGGATCAGCCATTCCACACCCTGCCACGGGCAGGGACACTTTTCACTATCCCAGGTTGCTCCAGCCTGGCCTTGGACACTTTCAGAGATGGGGCAGCCACAGCTTCTCTGGGTAACAATTTGAAAATGGTGCTCCGGAAATGGTGAATAAATCAAACAGGTCAACTCACTTAGAATGCCTTGGGGGTTTTTAAATTATAAATTTTAACCTTCCCTATTTTTCTCTTTCTTTTTGCCCCTTCTTTCCCCAGCTCCACCTTCTCCACCATCTCAGGTTTTAGCTTTCAGAGACACTAAGACATCTGTTGTTCTGCAGTGGGATAAGCCAAAGGATGGTCCGGAGCCCCTTGGCTATTACATCTACTGCAGGGAGACTGGGACAGAGGAGTGGCAAACTGTCAATAACAAGCCCGTGACATGCAATGAGTGAGTTCAGTTCTTCTGCTCCCCTGAGAGATGACAGGGTCCAACCTGGATTGTTCTGTTTCTGACTAGAGTAATATTTCAGACAAAAAAAATCCTTCCTTCACTCCCCACACACAGGCTCACCCACACACCAACACCACATCCTCCCTGAGAAACCAGGATTGCTCAGAGCCTCACTTTTACACCCAAAGCCAGGCTGACAGCAGTCTGCGTGTTCCTCTCAGACTGGGGCTGTACAGAACACAGACCCCGGGGCACCAGTAGAACCACATTCCATTTTTTGCTTGTTTTCCAGTAGAGTAAGCTGGTGTCACTCACATGTAGGATGTAGAGTCCCTCTCTAGTCATGGAGGTCACATAAAGGCCACTAAAAAGTCCTGTTTATTCCCTGACAATTGCAGCCAGCAGAGTGGTTCCTCTCCATCTGTTCCATACCTACTGCCTAATTTATTGGGAGGCATTTTATGTGACACTTTAATTTGTAATGACAAATAATGATTTTGTAGGAACAAAGCCTTATTAAAATGTATTGCTGTCTGTTCTAAGCACCGTTTACTTGTACTTTGCACAGTCAAACAAAAACACATTAATTTGCTCTCCCAGATTTACTGTTCCTGGTCTGCAGCCTGGAAAAGAATATGTCTTTTGTGTGAAATCAGTCGGTGAGGGAGGACTGAGTGAGAGCTCCCCAGAAACAGACCCCATCGTTGTGAGGCCAGCGATCGGTGAGTGGTGACACAGCCCCGAGGGAGCTCCTGAACACCCCGCCCATCAGGCCCCGCTGTTACTGCACATAATGCTGATGCTGGAGAAGCAAAGCAACCAGAACCGAGTTCCTTGTACCCTGCAGCTTCTGCTCCCACTTACACTTGCCAAGGGTTGGCAGAGTTAATTAATTAGCATTTTGACTTAGCCGAATGTTACATTTTCAGCATTAATAGGCTCTGCTACAAGTGACCCTTTAAAGTACTCAATTATGCTGTCTTGAAATCACCACTGTGAATTTCTCAGTGCAAAATCCTAGGACCCCATCAGCCAGGATCTGACTCTCCACGTTCCCCATTTTATCAACCCTCTGTTTCCACCTCCTCTGTCACACAAGCCATAAAGCAACATGCAAGAAACATCCTAAGACACATCTGTGACTTTTGCTGTGACTTTCAAGTGAGAACCTGGTCATTTTCAAACCCCTTTACACTGCCCAAGTGCTATAAGGGGGCCTAAACACAAACAGAATCACATCTGGTATGAGCACACTCAGCACAGTTCCTCCCTACACTTCAGCTACACCTCTTTCCCCAGTCCTACACCTCACACCTGCCCTGAACAGTGCCCTGTTTTCTCTCCCTCAGCGTGCCCATCAGCCCCACACGGGTTTGTGCTCCTGTGCTGTGGGAAGACCGACATGACCATCGGCTGGAAAGCCCCGAAGCGCAAAGGAGGAACCAAGATCCGGGGTTATTTCCTAGATCAGCACGATAACTCTGAGCTGGACTGGCACGAAGTCAACATTCAGCCAATTCCCCAGCGAGTTTTCACGGTATTTGTTTCAGCTGGAGCTCTGTGCTGCTCCAAGCACAGCTGTACCAAGGCCTGAGCTGGTGTCCCTCTACTTCCAGTGTGGACCTCCCCTCTGACCCTCCCCAGCCCACGCAGGGCTGTGCTGACAATGCCTGCCCTTCTGCACCCACAGGTCAGCAGCCTGGAGGAAGGTCACCTGTACCAATTCCGTGCCTGTGCCATGAACATGGCTGGAGTTGGGGAAGTGTCTGAACCCAGCAACTTCTTCAAATGTGTGGAGTGGACAATGCCAGAACCAGGTACCACTCATGTACATCATGTCACCATGAACAGCAGAATACTCTGAGTTGGAATCAAGTCCAAGTCCAATGGCCCCTACAAATCATCCACAAAAATGTCACCAGGTGCTTTAGTTATCTCCTCACTCTTCCGTGAATCCAAGGAGCTTCTGAACACCACAGATCTGTGTAGGGGTTCCTCCCAGCACTCAAACATTGCCAGGGATGTCCCAATGCAGGGTGTTATTTCTGCTTCACACAAACACACCACCCAGGTATTTTTAATAATACTGTTTCCAGAGAATGAAGAATCTGGATCTAAAATCTTAATGCCTCTGTCTATTGCACCATAATAAATAACATTAAAGCAGCTGATTTTTGCCTTTTTCTAGAACCTACCCCTAATTAGCACAGAAAGCATCTCCCATTCTCATTACCTTAAAACCCTGCTTCCTGACCCCAACCCCAAAGTGCCCCCAGCTGCAGTTCTGAGTGTTTCACAGCCTCCCCTTGCCTGCACAGGGCCCCCTTTCGATGTGAGGTGCACTGCAGTGAGGGACTCGTCCCTGCAGCTCCACTGGGAAGCGCCGCTGTACACGGGAGCAGGGCCAGTCACAGGCTATTATGTGGACATGTGTGAGGAAGGCTCCGAGGAATGGAAACAGATAAATAAACAGGCTGTAGCCACCACCCACATGAAGGTCTGTACGTGGCCCTGGTGTCCAAGTGGTGCTTCTCAGTTATTCTTACACTAATTCCTGACCATATTTCCTGCAGGTTTCAGGCCTGGAGACAGGGAAATGCTATATTTTCCGAGTAAGAGCAATGAACAAGGCTGGAATTGGACCCCCTTCACTCCCCTCAGATCCTGTCGTGGCTAAAACTAAACCTGGTATGAAACTAAAAGTGATGAGATTGTGTGAGTCTCTAAACAGAATGATGATTTTGGTGAAAAACTGATTTATGATGTATCAGTTACTTGTTTCAGAGCGAGAAAGACCCTCAGTCAAAATAAAGATTAGCAAATGAAACTGCTCAAATTAATTTACTCAAACTGCACACTTTGTTAAGCTCAGCCCTGATCTGCTTTAGTAAGGAACGTTTGGTGGGTTTTTTGCTCATACAGGCACAAATGAAATTGAACTTGGGGTTGATGAAGAAGGTTTCATTTATATGGCTTTTGAAGCTCCTGAAAAGAATGAATCCTCTGAATTTATCTGGTCAAAGGACTATGAAGGACCACCAGATGCTGACAGAGTTCAGATTGAAGAGAAAGGCAATAGGTGAGTATAAAAAGCACACTGAAAAAGTAAATGGTGGATGGTCAAATAAAGAACACATAAGAAAAACATGAAGCTGAATGTTTCCCCCTCCTTTCCCTGATTCCCAGCTCTGGTGTCCACGAAACAGGCCATTCAGTGCATTCTGCAGGTCACCAAAGGGAACCACCAGCCATCATATTGCCCATGATTCTGTCTTGATCCTCAGTGTCATTTATAAATGCCAATTAATTCTATATTTCATGTTCTGGGTGTATCCAATGTATTGCATTCTGTTATGGGAGGCTTAATTGTTTTGGGAAATATAATTTTTATTATTATTCTTTTCACTTACAGATCTAAGCTTATACTGAAAGACCCCTCAGAAAAGGATCTGGGTGTCTATTCAGTGGAGGTCACGGATGTAGATGATGATATCTCTGCCAGCTGCACTCTAACAAAAGAAGGTATAAACTAGTATTTGCCAACAACAAAAACATAGTGTGCCCTAATTTTCTAATATTAGATGTTTAGAGGAAAGTTTCTTGTAGAGGAATAGTAATGATGATGATGAAGATAAGTGTCATCATTCGAAAGATGTTCTCCATTCCTCGAAGGCTCAAGGGTAGTTTCTTTTACAGTCCCCTAAGGAAAGATTCCATGCTCCTAGAAAGCCATTTTTCTCTTACAGTTCAGATTTCATACACTATCATAGTGATTTAAAACATCTTTAGCATGCTCCTTGAATTGATACATCATTTTCATCAGACACAACTAAGAAGTATCTTCACAACTCCTCTTGTCCTCCCCATTATCAAGAATTTTATACTCATAATCTTCTTCTTGACAAAGTCCATTAACAAATGAAATTAAATGGATACAATTAATTAGTTTTGGCCTAGTTCTATGTATCTGAATGGCTTTTCATTCTTTGCATTTCAGATCTGGACAAGTTACTGAAACGTAGCCACGAAGTCAGGAACCCATGTAAGTTGAGGCAGTAAGACACCACAGGCACAGGCACAGACTGGGAAAGGGGAAGTCCGGCTGAGCCCAAGGCTGCGGCTGGGCTGTGATCCCCCCGTGGTTCCCTCTGTTTGCCAGTGATCAGGCTGCTCTCCGGCTGGAACGTGGACATTCTGGAGCGGGGCGAGGTGCGGCTGTGGTTGGAGGTGGAGCCGCTGTCCCCGGAGGCTGCGCTGCACCTGAGCTTCAACGACAAGGAGCTCAAAAGTACTCCTGTAGGTGCTCTTTGGATTTCATTCTGACTGCTGCTGAACAGGGACACAGAGCAAACAGACATTCCCAGATTTCTAAATTCCCAGCAGTTACTTTGGTGTGTATTTCTGGAAGATTGCAGAGCTTGGCTTTCCACGGTGGACAAGCAGAAAGGTAGCTGCCAGGTTCCCAAGCTGTGAGGCTGCAGCACTGACACACTTCCAGACAAGACAATATTCCTCTGACAATCTGCTGCTTCCCTTTGAGAAGGGAATTTTCTGACAATAAACCTCAGCCACATGTAATTCATGTGATGCTACAAATGCACCTGTGCAGGATGAGAGCTTTGTCTTGGATGGCCACACTCGACCCATTTCAGGGGATGCTAATGAAATTCCATCTCTTGGAATGAGACGGGATATTTTTCTTCTGCTTTCCTAAGCCAAGTTGAAGCTTTCCACCATGGCCATATGAACTAAATACAGACAAATATAACGAATTCTAGAAGCAGATAAAAGTGATTTATTTCTCAGAGTGAGGCACTGGAAATAGCCTTGCCTGGGGTGTTACAGTGTGCTTCAACCTCCTGAGACACCCAAAAAAATGCTCAAGCTTCCTTCTTGTCTTCCCATATCAAGTTAATATTATAACATTTAAAAAGTATTTTGAATGACAGGACCAGAGGGGTGAACAGTTGAGAATGAAGCACAAGATAAATCATTGGTCTGTCAAGTCAGTGCAGAGCAGCAATGCCAAGATCACAAACAGAGCCCAGAGAACAAAGGGCCAGCCCAAAGCAGTTCAGAGCTGTCAGTGCCATGTTGGGGGGTTCAAACAACATGGAGCAAGTTTATCGAAGGCTTTGTCTCCTCTCAGAACTGTCTCTTCCCCACTGAGGGGCTGACATGGTTATACACAATTAAAAGCATTTGTCAGGCTCTTTGTAAGGATAATATTTGCTTGAAGCAAACAAGGCAGTGAGGCAGAATGATGATATTTATGTTTAAGCATCTGGCAGTTTCGGGGTGTATGTGGAGGAGGTTCAGCAGTGCCTGCAGGAGGGTGGAAATGTTACTCATTGTGCCCAAATATGCAATTACATGCCACAGACTGTAATTAGGTGCAGCACTTCTGTGATACTGAAAATCATGGAGATCCTGCTGAGCTGAAAGGTCCATGATATCCAACAAAGAGGAATGTGTTAAGTAGTTGCTCTCTCTCCAGCACAGTTTTGCTCTCTCCCAGAGCAAAGCTCTGCTGGAAGCAATTGTACCTTTCCTTCATATATAAATAAGAGCTGAATCCCAGAGGATGGAATAGCAGAGTGCACTGCCTTCATTATCCTGTAAGGTGAGGGAAGTTTATAAGGATACAGACACAAACCAGCTGAAAGGTGCTGAAGAAGATGCTGTGCCAGGATCTGACCTTGGAGCAGCTCCACTGTGAAAACACTCTTCAGCTTATTTTCTTTGTTTTGCAGAGACGAAAAATAAACTTTGTCAGGGAAAAAGGTCTTGTGGAAGTGATAATCCAGGACTTCTGTGCAGATGATAAAGGGACATACACAGCCCAGCTGCAAGATGGGAAAGCCAAGAATCAATTCACCCTAGTCCTTGTGGATGAAAGTAAGTGGAAATTTGGTATCAAATATAGACTGCCATACTCAGTGGAAACTTTGTGAGGCACTTGAGGCCCCAAAGTATTTCCAGCAGTTATGATGGCACACTGGGAATGGGGAGAGCAAATACTTATTTTAGCCCACATTTAAAGTCCAGGAATAATTTAAGAAATGAGCTGAATTTCTCTTTAATAAAAATTGAAGCTTTTGATCATATAAATAGAGTCCTTGATAAAAACAGTCTGCTAAAGTTAAATCTGCTGCAGAATGCTTATTTCTTTCAAATGTTTTACATATTATCTTGCTGGGGCAAACTATGCCTTGGCAGCAAACTGTGATGTGTTATTCAGTACATGTACTCATTTATCTCAGGACAGGATCAGGTTGAAAATTCAGTGTATTTAACAGCTGGCTAATTGCATTGCACTGAATGCAATAAAGAAGACAGTGCCAGCTGCACTCTGGGACAAGGACAGGCAGCAGAGCAACACAAAACACACAGGTCCCTGGATGTGCACTACAGAGAGCCTTTTCAAATGAATTAAAAATAGAAAGTAACAAAATTCTCACTGAAATCCTTCCCCATTGAGTGCCTATCTCTAGATGCAGTTCTTGCTTTTTGCTTTTAAGTGACTCTTTAAAGCTTCCAGAGTTTTTGAGTGGGAGCAGGAATTTCTAATCATAGGGGTTTTTTTACTTTGTTGATTGCTGTTCCACAGGTTTTGCTAAAGTTACAGAGGAGGCTGATGCAAAACGGAGGGAATGGAAGAAAAAGCAGGGTAAGGTAAACCAAAGGTTCATCATTTGCCAGAATTATGTCAAAAGGCTGGCAAAACCCGAGCAAAGCCTTTGCACCGAGTGCTCTAAACATTCTCACCATCTTTTTTAACACATTATTTAAGCTGATTAACACACTAGGATAATATTCCTTATATTCAGATACTTTACCCTGTCCTTAAAAAGAATTTATTTAAATAATTTTAGCCCAACTGTCCAGAATTCTTAGTATAGATCTGCTGGGTCAGTGCTGTAACATTTTTGAATTCTGAAAACTGTCCAGTCTATATGTAATAATAAATAATGTAATTAAGATCCACTTATTTTCCCTGGAGAAAACAGGATCCTCTAGCTAAGTTTATAAGGATCCATGCATTCCACTTTCATTTTAACCCCAATGTTATATTCATGAATAAGGAAGTTCATAAAACAAATTCAGAGAAAAACTGCTAAATTGAAAAGATTATTCCCTTCCAGTGGGGATAAAATATTCACTTGATAACTGCTGTGACACCAACCTAGACCGTATGTCCACGCTCCAGAGATACTTAGTGCAGCAGCAGCAGACCTCTGTCAGCAGTTTCCCGTGCCTGCTCCTGCTCGGCACTGCGGGAACGCAGCACTAGGTGGAGGCATTTCTGCAGGGAACCCACCGAGCTGCGCTAACACAGCGCTACAGGCGTTCGTCTTCTTTTCCAGGTCCACACTTCATAGAGAACTTGAGATGGAAGGTTACAGAGAGCTGCGAAGTGCTCCTTACCTGCAAGGTACTCCCAGCCTGGGATGCAACTGCCCAGGCTGAACTCCTGTAGCAGACAGTTTCAGGATATGAAATGCTCATCCAAATGCTTTGATGCCAACCAGTGAAAGTAAGGAGATAGAATATTTTGGGCAGGCATTTTAATAGAGAAGGGAGATTCTGGAGCAATTCTCCAATGTAAGTGATGTCTCAGATTAGAAGGACATCCAGGAATGCAGAATTAAAATGCCTTTAGGATCCTGACTTCTAAATGTTGACTTCAAACAGGCAACCAACCTGAGGAAGGACACCAGATTCCAGTGGTTCTTCAGTCAGAAAGCACGAGAGGGTGGTGTGTTTGACCCACAGACTGGGATAGGAACTCTACGTATAACAAAGGTGAAAACCATAGAACAACTCTGGTGATCACAGGAAAATGCAAAAAAAAAAAAAAAAAAAAAAGGGTTGATCTTATTAATATTCCATGTGTTCTGAGTAGAGAAGCTTTCAATGTTATAGTCAGATTCTGACCATGAGTTCTAGTGGAAGGTGTCCCTGCCCGTGGCGGGGGGGTGGGACTAAAGGATCTTTAAAGGTCCTTCCAACTCAAACCAGTGTGTGACTCTATGATTCTAATAAAAAATATGATGCTTTTAACAGTGAGTGGCTGTTAAAAGTTTACCACATCCTGATAGGCTAAAAAGAACCCAGGGGCTTTTCTGATCAGCACTGGCTGCCTGTTCTGAGCTTTAGTGCCACTGAAAAAGACTTACTGAGCTCATTACAGAACGAGCTTCATGCAGTTTTATGGTTTAACTTACAGAGAAGGCCAGAGAAGCTGACATAGCTCCCCTTGTAATGTGAACTGCCTCAGAGAAGGTACAGCTGAACAAAGGGACCTTGGTGGTGCAGGGAGAGCTCCAGGGCAGCCTCTGTGAGGCCCATCAGATTCTTGTTTGGGTTTGATTTTGTATCTTCATTTCAAACAGCCAAATCATCACTAGAAAACAAGTAGAAAATCTCAGCTTTTCTCCTTTTTCCAAATCGTGCCCTGTTTCAACTATGTGGGGAATTTCTTTGGGAGGGGTGTTGTTTACTTTGGGGGTTTGGTTTTTGTTTCTCTTTAGAGATCTTACACATGTATTTGGTAGGTGACCAAAGCAGATGAAGGCCAGTACAAAGCAGTTGTTTCAGATGAGCGAGGAGAGGATGACACCCAACTGGATCTCACAAAAGGAGGTAAAAGAACCTTGTATCACACAATAATACACACTCAGAGCCCTGCCTAGGATTAGTTTTCGATTTAACTCCAAATTTCATCACTTTCTACAACATTGTTAATTACCACAATACCTACATGCTTTTATAGAGATTAAAACCTGCATCAAAAATTTGCTGGTTGAATTTAAAGGGTTCCCCGATCTACATCATAATGTCATTTACATCGGCAGTCATTTCTCAAGCTTGGACTGCACTATAAATTCTGTCAAGCACCACAGTTAAAAGCTCAGGAATGTTTCAGTCACTTCAACTCAGCATCAGTCAGAAAATTCTGCTTCTTGAGATTAAATCCTACCCTGACATCTGGAATCCATCCTTTAAACCTGACACATTAATCTCCTCTCTGGGAGGCAGGCAGTTGCACATGTTGAATGTTAAGGAAGATAGGAGCATTTAAATTTAGTAAGAAATGCCCAGCATCTAAAAATAAGTTAATCAGTGGCCAAAACTCCATTCCCAGAGAGCTCTGCAACAGAAAAAGACAACAAACAACTAGTGGATATAAAGCATCCTACACATAATGAAATAAAGTTGGTAGATCAGATGTTATTTGATAAATATTGTATTTATAGACATTTAAATCTTTGTCTTTCAGCCTTTGAAGAGCTTCTCAAGGAGCTGTGCAGGATCAGTGGTATGTCAGCAGAAACAACAGAAAGGGAAAGATGGGATGTCCCAGTCAGAGCAAACTGCTCTGGAGCTGTCCCTGGGCTTGGGTCAAGTACACCACCACCCGCTCACTGCTCCTTCAGCGTGAGGAGGATGGTCAGTAAAGAAATCCAGGGACTTGAAACCCTCTGTGCTTACAAATTAACCCCGTGAGTGTCACATGTCAGCACCTGCTCCTTGTCCCATCCCTGCTCTGTGAATCTGGCCTGGCTGTGCTCCTCCTGTCAGAAGTGCAGCCCAGACCAACTCTCTAGCAGAGACACTGACATTTTTCTACAGCTCCTAAAAGCTCCAGGGTCTCCAAGAGGCAGAATTCCATCCTGCTCTCAGCTAGACATGTTCTCCACAGTGAAATGTTAATGTGCTGCTCGGAATTTTGTTGGTGTGACATGTGAAACTGTGTGTTCCTGAAAGTCCTCCTCATTTTCAGCTCTCTCTGCTACACCTCTGAAACTTCAGCCTACTGAGGAAGGCATCAAAATCTACACGGATGTGAAGTACTACACAGACTACATGAAAACAACTTGGTATCACAAGTGAGTCCCAAAAGATATGTGCAAAGCTTCTGGAATGCTGTTGCTTGTGACTGTTTATCCAAAATTAAACATTTGGGCCTAAGCCCGAATATTTTTAAGGCAACTTAAAAATAGATTTGAGTAAGGGCTGAAAACCACAATTCACTCTCATTCTAAAACACATCTTGGAATTCCAGAATGAGCAGTCTTGTTATTTTTTATCTTAGCACTGCAGAAATATTTGTAAGTGATCATCTTTACTAGAATAATAACGATGCCCTCATGATACTGCTCAGTTACAGCCTCCTTGGTTACAGACAGGGTTTCTTCAAACACTTTATTTCTACTACTTTTTTCCTAAACTATTCTATTCCCCCACTCTGAATAACAAATATTCCCAAACACCATAAAACTCTTCCCAAACACTGGCTAATTTAGCCTTATAATGTCTTCATAAATAGAGAAATGGCGTTTTAGTAGACACCGCCCACACATGTATATAAGGAGGCCAATTTTTAATAATTTTAAGGGCTAAATGCTTACAAATATTCAACATGTAGCTGCTATTTAATCTCCTAAATAAGAACTACGGTCTTTTTTGAGTTCGTAAAACTTTGGCAAACTGCCTAACAGCACAGCTGGATGCCCCTTGGGATTTACACAAGTGACTAAGTAGAAAACTCTCCATGAAATAAATCCTGACTCCCACACTCCCAATCAGCACAGGTCGAAAAACAGTTAACATTCCAATTCATGCAGCTCTACTCAATGCTAATGGAGTGACAGCACTTCTTCACTTAGGGAGAAACAGCTGGAAAGCCGTGACAGGATGAAAGCTGGGAGCACGATGAACCGGGTCTGGCTCCACATCCTCAACCCCACGGATGCTGACAAGGGAAAATACACCCTGGAGTTATTTGATGGGAACAGCTCCCACAAACTGTCAACCGACCTGTCTGGGCAAGGTGAGCTGAGTCAAACCATCCCAGGAATGGGAAACACCAGAGCTGCTTTCCAAGAGTCCTCCAGGTCGTGGGCAGGGACTCCTCTCTCCTTCACTGGAGCCCGTGATGGAACTGGGGAAGAAGGGCAGGGCAGGGCCCACAGCAGCCAGAGAAGCACGAGGAGAAGGGAGGTGGGCAGGATTGAAGCTTGGGGAGCCCTGCCACAGGGTGAGGCACTGCTGGGGAAAGGATGAGGAGAGGGGCAGCTGCTCCCGGGACATGTCCGATTCCATTGGCCAGCAGAGCTTCCAGGAGGCATCTTGGAAAAGAGAACTTTCAGGATTACAAAGACTTGCCTAAACTGCTGAAGTTTTTTCCCCTTTTGAACTTCACTTTGGAAAGGTCTCACTTATTTCAGCTCTATACAAATAGAGGTACATTTCCCTAAGGCAGGCATACGCATAGACACCATCTAGATGACAATTACATTTATCTATGTAATCCCAACACTGAGCCATTATGTTAAATTTACTTAGTCAAAATAAACAGCAACTTTCCCTAAAACCTTTAATTCTTGCAGCCTTTGAAGATGCCCTGGCTGAGCACAGAAGACTAAAGTAAGTTTCTGCCTAAATACTTTCACAGCTAAATCTATTTTGAGTGTCGTACTCTAAACTGAGAATATAATGGCTAATAAATAAAACTATAATAATTTTCTCTCACTGGCAGGGAAGCAGCAATAGCAGAA
Organism: Formicarius rufipectus; assembly: GCA_013399695.1. Taxonomy (NCBI): domain Eukaryota; kingdom Metazoa; phylum Chordata; class Aves; order Passeriformes; family Formicariidae; genus Formicarius; species Formicarius rufipectus. Next base: position 58,975 of record VXAU01003119.1, on the reverse strand, counting down.
AAGTGTGAGTAAATTAATTTCTTTGCTCAGTTAAACAAAGCCAAGTGGTTTGCTGATAAGGAAAACTGAAAGGTTGTATTTGTTAATTCCCAGGTCGTGCCAGAGTTGTTCAAGGTCTGCCAGATGTTGCCACTATCATGGAGGATAAGGTAAAACTGAGTAACTTTGCTAATTGACCCTTGCACAGACACAGAAGATCACTGATGGGGAGGAAAACTGCTTGGCTTTCCCCTCCTGTATGTTCGCAGCAGCTTTTCTGAGCTCCTGAAGTTGCCAAGGGTGGGAAGTGGGACCCTCCCAGGTCATTTTCATAGCCAGGTCCTTTCTGATGTCTTCCCATTTCACAGGATTAGACTTTTAAGGCCTTTATGTACCGGATATGATTTTCTCATCCTACAAATCCCTGCTCACATTTCTGAGTCACATTCACCTCTAACCGGGCAGAATAAAAATCCTGTAAAATAATTCTAAATTCATCATGCCTATTTAAGTGTCACTTTACAGCACAAAAAGTAACACAAATATAAGTCAGGCCCAGTGAATTCAGGCAGGTTAACCCTGATTATACTAGAGGATATCTGCAGAGGGGCTCTTGGAATGTCACCTATAGAAAATATGAGAACTGCCTTTTATTTTTCTTAATTTCTTTTTGCTATTTAAAAGGTGTGTGGATGTGGCATTTGGGGACATGTTTTAGTGGTGGCCTTGGCAGTGCTGGGTTAAGGTTAAGAGTTAAGATCTTTTCCAACCTAAATGATTGCGAGTCTATGAACTGGATTTCCTTGCACATTAATAACTTCATGATCTGTTTCTGTTCTGCTGTTTTACAACAGACCCTGTGTTTAACTTGCTGTGTTTCTGGAGATCCTTACCCGGAAATCACCTGGTTCAAAAATGAGAAGGTGATTGTGTTCAAGGACCGATACAAGATGGATGTGAAGGGTTCAGTGGTCACAATCACCATAGAGAAAGTCTGCAATGAAGACACAGGAAAATACAGCATCTATGTCAAGAACAAATATGGGTCTGAAATAGGGCAGGTCACTATCAGTGTCTATAAACACGGAGAGGTACCGATAGGAACGGAGCAGGAAGTCCCAGCTGGGATTGCCATGAAAAAGCCTAAATGAATTAGTTAATTATGTCCCCTTGAATTAAAAAGGAATTTAACTCCTTTGGATTCCTTTCAGTGTCTCTGCACTAAAATTCAGGGTCGTGTCTCTATGTTTATTGTGGTAATGTTTCAGTGTTTTTATTTTGGTAGTTGAAATCTCTGTGGGAACTAGGAGAGGATTCACACATGAGAACCAAGCTTTTGGTGGAGTTTTCCTGTATTAAATCACTATGTGTTATGGATTGTCTTGTAGCTGACAAATGCTTGCATGTGTGTTATTAAACTTAAACCCTGTGTGACATCTCAGCACTGCTGTTGAATATACCTATGATGAAACCGGTCTGCCTGTCTGTGGGAAGTCAGGACACACTTCACACATAAAAGTGGCCTTATTCTCCATCAGTACTTCAGTCTTGCTGCTCAGGATTTTACCCTGTAAATGTAATTACAAAACTGGCTCTTTGTGTCTAAATTTGCTCCAGAATTACATTCTAAAAGAGACGTTAAGAATTTCTAAGAAAAACTTCAGGGTTGGTTTTCTATTTAAACAGAAGAATTACTGACCAGTACGAACTTAGAAAGGTCACCCACCCCTGGGATACACACTCTGTTTGAATTGAGCAATATAACTGCAAGACACAGAATCTAATGAATGCCTTCCAAAACCAACAGTCAATCCTGCACAGACAGCAAGGAATATCACTCGAGGGCTGCAATGACTGAGGAATTCCTGGGGCAATTGGTGAGAAGAAAAATAACACATACTATTTACTTCCTGCATGCACTCTCCAAGCAGTGTTCCATATTTTATTTTACCTTTTATCTTCTATATACACAGAGACTATTAAAAAACAGTAATAATAAACTGAATTTAATTCAGCTTTAGATGCACATCACTGACATCTACTGGATAAAGACATAACTGATGTCCCACTCCAACAGGATTTTCCCTGACCTCAAGCAATTGGAGACCCACAATTTTGGAAGACATAGGTGTGGATTTTATTACTTCACTATTCACCATTTCAGGTTCAAGTGCCCAGAGTAGAGAATATTGTGACAATTAGGAAGTTCCTGCTGTATGACAGTAATTACCTCAAGCTATGTAAATTATGGCATTTTATCTGAAGAATTCTACTCAAAACACACCAAAATGCATAAAACATAGAAGTTCTCAACAAAATGAAAACAAATGAAGCTATGCAACACTTTATATCAATTATAGACAATGAGAACTGAGGTCAGTGACCCACAACAAATGTAAGATCCCCAATGTCAAGGTAAGGCTTTCCACAGAGCAGAGTGAACTAGAGGTTATGATCTTTAAGAACAAATAAATGATTAATAATTGTTATTTCCCAGTTAACAATTAGCCATCTGACAATCTGGGCTTGCCTTTCCCCTTCCATAAATAGCACCCCAAGGTGCAGGGAGAGCCCTCACTCCGCGTCACACGATGGCGTTCGCTGGTACCTGGCAGGTCTATGCCCAGGAGAACCTTGAGGCCTTTCTCAAAGCCATTGGTAAGTGTCTGCTTCCTCCTGAAATCATCTGCACCACACATGGAGCACCACAGCTTTTATTTTTTCTTCTTTTCTTTCTATGATAAACTCCCCATTGACTGGTTAAGTCTGTTATATCTAATTTGGATGTGAAAAGAAGATGAAAATCCTAAAAACTGATGTAGGAGGGCTACAGATAACTCCCAAATCCCTATTTTGAGGTTAGATGAGTGCCCCATCTAAGAAAGAAGAGCCATGTCAGAAATGAACTTGTGTTGGTTAACATATACATAAACACATTTAACTGGAAGGTGTTGATGGCATATTCAGCTTCCCAGAGTGTGGCTGGTACTCGGGCCCTTTCTGCAGCACCAGTGATGAACATCCCTGATAGCTGGTCAGGAATTGGGTGTGATGGTCATGTGTGAAACTGCTCAGTGAGCTGGGACTGACATGTGATAGCTGGTCAGTAATGTGTGAGGAATCGTGTTTTTACAGGGTTGCCAGATGACACCATCAAAATGGCCAAAGATATCAAGCCTATTGTTGAAATACAACAAAAAGGAAATGACTTTGTTGTGACATCAAAAACACCCAAGCAATCTGTAACTAACTCGTTTACCCTTGGCAAAGAGGCTGATATCACCACAATGGATGGCAAGAAGCTAAAGGTAACATGTTTTAGGAATGGGGCATCTCTTTACTCATCCCTTCAGTTTCTGTGTGAGTTAAACTTGCTTGTACCATTTCCATTAGCAAACATGTATATCGCTTCAACAAACAGAAATGCTTCTTCTAAAACTTCCACATAAATGCTGTGGTGTCCAGTTAAAATCAGCAGATGTGATAACAAAACATCACCATAATTTATTTTCTATTTACTAGTCCTGTACTAATTCCAATTGAATTCTAAAATCTGTGTTCCAACAGTGTACTGTGAACTTGGTCAACGGGAAGCTTGTGTGCAAATCAGACAAATTCTCTCACGAGCAAGAAGTTAAAGGAAATGAAATGGTGGAGGTAAGTGTTAGAAAATAACACATTAAGAAAAATGCTGAAGGAAAAAGCGTTGATTAGCTTTTAGTGTAGGCTCAAAACCTTAAACAAATACCTTAAACAAACCCCAAAGTTACATTACTTGCAGAATTCCTTACAGATATATCAAACCAACCAGTTAGTGGAAAGTATTTTTAGTATTCTTTATTATTCATTTTTCTTATTAAAACCAACATAGATGACTCTCCTTTAGATACTCCTCATGTATTTAATGCATCCTGTTCAACAAATCCTTTCATTAATTACTACTCTGGGGCAAATTCCAGGCACAGAAGTGTGAAGGGTTTTAGCTGCTGAGCTGCAGGAAGACTCCTTATAAATTTCCTGGATTACCACAGCAGTGTGTCCACCCTCAGTTTTAGCACAGCAGCACCTCTGGAAGGGCAGTAAGGGCTGAGTGAAACCTCAGCATTTACAGTGCTCTCGTTCTACCTCAATTCTTCAAAGTTTTTGAGTTCTAAATTATTTAGTACTGACTTTGCTTTGCTCTACAGTGAAGCTCACTGGGTTTCTATGAAGGGCCCCCTCAGGTAAAGACTGCTCCAAGGAACACAACTAATTCCACACAAGTTACATGGTTTGGACACACAATTCGTTAAGACCATAGACAGTATAAGGTCCAAATGAGTATAATAATATTTTAGTTAGAAAACTACTTTTCTAACATTCAGGAAGCAAGATAGAATGGAGTTGATGATGGCATTTATATTTAGATTTTCTGTCTTCAGGGATGGTTCTGTAAATTTTTTTCCCTGGTATGAATGTGATACCTGTATTTATAGGCAGGTATTGTGAATATTTTTTCCTGTGGACTAAGATGGATTTATACATGGATTACAGAAACTTCTGTCACTTCGCTATAAATAGATGTCCTAAAGTCTACATGGAAAACAAATTATGCATATTTCTCTTTTACAGACTATAACATCTGGTGGAGTAACACTTGTCAGAAGAAGCAAGAAAATTTAAAGACAGATTATCTCCTTTGTGATACCTTTATGTACCTAAAATAAAGTGCACTTTCCACAAGGTGTGATCTTTGTTATCTGAACAAACAGTTGTCTTGGGCTAACAGTATAGGAAATAGTCATGATTTCTGCTCTCCTTTCACATATCCATTACTGTCCATTATTATAGGACTGTTTTCCCTAAGGACTGTTACAGATCCCTTCTGTACTCAGAGTGACAGAAGTCTGCCTCCCAGACAACCACGCCTGAATATAAATCATGATGTTCCAGTTAATCACAATTATCCTTGGGAACAGGCAAAATCCGTATAAGTGCTTCTTGATTTCTTACATACTCACTGAACATATTCAGCTTTAGTTCCTGTGTCTAATAAAGTTTAGTCTTCTACCAAAACCCTTTATAACCTGGCCAGCAAAGAACAATCAGACATTTGCTGAGTTGATCCACACCACATGTCAGAGGAATAAAGGAGTAACATATTAAAAGCTATGAAGTATTTAACAGTCATTAACAATTGCAAAGCAGTAATGGGGTGGCTGTTCTTAAACTGAACTGTGTAAGAGTACAATTAACAAAAATGAGGCACTACAAAAGCAAAGGGAATTAAACATTCTCCCAATTCACAACAAACTCGCAGTATCTTGTCATGGTCCAACTTTGTGAAGCTCAAATAAACCAGACTGTTCTGTCCAGACTCTGTGTCTCTACTGAAGTATAAAATGCACAAGATCTGTGCCTAAAGCCATTTCTCTGTTCCCTGCTGATCAGCTACCACTATTAGATCAGCAGCCCCTTTTCAAACATATGTAAGTCACTGCAGATTTGTTAGAATGGGTCTTGGGTGTAAGACCTCATGAAGAGTTGCTGGATGGATTATGCAATTTAAAACTCCTCATGGAGATATTTTATTCCAATTAAGAGTGCAGAGTACATGTTCCATGCTAGAAGAGTGGTTTGTGAGGGGGAGGCTGTCTTTTAGTAACACTTACAACGTGATACAAGCAATTTGGGAAGTGTATTCTTATTCTGGGATAAGGCTGTTCTAGTGAGTTTTACTGGCATAAAGGATCATTGTGTTCATTTTGCTTCCCAGGCAGTTCTAATGCTAAGTAGACTTCTGCAGCCAGAATTAAATCCCATGTGAGTTACACAGAAATAAGATCAGCAGCCCAGAAATCAAGGCCAGTAAAACTTGGGGAGGAGGAGGCTTGCTTTAATGCACCAGTACTGCAAAAAGCCACCCAAGAGCTTGCCACCATTGTTTGGGAGTTGCTGGGTAACTGCTGCCAACTACACCCTGAAACCAAACACATAGCATGGTTTCCCAACAGTAAATTCATAAAACACTGAACAAATGCTTTATCTGTAAACTGTAGGATAGAAAATACAAGACACTTCAGGTTTACTTCTAAACCAACACAGAGATCATTCATTACTCATTTAAAGCCTCTTACAGAACAACAGTGATTTGCTTTGATGACATGAAGTGAGAATTATGTTGAAGCAAAATGTGTATATATGTATTTGCTTTGAAAAGAAACATGAAGGTATTATTTTGGTTCAGCACCTACCTAAATATTCCCAGCACACTTGACATAATCTGCCTGGCAAACTCACATCTTCCTCGTTTGACCTCAGTGGATGGTAACTGGAATACAAAGGTGATTTAAGTTATAAACAGTAGACACCACATGCCAAAAACACACTAACAGTCTTTTGAACCTTAATTGATGCTAAAACATTTTAATTTGAAAGTACTGAAAATTCTTAAAAGAGCATTTCACCTGCCTTTCCTCCCAATCACAGTGATTCTGTGTTTCCAACAGTGGTGCCCATCTCCTCACTCCAGTGGCAATGCCCTTGGCCACAGGGCACCCCAGACTTAGGTGAGACATTACATGCAGTTCCTTAGGGAAACAAAGCCTGGAGGATTTTAATCAGACTGCAAACTGTGTCCCACGGCGCAAAGGAATCAACCATTCCTGGAGGATGAACCCTGACAGGTTGGGATCATAGTTCTGGATCACCTCTTCCACAAAAACAAGTGATTTTTTTTCTCCAAGCACTCCATGATCATACTTATAATCTTATCTGTATCCTGTTCAAAGTTTTGATTCCCAGAGTGAAAAGTTCCAAAAGGGGAATCCTGGCAGTGTGGATTTCCATCCTTCACCAAAGTCCACTCTTTGGTGAATCCATTGCTTTCCAGAATGCCTGTAGAATCAATTTTTTTTTTCCTGCTTTGTACCACCCACTTCCACCATATCTCCAGTCTCTACTTGTCCTTTCTTGGCTCGATTTTTGTCTTCTGTTGATGACTTGTGTAAGCAGATCCAAGTCTGTGTTGCAGAAGGGAACAAACTCAACCTGCTGCTTGCACACAGAATAATGTTAACTGTAAATATTAAATGCAAAAAAACATTGTCAGAGACCACCATCTGTATTCTGCAGAGTTCTGAACAGACCACTGTGTGTACTAACACCATAAATTCCTTTTTTTTTTTTTTTTTTTGGAAGAGTGGTGTATATTACTGACACACACCTCCTGTGCTAGTGATTGAACTTCATCTGTCATTCAAACACTGTAAAACCCAGGCAATTCTGAGTGTGAGATTGCCAGGATACGAACAGCAATGTCCACCCACCAGTTTTCGTTCATGAATAGTAAAGGAAAAGGTGAAAACCCACTAGTGACAGACATCAGGGCTGCACCAACTCCAAGTCTTTCAGTCTCATCTGCAGTCTGCTGAAAACACCTCACATGAAGGTGCAAACACAGATCACCGGACCCTCCACCAAACCCTGTGACTGGTGGTCACAGTCCTGCCATTCTTCCTCCTGTGCGCGCTGAGTCACACGAGGGTGCTAAGAAATAACCTCTCCACCCTCCTCCTGTATTATTTGCACCACAGAAATTACTTCAGAGAAGCAGGGCTGGTCCTGTGCAAACAGCATGATAAAAGCTCCTGGGGCAGCCCAACTTGTCATCCTCTGTGCACTGAGCCACCAATTCTACTCAACACACATATTGATTATTTGTTTCAGAGCTGGGTGCTCCATGAAGTTCCACTAATCAAGCACCCCAGCTACTTAACTTCTCACTATTGATATGTTTTAGCAAACAAAGGAATTAGCGTTCATTGGCTACAAATTGCATAGCTCCCTTATTAATCAGTATTCTCCATTCTATTGGTTAATAATTCTCTTGCTAATTAGTCCCCATGCTCAGCCTTTCTCTTCTTTGGGGTCTGGGTTTCTTGGGTGGGTGGCTGTGATGTTGTGATCTCCCAGTTGGAGCTGATTTCTGCCCAGTTCCTGAGTTGTCCTTACTGTTTCTTCCTTGTTCTGTCACTTGTTCCCCTGGCCTGTAGATCTGCCCTTGGGGGCTGTGGGAAGGCCATGGTGTCCTGAGGGGCTGCAGGGAAGACATGGTGGCCTGAGGGGCTGTGGGGAGGCCATGGCGGCCTGAGGGGGTGGAGGGAAAGGCCATGGCGGCCTGAAGGGGTGGAAGGAAAGGCCATGGCGCCCTGAGGGTCCATGTTGGCCATAGCGGCCTGAGGGGGTGGAAGGAAAGGCCATGGCGCCCCAAGGGGCCGCCCCGCCATCTTGCTCGGTCCCCCCCGCCCCCGTCCTCTCCCCTTTTCGGCGGGAAAGCGGAGCGCGCGCGGCGCGGGCCGTGCGGGCGATGCGCACGCGCGGTGGGCGAGGCCGTGGCGGGTTTTGGCGCCGCCGGAAGCCGCGCGCGCAGTC